>CM047813.1:64636379-64836420 GCA_026214975.1 Gentiana macrophylla | reverse complement strand
TTGAAAACTCTCAGCCCTAACTCTTGCTCTCACACACGTAGAAGGCAAATTTGGAGGTGGAAAATCTGATTCAAAAGGTTAGGGAAACTGATTGGGTTTATTTTCCTTAAATAGGAAAATCCCAATAATTAACCTAAATCCTTATTTTCCTTAATTACCCTTACTAATCAGATTTTATTTCCCCATATATGTATATTTCAAAAAATACATATATAAAATTAATAAAATAACTCCGAATAAAAGGAACCGAACCCAATATTTCGTTTTCGCAAAATGACACGTCTGCCCTTTCCCGAAAATCGGAATATTACATTCTTCCCCCCTTAAAGGAGTTTCGTCCTCGAAACTAGAACATACCTGGTAAGTCCATAAAATCTGGGAACTCGCTGATCATATCGTCCTCGACTTCCCAAGTAGCTTCATCTGATGAATGGTTGCTCCATTGCACCAAAACCAAAGGAATCATCTTTCTCTTAACCATCTTTTCCTTCCGGTCCAAAATCCTGATCGGTTTCTCATCATAAGAAAGATTATCTTGTAGGATCTCCGGATCAATCGTGGTCTCAACATCTGTCTTGGTCAAACACTTCTTCAGCATCGAAACATGAAACACATTGTGGACTCTTGACATGGATTCCGGTAACTTAAGCTTATAAGCCAACGGTCCAATTCTTTCTAGAATCTCAAAAGGTCCAACATACCTTGGGCTTAGCTTTCCTTCACATCCAAAACGTTTCACTCCTTCATTGGGGGAAGCTCGTAGATACACTCTTTCACCAATTTCAAATTCAAGAGGTCTTCTTCTAACATCTCGCCCAACTTTTCTGTCTATCTTGAGTCGCTTTCGTGTTCTTCTTAACCAATCGAACCCTTTCTTTAGCTTGCTCTACCAACTCTGGCCCGATGATCTGTCTTTCCCCAACTTCATCCCAAAACAAATGGCGTTCTACATCTTCTTCCATACAACGCTTCAAACGGTGGCATGCCTTGTTATAGGCAAACTCCGCTACCGGTAGGTAATCATCCCATGATCCGCCTACTTCCAAAACACAAGCTCTCAACATATCTTCAAGTGTCTGGATGGTCCTCTATGACTGTCCATCTGTCTGAGGATGAAAGGCCATACTCAAATCCAACTTGGTTCCAAAAGTTGCTTGTAAACTATTCCAAAACCGACTGACGAACCTCGAATCGCGATCCGAAACTATAGAGATAGGAACTCCATGTAACTTCACTATATTATCCAGGTATAGTGTCGTCATCTTCTTCAAAGGCATATCAACCTTATACGGTAAGAAATGGGCGGATTTGGTCAATCTATCCACAATCACCCAAATCGCATCGTGACCGCCTCTTGTCTTAGGTAAACCGGTGATGAAATCCATCGTGATCTTATCCTATTTCCATTCGGGGATATCCAAAGGTTTAAGCATTCCTCCTGGTCTTCTGTGCTCTGCCTTTACTCTCTGACAGATATCACATTCTGCAACAAACTTGGCTATGTCCAGTTTCATCGAGGGCCACCAAAACTTTTCCTTCAAGTCTCTGTACATTTTAGTGGATCCTGGATGAACCGCAAATGCAATCCCATGTGCCTCTTCCATAAATCTTTGTCTCAAATCACCAACATTAGGCACACACAGGGGATCCTGATACCAAAGGTTTCCGTTCTTGTCTAACACATAGCCAATCGTAGGCTTTTCTCTTGCAATGCGCTTCAAGTCAACCAAAACTGGGTCTTCATCTTGCTTTTCCCGAATATCATCCATCAACTCAGACCTTGCTAACAACGGTGCCACAAACGCGGTCTTCAATCTGATCAAAACTTCGGATTTGCAGCCCATCTAGCCTTTCTGCCACTACTTCAACACTTGAAACTGTAAACACTGGTTTTCTGCTCAAAGCATCTGCCACTACGTTTGCTTTACCCGGATGGTACTGAATATCCAAGTCATAATCCTTACTGAACTCCAGCCATCTCCTTTGTCTCATGTTCAAATTCTCTTGGGTAAAGACATACTTCAAGCTCTTGTGATCGGTGAAGATCATCGCCTTAACTCCGTACAAGTAGTGCCTCCAAGTCTTTAGGGCAAACACTACTGTTGCCAACTCTAAGTCATGTGTTGGGTAATTCTTGTTAGTAATATCATCCGCAGCGGAAGCAATTTAAGGATGTAGATCTATAAAATACACGTAATAAAAAAACTAGATCTATATCTACAAGGGGGTTGTAGATCATACCTCTTGGATCTCAAAATCCAAGTTGAAGAACCGCAATAGAAAGAACGAACAAGGTGTGAAGAGCACCACGATCTTCCGTACGTGTGATCCAAGCAACTCCCGGTGGAAGGAAATTCTCGACTCGAACCCTTCCGATATGCTACCCAAAAAAATCTCCAAGATTTTCCCTCAACTGCCCTTGGCCGAAATTTCCTTCCTCTCTCTAAGAGATGGAAGTCGAAATTTTATTGTGTGTCTAAGGCTTGGGAGAACTCTCTTTATATAGGAGAGTAAAACTTAACCTCCAAGGATTTAATAACTCTCTTTAGTTTTTTATGCCAATACATGGGAGATCATACTCTTCCCTTAGCACCCGGCTTTTCCCACAATGGGTTTTCCGGACTAAGGGTTTAAGGAGGTGATAAACATGTATTGATGACGAATTTTTTGGAGGTGAGGTCAGGGGTTGACCATGTAAAACTTCAGTTCATCATTAATAAAATTTCTGAGGTTTTCAAAAAAAAAAAAAAAAAAAAAAAAAAAAAAAAAAAAACTAGAATAATATATATCTTTATTTCTTACCATAAATATTTATCCAATAAATATTTTGTGCACATGTCTTATTAAATCACAAGAAAACAATTTCTTGTTCCAAAAATAAGCATGGGGGGCGAATTTATCACATATTGACCTAGTCAATATTAATTTTGCCATTACACAATAATTGGGCCAAGATTATGGAAAATGTCTTTTCCACATATTTAATTATTTAGCCTAACTAATTTAATAGTCCACTAAACAATTAATTCACATATCGTTTTAATAAAGTCCAACAAGAACTAAATTAATATTATTAGGATTCGACGTCCGAGAATAGCTATGCTATATTAGGAGGCACGTTGGGGACCATTGACTAATAATCAGCGGCTCCGATAAATCAAATAAATAATTATCTTACAAACAGAATAATTATATTCGACAAATCAATCACAGGAATATGCCACCATAATCCCGTGACTGCACTCCTCCGATTATGAGATTATATTTATCTCCTCACGAGAATAATAATAAGCGTCCATTGATATAATCATTATATATGGATTAATCCTCCATAGACTGTTCATTCTAAATCGGGAAGTTACCGTTAACCCTTTCTAGAACCTCTTATCCTTATTTACCATTAACCCCTAGTGGTCAATTAATTCATACAACTCACCGGTAGCTAATCGATTGTAATATGAACTCCATGGATCGATCGGTTTCTAGGATTAACAAATAAGTGAATCGTCTATCTACTTCCATAAATGGAAGGAATGGATTCTGTATCTGTGATAACACGGACTACTCACTCAATCCAAAGACAATGCCAAGATAGGGTAATTCGGACCACGACTCAGTGTAATCCTTAACCGTCAAGTCAAACTTCATACCGATTCAAGCGGTTGGATCGTGATCACCTCCGGATTAAGATATATCCATAAATATGATCATCCATTGATTCGATAAGACTTCTCGATTACGGAATTATATCATGAACTATAATCAAATCGGTCCAGCCCTATATGATATATCTATCATATATAAATGCCATATTAGGTTCTCTTAACCGAAAGTCCGGATAAGACAATCACACCTATTGTGTTCTGGGCGCATTAATAGCACGTTAAAGGAGAGACCCGATACTCTCGATTAACTTCACTACGGGCTAATTGAATTTTAAGTACATCTTCACTAACTCAATCCTCCCGTGTATATACCATACAATCGAGTTAAGTGATTACATAAACGATATACTTAGGGTTTTACAGTAGTGTAAATACTATTGTCACATCGGTGAATATGAGAATAATAAATATGAATAATAATATCATTTCATTTATTAAATAAAACAATTACAAAATTGTCTTTCGGGCATGACACCTAACAATCTCCCACTTGCACGAAAGCATGTGATTAATTGTTTTAGAGCACACCCTATTATTTAAAATACAACAAACTACATCTCACACTTGCTCTAAAGCAATGGAGACCCATCCCGTATTCTGGTACCCATTAAGCATATCATAACCATTTCAGATTCCAAAGTACACTCCGAGTATGCCGTCATAGGATAGGTCAGTGACTCGGGGAGCACCTACATCATAATGTCATGGGTCTTAATGATTAGTCAGGTTGTCGGCTCGAGACGATCCGTAGAATCGAAACGTTACCGGTCCATCTAATCATGTGGTAATCTTGAGTAAACATCGAGCCCGATCGACTTAACGATCATCCTCAATCGACTTAAAGTCAAAATCGATGTATCACACATATCCAAGTTCACACATGAATATGTACGCATATTGTTCCTCGTTCTCTTAAAGATAATAAAGGACATACTAAACTTGCTTTGTTAACGACCGAATCTAAGATTCGGTCAAAGTTGACGTTCAATAACTGACCATCTCTTACTAGAAAGAGAATCTATCCCATTTCTCTTGATCTCAAGATTTAGAGAGTCATTCCTGAGGCATAGGGTAGAACTTCCTCGTTGAATGTTGCATACAGATGCATCATCTTAACCAATAAGATGGATGGGAAACCAAAGGATCGATTCTAATGAATTCGACCGAGTCAAACTCTTAAGAATGTTGTCCAAATCTCATTGCGAGAGAATTGTGGCATTGTCGGTTTCGACTTGAGATAACACACCCATGTTGATTCCAATCGTGTGCGTGTTATCCTTCACAAACACTAATATATGTATATATTCACTACTATACTAAAATTGATATCCAGTCTACAAAAGACTTATCAATATTACGGTCAAATCCACATATTGTAGAAATATATGACTTCCAATGACCGAGAAGTTTGCTTTTTATCCACAAAGGACATAAGCCTTGATCGATCATTATTCGTCATTAGTTCATAAGGCAATACCATTCTGCTTGAATGAATCCAGGACTCCGTTTGTTTGGCAAGAAAATCTCGAGGAATCACCCCTATTTTCTCGCTTTTGGGCGAAATCATGCAATACTAAACTCATTCTACTCTTTTCCGTGTAGATCCAATTACTCCCACTCGGGCCCGAGACGCTCGGTGGTTCTACAAGAGCATGAACAGGTAGAGTCTCGAACTCCATTCACGAGGGTTATGGCTATTAAACCAACCTCTATTATCGTAATCTATCTTTGCTCACAAAAGAGCCATAGGTAATCAATCGATCCTCGGACTACAAAGTCCATGAGAACCCGTAATGGGTAATGGATAAACCATACTCCCACTACATTCGGGTGGATCAAAATTCGATCTAGTTTAGTAGTATTTAGTGTCATCACCAACAACCGATGTTGGATGTGGTCTGATTTTAATCAGTTAGTAACTACCTTGAGTAAACGTACTTCAAGGTTCAAGGTTTTGTTGTTCACGGACTCTATCAGAAAGGATGCAACAGTATAACTGTCCCTTCCTGTTTTCAAGAATCTTATAACAAACCTTTTTCTCAATGCTTCAAGATATATAACGATTGGTCACTGACCGAACGTGTTCGCGAAATTCCCAGACCTACCTTCAAGCACCGTGTGCTAAATGCTTATACTTATGGAAGTGGGGTGAACCGAATCCACACCTTATCCGTAAATTCCAAAGCATATTCTAGGTAGACTTCTCGGTCTTACATTTCAATGTAAACCGTTATTTCGCTTCAATATCTTTATTGAGTTAAGCGATGTATTGTAGCACATCTAAAAAAAAAAAACTATATAAGGCAATTTAACGGTTTCCCACTTAGGTGAGAACATGTCACAATGAGGCGGTGAGCATAAGTCCCGAGGACTATGAATGGCCTATTCCGAGTATAGAATACTCTATCTCTGTTGAAAACAGAGAAACCTCAAAATATTTTGGATAAACTTACCGGAGTATCTGAATAGTTATCGGACAATAAGTCACTACTGAAGCTCCTACTAGCTTGTATCTTTCATCGGACCCGAAGGTCGCCATGAACAAGCTATGTTACTTCTTTATAACCATTATCCTTTCCCAATTGAAAGGAAACTTAGTCATTGAACCTTTGAGACAATATAACCAGGCGGGAGAAAGGAATCACCCTGAGCCGGTCTTGAGTCTTGTCTTTTAGGGACTATGCACTAACTATGGAATATGAAGAAGCGTTTATCTAAATATAGAAACCAATTGCTTTTAACAGATTCTTAAGATGTGTTTTATATACATATTTCAAATTCTAAGTGGTTTTGACTTTATCAAACAAAAGTCCGAGTCTTGGATTAAATCTTACAAATGGTATATTCACTTTCATACGACAAACAAATTATCGGATAGAAGGTAAATCCATTCGTTCAACGAATCTTAAGCAGAAAATAATTTTTCCTCGATATCCAAGGATTGAATCCGAGATTCATTTCCTTATATCACTCCCACTATTCTAGCTAAAATTAATCGCTGTTGTTTACTCCTTTAATCGTTAAATGCACCGCTACCTTGTTACGCCAAAGAACTTAGCTCGAGAAAATCGCCAAGGATTCATAGGTTGGTGATCCGTAATCACTATCCTTATCCTATGATTTTCGATTAATTAATTTTTCGGTTTAGCCTTAAAGTTTTCTTAGTTTAGATGACTAACACTTTTAGACATATTCTCCCATTCTTGACTTTCCGTGAATGGAAACAGTCTTGAACCAGCGGTTCGTTTGAGTAGACACTACTCTTGAACCGTGGGATGTCTATTTCGAGTGTTACTCGTCGGGACTTCTCGGATTTTCTAATATACCAGAAAAAACAATAAATCATAACATTAAAGCTCCCACTAGTTTATCGGTTCCAAATACCGTCTAACGAGCAATGCTTTATGATTTTCCAATTTTTTTCCGATTAGAAAAATCTTATAGTTCCAATGTTTCCAGAAAAACAACAAATCATAGAACTCCCACTAGTTCATCGATTCCAAATATTGTCCAACTAGCAACAGTTCATGACTTTCCGGTTTTTCAATTAGAACGGTTACGTGTGTAGTCAGTTACAATTTTCTAATGTTCTAGAACAACAACAAATCATAAAGCTCCCACTAGTTCATCGATTCCAAATATCGTCCAACTAGTAACACTTCATGATTTTCCGATTTTTCAATTAGAAAATTACTCGTGTAATTACTACACACTCAAAATTCACTAGAAGAATTTCAAAGTCCGAAATCACCTTTGATCAAACTAAGTTTGTCTTCCGTTTGACACGACGACACACTAGTGACATACCTATATGTCAACGGTTTTTTAAAAGGCTTAAGAGAAAATATCTCTTTCAAAAATTAATTGCATTATTGATTAACTAGTTCAACGTCCTAGTTACTTTCCACATTTTAAAGAAGTCAATACTAGTCAATTATAAATTTTAAGCAATTTAGTAAGGGATAATGCTGTGAATAAAATGACATATATTAATTCAAGTTTAACACTACTATATTATTTTATTTTAGGAATTGTAAACTAAAAAAAATAAGTCTACTCTACCATTCCAAGGTTTTAACCTCGCATCTCAGTGCCGCCGTAGGGTAGGTCAAAGAGATGACGGTTAAATCGAGACAATCTCATCAATAAATAACTTGTGAGAATCAAACATCCCACGAGAATCGAACATCCCTTTATTCATTGACTACCTTCCTTTTTTTAGCCTAGATATTACCAAAAATATCCTTTATGAGTGTGACCTACTATATCGGATCTCTTAGGTACGCCCCGAGTATGCCGTCGTAGGATAGGTCAGTGGCCCGACGAGTACCCAGAAATCCTATCCTTTCGGAGACCAAGCCATGAATGTTGATAGGAGTGAACACCATCCGTAGGAGGACGAAATCAAAGCGCCGCGAGGCGTCACCCTTCTCTCACTTACTTGTATCTATAGTAGAGGCCGTGGGGTTGGTGTCGCCTCCCCGCTCCCACTCAATATTTTGGAAGTGGTGGTGGGTTAACTAACCACGCTTTTTATGTTAGCATAAAAGCACATAAAATCAAGGATTCGAATGGTGTCGGTAACGTAGGCAAACCTACCCATCCTATTCGTTGGAACATATGTGACATGATCCGGACAAAATCGGGTCAAGACAAACCCCCATTGAGATAAGAAGGAATCACCCCTCCGCTCTCAAAGTGTAGCTTAGTCTTGCCGGACCCCGTGCATACATCACACTAGGAGGGTTCGATCGGTCGAGCGAAGCTCGATTGACCATCCAACCTATAGCGCGAACCGTTTTTATCCAAGATTTATTGTTCTTTTACCATCATTCAATCTCGTAGACACTACGAATCAAAACGTGATCTCGTTTGGGCTTTAAGGCGGTTCACGAGAACACACACCGAAGGCTTAACGATTTCATAACCCGTCCTCGGATCTTTAATTAGTTAGTAAATTAATTAATTACCACGATTAATTAAATTTCAACTAATTACACGAGTTTGTATACATGCCTATTTTAATTACCAAAATTAAAATTCTACATGTATGCAAGGAGTGGATTTATGATATGATGCATGTCATGGCAATTCCGATTTTATATCTATTTTATGATCAAACACATAAAAATAAATTGCGGAAAATTTTAAACACCGAGATGGATCGTTGGCACTTCGTATCTAATCTATTAGAAAATAAAAAAACAAAACTCTAACTAGAGTTTACTACTTTCTAACAAAATCTGTAGCTGTTCGAACTCTTCGACGATCGGCATACCAAACGGACTCGGATCGGGACGAAACTTTCCAGATATGTTCTTCACCTCTCGATCTTCAATATGGACGGTTGGATCGGTGCTTTGACTTACCAATTTTCTCCAGTTAGCCGCCCAACTTGATGCTGAATCTGACTTTGACTGCAGCGCATCAAAGACTTCCCGAGGAGATCGGGAATCTATATGAATCCCGATCGACCTGAAATTTTTATCACGCGTTCAGAACTCTAATTTTATCAATCTGAACGGTCAGATTTGCGTTTCAACGGTCGAAAATCTCCCAGAAAATCGAGGAAGTCACAGGTAGAGTTTCTGTGAATCCTGCGTTTTTCTGTTACAGCAGCGTCTTCGCAGCAACGAACGGATATCGAAACGGACTCTGATCGACGTCAAAATTTGTGGAGTAAATCACCATCTTCTGATCTTGATTCTGACCGGAGGGATCTTCATTTTAACGGCTCGATCAACGGGAAAAACTAAAATACTAAACAGCTACTAAATAGATCTATTTTCTGGAAATTAAAATTGCAATAAAGATAAATTACATAATTTCACTATCTTTCCATATGAACGAATTTTCATCGTTTGTATGAGTTTACAATAGATCTAACGAATAAACAATGCCAACCCCAATCCATCTCTTTAAAAACCACAACAATCGCAAACAACATAAATATATATAAACATGAATTGGCCAAATTAAAAAAATTGGACAATAAAAGCTACATGTTTTCCACTCCTAGATCTAATATTTTATACGTATAAATATAGATCACCATGGCGACTGATACCACTATTAGTAATATCATCCGCAGCGGAAGCAATTTAAGGATCTAGATCTATAAAATACACGTAATAAAATAACTAGATCTATATCTACAAGGGGGTTGTAGATCATACCTCTTGGATCTCAAAATCCAAGTTGAAGAACCGCAATAGAAAGAACGAACAAGGTGCGAAGAGCACCACGATCTTCCGTCACGTGTGATCCAAGCAACTCCCGTGGAAGGAAATTCTCGACTCGACCCTTCCGATATGCTACCCCGAAAAATCTCCAAGATTTTCCTCAATCGCTTTGGCGAAATTTCCTTCCTCTCTCTAGATGAGATGGAAGTCGAAATTTTATTGTGTGTCTAAGGCAGGAGAACTCTCTTTATATAGGAGAAAGAAAACTTAACCTCCAAGGATTTAATAATTAATACAAAATCAATTACAATAATCCCATTAAATAAAAGATAATCCCATAATATTCTAGAACAAATCTAGAATAATATTTATCTTTATTTCTTACCATAAATATTTATCCAATAAATATTTTGTGCATTATGTCTTATTAAATCACAAGAAAACAATTTCTTGTTCCAAAAATAAGCATGGGGCGAAATTTATCACATATTGACGCTAGTCAATATTAATTTTGCCATTACACAATAATTAGGCAAGATTATGGAAAATGTCTTTTCCACATATTTAATTATTTAGCCCAACTAATTTAATAAATCCACTAAACAATTAATTCACATATCGTTTTAATAAAGTCCAACAAGAACTAAATTAATATTATTAGGATTCGACGTCCGAGAATAGCTATGTTATATTAGGAGGCAAGTCGGGGACCATGGACTAATAATCAATGGCTCCAATAAATCAAATAAATAATTATCTTACTGAACAGAATAATTATATTCGATAAATCAATCACAGAATATGCCACCATAATCCCGTGATCGCACTCCTCCGATTATGAGATTATATTTATCTCCTCACGAGAATAATAATAAGCGTCCATTGATATAATCATTACATATGGATTAATCCTCCATAGATCGCATTCATTCTAAATCGGGAAGTTACCGTTAACCCTTTCTAGAACCTCTTATCCTTATTTACCATTAACCCCTAGTGATCAATTAATTCATACAACTCACCGGTAGCTAATCGATGTAATATGAACTCCATGGATCGATCGCTTTCTAGGATTAACAAATAAGGGAATCGTTCATCTACTTCCATAAATGGAAGGAATGGATTCCGTGATCTGTGATAACACGTACTACTCACTCAATCCAAAGACAATGCCAAGATGGGGTAATTCGGACCACGACTCGGTGTAATCCTTAACCGTCAAGTCAAACTTCATACTCGATTCAAGCGGTTGATCGTGATCACCTCAAGATTAAGATATATCCATAAATATGATCATCCATTGATTCGATAAGACTTCTCGATTACGGAATTAGATCGTGAACTCTAATCAAATCGGTCCAAAATTTCATATGATATATCTATCATATATAAATGCCCCATTAGGTTCTCTTAACCGAAAGTCCGGATAAGACAATCACATCTATTGTGTTCTCAGGCGCATTAATAGCACGTTAAAGGAGAGACCGATACTCTCGATTAACTTCACTACGGGCTAATTGAATTTTAAGTACATCTTCACTAACTCAATCCTCCCGTGTATATACCATACAATCGAGTTTAAGTGATTACATAAACGATATACTTAGGGGTTTTACAGAGTGTAAATACTATTGTCACATCGGTGAATATGAGAATAATAAATATGAATAATAATATCATTTCATTTATTAAATAAAACAATTACAAAATTGTCTTTCGGGCATCACACCTAACAATTCTTCTCATGCACCTTCAACTGTCTGGATGCATAAGCAATCACTTACCCTCTTTGCATCAACACACAACCCAAACCTTTTCCCGAAGCATCTGTGTAAACGTCATAATTATCAAAGATCTCCGAAACTGCCAAAACTGGGGCTGTAGTCAACTTCTTCTTCAACGTCTGAAAAGCCTCTTCACACTCACTGGTCCACTCGAACTTTACATTCTTTTGAGTGAGCTGGGTAAGTGGTGTAGCTATCTTCGAGAAGTCTTGCACAAATTTCCTATAATATCCAGCCAAACCGAGGAAACTTCTAACCTCTGAAACGGTAGTCGGTCTGGACCACTTCTCAACTGCTTCAATCTTTGCAGGATCAACCTTAATGCCATCTCCAGGAATGACATGACCCAAGAAACTCACCTGATTCAACCAAAAGTCACACTTAGAGAACTTGGCATACAACTGGTTCTTCTTCAAGGTCTCCGACACTATCCTTAAGTGTTCCTCATTCTCTTTCTCATCCTTAGAGTACACTAGGATGTCGTCTATGAATACTATCACAAACTTATCCAAATATGGCATGAAAACACGCTGCATCAAATCCATAAATGCAGATGGAGCATTAGTGAGTCCAAAAGGCATAACCAAGAACTCATAATGTCCATACCTCGTACTGAAAGCCGTCTTCGGTATGTCCGCTACCTTGATCTTCAACTGATGATATCCTGACCTAAGATCAATCTTGGAAAACACTCTCTTGCCTTGCAACTGATTAAACAAATCATCAATCCTTGGCAAAGGGTATTTATTCTTGATGGTGAGGTTATTCAATGCTCTGTAGTCTACGCACATCCTCATACTACCATCCTTCTTCTTGACAAATTACACTGAGCTCCCCAAGGCGAAGTACTAGGCTGAATTATATTCCTCTCAAGCATGTCCTTAAGCTGAGCTTTCAACTCCTTCAATTCAGCCGGTGCCATTCTATAGGGTGCCTTAGCAACTGGTGCCGCTCCTGGTATCAACTTGATCTCAAATTCAATCTCTCTAACTGGCATGTTTCCAGGTAACTCCTCTGGGAACACTTCAGGGTTTTCTTTGACTACAGGGGTTTTCTCTAACTCGGGCTTCACTTGTTCCACACCCTGCGCAGCACAACAAGCCCTTCACACAACCTTCGACAAGCCCTTATAGCATTAACCGCTGAAATTATCGGATGACATTTCTTGCTAGGCTTGTACACATTGCCCTGATAAGGCTTATCGGATTTTCCGGGTATCTTAAAGGTCACTTTCTTTCCTCGGCAATCCAGATGGATGATAACGGAAAAATTCACTGTTATTTTTATAACTTTTCACCCCGTTTCTGATATCATTTTGAGCACTTTTGTATCATTTCGAGTCTTTAATTCCTAAGTTTCATAAAAATATATAAGTAGTAACTATTATGTAAAATATCGTGTTTTTATAAGTTTTTATTAGTTTTTGTACCGGTTTAGTAACCGGAGTGTCGTGTCGGATTTACGTTTGGTATTTTGGTGGGTCATTGCAGGATTATACATTGACCAAGATTCCACGTAACGACATGTTTTGAGTCTAAAAGATGTGTTTAGAGGATTAGAAGAAGATGCCACAAGCTTACGAGTTCAAATGGATCAAATTATCTTGCATACTTAAAACCAAAACCTGTTTCAACGGAGATTTGACCCATCTTAGAGGCATTTTCAGGGGATGACTTCTTAATGAAAGTTGTAGATCTTCACATAAGCTTTCCAACGCACTTTGAATCAAGTCAATCGGACTTCTACAACTCAAGTTATGGTCGATTGACTAATCAATTCGGTTTAGTAGAAATCCCGAAATATCTTCGTAATACGAATGGCTCATCAAAACGACATTTTCTGAAGAAGTTTCCTTCATAAAAGTTGTATATCTTCAAGAACTCTTTCCAATGGATTTTGAATCAAGTCAATCGGACTTCTACAACTCAAATGGTGGTCAAGTGGCTAATTGATTTGTATTAGGGAAAATGTCGCAAAACGCTCGTAATACGAATGGCTCATCAAAACGACGTTTTCTGAAGAAGTGTCCTTCATGAAAGTTGAAGAATTTTCCGAGAGCTTAATTTTGACGTTTGAATCATAATTATTGGAGGCCTACAACTCAAGATATGAATTTTAGAAGTTTTATTACAATAAATATTATAATCGAAGGATCCGAATATGGTGAGTCATCTGGCAATGATGACACCGGACCGTCCGGTTCCTTTTCGAGGACCGTCCGGCCTTGATCAATTTTCTATAAATAGGGAGCAGA
Organism: Gentiana macrophylla; assembly: GCA_026214975.1. Lineage (NCBI taxonomy): Eukaryota > Viridiplantae > Streptophyta > Magnoliopsida > Gentianales > Gentianaceae > Gentiana > Gentiana macrophylla. The sequence goes on along the minus strand of CM047813.1, from coordinate 64,822,535 downwards.
GCGGATGAATCGTTTGCCCTCTCTTCTCCCATTTCTCTTCTTCTCCTTCTTCTTTCTTTTATTTATGTTATGGAGAGGCCTATATATACGTAATATATATGTCGTTATAATGTCGATTGTAATAACCCGACTAGTTATCATTTTAATATAATTTCGTTTTAGTTTTCATTTTTCTTGCTTTCTTTCATTTTATGCAATTAGTTTATCTATATATATATATATATATATATATATATATATATATATATATATATATATTATATATATATATCTATATCTATATATATCTATATATATATCTATAATGTATATCTATATAAATTGTAGTTATTTTATTTCCGTTTTGATTTCTTTCGTTTTGTTTCTTTATATATATATATATATATCTATATATACATATATATATCTATATACTAGTATTTATATATATATGTATGTATTTAGATATATTTATATATTTCGTTGTTATTTCCGTTGTTATGAGTAGTTAAACGTATCATAGCTTAATCATGTAAAATTTGGTGAAATCAACCCGTGGAAGATGAAATTGGGAGTGTGTTGTGTTTTTTTATTGTTATATCTCACATATTTCACGCCTTAGAACTTGTTATAACGGAGTTTGAACTAGATTAGCTACCTAGGTCAACAATCACACATCATTCTTGAGAGTGTTCGAGAGAAATGGTGTGGGAAAAGGGTTCTAAGACCGGGCGGTAAAACATACCGGGTTTTAGGTCGTGAATTCAGGCCTGCGCTCATCGGTGTTTTATTATCAACATAGTAACTTGAATGTGGTAGTCTAGATTAGTGTAGTTTAGTGTTAGACCCCGGGTTGAACTATGAAGTGCCGGGTGGTTCTTGAGCCAACGATGACAAGTTGTTTCACGGAGTCTTTCGGGTAGACCATGGATTGGGTAAAGCTTCGGTTTTCTTCTTTGACACATTCGCGTTAAGATGTTTGGTGTAATGCGTTGGTGAGTATGAATCGGTAGTAACCGACCGAGTAATTTTGGACTTGTTTCCATAACGAGGTTATATCAAGCGTCTCACAAGACTTAATCATGTTAGGATAATCGGTTTTCTAAAAAGAGAATTAATTAACCTCACATAGGATGTTGAAGGAGAGTTGTTCAGATCTTAACATCAGAATTAGGAGCACGCACCCGTGAGATTGAATGTGAGAGTTCATTTGTTATAATGCACACTTCCGGTTTTGTCTATCCTTGGGGTTGAAATTAGCTATTTTGATCATGGTTCGGCTATGTCTTTTAACCTATCTTTAAAACCTAGTAGTTTAACTTTCTTTCTCTCTTTTCTCTCTTTAAACTTGATTATTTTAGTGTCGTGTAGTAACAAACCTTCCAAAAACTTGATCGCCTAGACTAAGAAACACGTTCACTTTGGTACTCACAACCACGTTTCCCTGTGGGATCGACCTCGTACTCCTGTAGCTATCCTAACAATCTGACCCGGTACTCTGCTGGTTAGAGAGTTAGTTTACCCACATTTGAGTCTTTATAAATGTATTTTAGAGGGGTAATTCAAGCTCATCAAAATTGGCGCCGTTGCCGGGAAATGTGTGATATTGTTGTGATATCTTGTAAGTGAACCGAAGGCTTAGGCCTAGGTTTAAAAAAATAAAAAAAAAATAACGAAAAAAAAAAGAAAATTTTTTTTTATTGTTTTCTTGTTGTTTTCTGAGATCTTGCAGTTTGAGCTTAAATGGATGAATTTTTCAATCAATACTACTCACCTGAACAACAATACCCTTACCAACCTCAGGAACCGGAACAATATTATCAACAACAGTATGTGCCCGTGCCTCAATATCAACTGCAGAATAACCAAGGTTCATGGGATTATCAGTGCCCTAATGCATACCAGGACCAGAATTATGGTTATTCGAAAGTTATGAGCCACAATATTACGAGGGTTGTCCTAACCACGGTGCTTATCGAGATTACGGTGTTCATGCTCAATGCGTTGATAGCTTCAACTGCATTCACCACCGATCGATTATCCGGAATGGCAAGAAGATCGCTACTCACCTTCAATGAATCAAAGTCATTATGATCGCTTTTCCCCATGCCACAAGAAGACCTCACCGACCTTCAAATGGGAGCAGTTCATTCAATTCAACGAGGATATGATTCAAATGAAGAAGGATATGCAAGAGTTCGATAGAAATCTTGACTCCTCCATAAGAAATCTTGAAGACAAGTTGGGGCAATTGATTGAAATGATGAGGCATGAGAAAGAGGTAGAAACTTGTGCAATAGAGGTGGTCCGGGATGAAGATGTGCTCATTGAAGAAGTTCGAGTTGAGAATGAGGTTGATGATTCATTTCTTTGTAAGGACAGAGTTAGAGGAGCAAGAGATTAATTGGCCATCTTTAGTAAAGCCACCGGGAGAGTTGGTAATATTTGATATGACGGTCCCAGTTACTACTCTCATCCACTCTGTGAGGATGAATTTTCTGCATGGTCCAGCTTGTGTACTCCCCGATGGATGAATTTTATGGAATGGAGCAGAAGATGGTACAACAGGCTGATAAAAGAAGATTCTCTGGCTGGGAGGTAGCATCGAGGGCCAAACAAGGTACGTTTCTAGACAATTTAATTTCGATGGTTCTCGCTTTGATCACTTTTCTTAAGCTATTGATCTTCTTAAGTTCGGATTTTGGTTGATTGAGTCTGTATAGAGTCACCCTGTCGAGCAAACGACGTTAAACAAAAGCGCTACCGGGAGGCAGCCCGATAATAAAGATAATTTGAATAAGCCTAGTCTTAATGAAATGTAGAATCTGTATGAAAGATGAACACAAAGCACAACCAAGTCTCAGGATGAATGTTTGAATGTCATTAAAAGGGAACGATTAGGTGGTTATCCGAAAATCCCGATGGATAAAAAAGATAAAAATTCAAATGTATCATTTCTTGGACTTAGGTTATTGAATCCTTGAGGATCTGGGTATAAAAGACTCACTACATTTCATTTTATGATCTAGTCTGTTTCAAATTTCTAGTCGTTGTAGTATAGTGGTGAGTATTCCCACCTTAATAAAACTGTGTGTAATAAAAATGAATCTATGAATTGATGTCTTGACTATGATATATGCTCATGTGATACGTATATGCTTAGATGTTTTGTGCTCTACCCGTGTGGGTGATTTTTCCATCTAAAGCTATTATATAGCCTATCGAATTTTCTGACGTGACAGTGCCATTATCTTATTATTCCCATATCTCTATTGCATACTTTGGCACGAGGACTATGTCCCGTGTTTGCTTTGTTTTGGTTGTTTTTATATAGGGATTCGGGATGTGCTTTCTCATGGCTGTTACGGGATTCGGTAGCACTTTTCTGCCAGGTTTATAAGCTAAGTCTTCCTCTCTATCTCATTCACTATGTTTTAAAGGATAATGCAAGTTCGTAAGTGGGGGGTAGAGTCTCGTTGGTTTAGAAATGGCAGTAAGTGTTTAAACCCTTAGTTTTTTTTTTTATTATCTTTTTCGAGCATTATTTAGTTGATTAAAAATAATCTGTATAAGGTATATATTTCATGAATTTAAAGATGTAATGATCAATTTGGATGTGTATAACCAATGTGAACCGCAAGTGTAGTTTAACCGGAAATCTATTTGTATAACATGAATTCCTTCACGTAAGCCTTTGATATTGAAGCGAAAATTTTAAAACTGTACCCATTCAGAGATTCTAGTGGTTTTCCTAAAAAAAGCAGTAACTTAGTACCTAACTTTTGAACGGGTCTTGTGAATATCCAAGGTTTGAATGTGATAGGAAGAATACCAAACTAAGATAAACTATATGTCGGTTGTAGTAGCCAATGATTTGAGTGCGATGAGGCGTTATCCCGAACGTCCTATATCACTATGAGGTTTAAAAGCTCCCGATTGCCTGATGATTGTAGTCTAGCTAGGGTGTTATCACGAAACATCCTATTGCTAGGAATGAGGGCATATGCTATACATGTGGAAAAAAAAAAGAGTTAGATAGGTATTAATGTATTCGATCTCACCTCATGACGCTTGCAAGATAGTCGATTTTGGCAATGAGTTCGGATATGTTAGTATTCTATGAAAAGAAAAAGAAAAAAATAGAAAAGAAAAGAAAAAGTTGGTTATCTTCCACTATCCCCAGTATAAACTAAATGATATGCTTTAGGGATTATCCTAATAAGTACACGGAGGACTTTGTGTGGAATCATAATGCCTATACCTAGGAAAGTTGTTAGGATTGTCTCAATGGATACTAGTGCGTTTGCTTGATTTATTCAAGAGAGGATAGTGGAAATTGAAAAGGCTTGTCACACACGCACTCTCTGTATATGATTATATTGAGGTTAACACTGATTGTAATTCTAAAGGTTATATCATTTGGTTGTCCTTACATCTTATCTTTGCATGAATTTTTCCTTCATTCATTTTATTTTACCGCTTATTTTGTTCGAGGACGACCAAAAGCTAAGTAGGGGTTGTGATAACGGAAAAATTCAACTTATTATTTTATAACTTTTCACCCGTTTCGATATCATTTTGAGCACTTTTGTATCATTTCGAGTCTTTAATTCCTAAGTTTCATAAAAATATATAAGTAGTAACTATTATGTAAAATATCGTGTTTTTATAAGTTTTTATTAGTTTTGTACGGTTTAGTAACGGAGTGTCGTGTCGGATTTACGTTTGGTATTTTGGTGGGTCATTGCGAGGATTATACATTGACCAAGATTCCACGTAATTCGACATGTTTTGAGTCTAAAAGATGTGTTTAGAGGATTAGAAGAAGATGCCACAAGCTTACGAGTTCAAATGGATCAAATTATCTTGCATACTTAAAACCAAAACCTGTTTCAACGGAGATTTGACCCATCTTAGAGGCATTTTCAGGGGATGACTTCTTAATGAAAGTTGTAGATCTTCACATAAGCTTTCCAACGCACTTTGAATCAAGTCAATCGGACTTCTACAACTCAAGTTATGGTCGATTGACTAATCAATTCGGTTTAGTAGAAATCCCAAATATCTTCGTAATACGAATGGCTCATCAAAACGACATTTTCTGAAGAAGTTTCCTTCATAAAAGTTGTATATCTTCAAGAACTCTTTCCAATGGATTTTGAATCAAGTCAATCGGACTTCTACAACTCAAATGGTGGTCAAGTGGCTAATTGATTTGTATTAGGGAAAATGTCGCAAAACGCTCGTAATACGAATGGCTCATCAAAACGACGTTTTCTGAAGAAGTGTCCTTCATGAAAGTTGAAGAATTTTCCGAGAGCTTAATTTTGACGTTTGAATCATAATTATTGGAGGCCTACAACTCAAGATATGAATTTTAGAAGTTTTATTACAATAAATATTATAATCGAAGGATCCGAGATTATGGTGAGTCATCTGGCAATGATGACACCGGACCGTCCGTTCCCTTCGAGGACCGGTCCGGCCTTGATCAATTTTCTATAAATAGGGAGCAGAAGCGGATGAATCGTTTGCCCCTCTCTTCTCCCATTTCTCTTCTTCTCCTTCTTCTTTCTTTTATTTATGTTATGGAGGGGCCTATATGTAATATATATGTCGTTATAATGTCGGTGTAATAACCCGACTAGTTATCATTTTAATATAATTTCGTTTTCGTTTTTCATTTTTCTTGCTTTCTTTCATTTTATGCAATTAGTTTATCTATATATATATATATATATATATATATATATATATATATATATATATATATATATTATATATATATATCTATATCTATATATATCTATATATATATCTATACGTATATCTATATAGCTGTAGTTATTTTATTTCCGTTTTGATTTCTTTCGTTTTGTTTCTTTTTATATATATATATATATATCTATATATACGCATATATATCTATATACTAGTATTTATATATATATATGTATGTATTTAGATATATTTATATATTTCGTTGTTATGAGTAGCTAAACGTATCATAGCCGAATCATGTAAAATTTGGTGAAATCAACCCGTGGAAGATGAAATTGGGAGTGTGTTGTGTTTTTTTTATTGTTATATCTCACATATTTCACGTCTTAGAACTTGTTATAACGGATTTGAACTAGATTAGCTACCTAGGTCAACAATCACACACATCATTCTTGAGAGTGTTCAGAGAGAATGGTGTGGGAAAAAGGGTTCTAAGACCGGGCGGTAAAACATACCGGGGTTTTAGGTCGTGAATTCAGGCCTGCGCTCATCGGTGTTTTATTATCAACATAGTAACTTGAATGTGGTAGTCTAGATTAGTGTAGTTTAGTGTTAGACCCGGGTTGAACTATGAAGTGCCGGGTGGTTCTTGAGCCAACGATGACAAGTTGTTTCACGGAGTCTTTCGGGTAGACCATGGATTGGGTAAAGCTTCGGTTTTCTTCTTTGACACATTCGCGTTAAGATGTTTGGTGTAGTACGTTGGTGAGTATGAATCGGTAGTAACTTCCGACCGAGTAATTTTGGACTTGTTTCCATAACGAGGTTATATCAAGCGTCTCACAAAGACTTAATCATGTTAGGATAATCGGTTTTCTAAAAAGAGAATTAATTAACCTCACATAGATGTTGAAGGAGAGTTGTTCGGATCTTAACATCGAATTAGGAGCACGCACCGTGAGATTGAATGTGAGAGTTCATTTGTTATAATGCACACTTCCGGTTTTGTCTATCCTTGGGGTTGAAATTAGCTATTTTGATCATGGTTCGGCTATGTCTTTTAACCTATCTTTAAAACCTAGTAGTTTAACTTTCTTTCTCTCTTTTCTCTCTTTAAACTTGATTATTTTAGTGTCGTGTAGTAACAAACCTTCCAAAAACTTGATCGCCTAGACTAAGAAACACGTTCACTTTGGTACTCACAACCACGTTTCCCTGTGGGATCGACCTCGTACTCCTGTAGCTATCCTAACAATCTGACCCGGTACTCTGCTGGTTAGAGAGTTAGTTTACCCACAGTTTCGAGTCTTTATAAATGTATTTTCGAGGGGTAAATTCAAGCTCATCAATGGACAAAATTCTCGGATAGCCAATCTATTCCAAGAATCACATCAAAATCTGAAAAGTCTAAAACTGTGAAGTCACTTTTGCATCGGTACGATCCAACTTGGACTTCCACCTGTGGTATCATCCTAGTTACCTTTGTTACCTTTCCTAACGGTGTAGTTATCTTCAACGTGTTTCTTAAGGGTTCCGAGGGTAGATTCAACTTCTTAGCTACCTTAGTCGACATGAAGGTATTAGACGCTCCCGTATCAAACAAAGCTCTGACCACTAGATTATCTAACATTATCGTACCTAAGATGCATATTCATTCATTTAAATAAAATTACAGCATGAGTAAACGTTCTATAAAAATATCTTAACAAAATAAACAACAACAATAAGGTACCTGAGATAACATCATCCTCTGGTTCTGCATCTCTAGCATCAGCTGCAAAAACACGAACTGGGCGACTTGGGCCGCCTTTTCCATTCCCTTGCCTCTGTACATTCGAACTCCCCTTTGTTGGACACATCTTAGCAAAATGCCCTAGCTCTCCGTAGAGTAGTAGCAACGCCTCAGATAGCCTTACACTCACCTGAGTGATTCTTGTTGCATTTAGGCAAACCGGTGCTCGGTTAGTGGTTTACTTGCTGCAGGGGCTGTCATCTTCTTGAAATCCTGTTGCGGTGCTCCCCGGTTATTGCCTTGGCTCGTGCCAAAACTCCTTTTGTTCCCAATAACAACTGTGGCCTTTTTCCTGAATGTCTCAACCTCTAAGGCCTTATTCAACAACTCGACCATATTCATATTCTTGGTCGTGAAACCTAACATACCAGTGATCAGATCGATACGATAACCCTTCCTTGTATAGGGCCATCTTTCTCTCTTCTACCTTCATTAGCTTGGGGCAAAATCTTCCCAACTCGTTAAACTTGTTGGTGTACTGCGATACCGTCATATAGTTACCCTGCTTAAGCTTCAAAAATTGACTTGCCATGTCTGCTTGCACGGTGGCTGGAAAGTACTCGTTATAAAACATGGCCTTGAAACCTTCCCAGTCTGTCACTTTACCATTACTGCTCTGTATAGCATCTATCCATGCTTCAGCTGCACCCAAAAGGAAACTAACCGCCAACTGTGCCATCTCAGTCTCAAGGACATGTATGTTCCTACATGCCTTCTCAAAACTTCTTATCCACTCTTCGGCCTTCGAATGCTCAACATTCCCAAAGAAATCCTGGACTTTGTTCCTTCTCAACCTTGTATACCAGTCAACTGGCGGTGCCTGCTCGAAAATTGGTCTAACTGGTGGGGCTTGTGGGTACACTTGGAGGAGGTATCCATAAAGCACTTGCCTTTGTCTTGGGGTTGTTGTGGGTATGGTGGAATCACTTGCGGCTCAGTCTGATGGGGGTAGTATGCCTGGTGGTAACCCTGATGGTGTTGTGGTGTAGGCTGTGGTTGGTGGAAACCAAAGGGTGGGTGACCAAAACCTTGCTGAAAGTCAAAACGGGGTGACAGAGGTACAGTAGATCGAGGAGTGTGGCCTACTGGAGGTGGATAGGGGGTCTGTTGTTGTTGGTGAAACATTAGTGGTGAGGGGTGGCTCACTAGTGGAGGGTAAACGGTCTGTTGGTGTGGGGGGTAGCTTACTGGCAGTGGTACTGAACTTACTGGAACCTCACTTACCAAAGAAAACGGAACCGAACTTCCCACATGCCACTGGGAATCCGGTGTGGGGGTCGCCGTATGAGGGGGTGGTGACAAGCTCCGCTGAGGTGGATGATTCGGCCTCACAACACCGCCTCCTACGACTGGTGTTGGACTCTCTCGTCGAACTCCAGAGGTTTCTGCACCCGCTCCAGTTCTCGTGAACACCATCCTGATGATCAAAGAAAACCAGAACGTTACTAAAAGATCTAAAGAAAATTATCTTAAAAGAAAGGAAGCCTAAAAGACGCTTCGTCTCTGATACCAACTGTAACGCCCCGTTCCCGGACACCGAGTCCTTATCCGGAAATCGAAACGTTCGGCACGCATAATATTAAATAAATAAGATTACATGTAAGCCTCTACTACGTCGTATCAAATTAAAGCAAACGGAAGCAAAAAGACTCGGGTATTTTTTTTAAACAACCAAGAATGGAAATCAAGAACTAAAGATGAGATGTACTATTGTTACATTGGAAATAGAAACCAACGAATCCAAAACGTACGAATTCCAAAGTACTAAAAGTAAACTACAACATTCAATAGTAATCCAAGTCTATGAAATGAAAGGGAAATAAAAGAATGGTAAACAAGATCTTCAACTCCGGCGTCCTCAAACGTCGTCATCAAAGTCCTCCTTGAAGTCTTGACTAACCTGTTCATCTTCTCTCCCCGAGACACATAAATAAACATGCATTTGAGGTAAGTACATTGTACAAAGTAAGAAGTAGAAGCTACAACTCAATTAAGGTTATTATTAAAAGATTATCTTGGTGAGACCGACTCAATCTAAGGTTCACTACGTGCCCATCGACACGTCGTGACTATACGTTTCTAGCTTAGCTTATCTTTGTTACACCATTATTCAAGGACACAATGCATGGTGAAAATTCCACCACGAGATATACTTGCCAACTACGGTGATTAGCACCGATAGTCCCGGGATCTCCCCGGTATGCATATACGTTCGATGGATTTCCTCCACTACCCTTCAGCCTTTTGAGCCAGTAGCGTTGTCCACCTTTTATGAACGTATCACATCGCCGATTTGAATCAGTGCCTAACCAAGAATAAGTGACGTTTTAGCTTTTACTACACATACGTAATTAATTACTGTGAATTAACTAGCCGTCCCTAGTGTTTTCAAGTAAGCTCCCTCACAAACCCTACTCTCTTCCCTAGACCACTAGACACGGACAAGTCCTAAAAAATACACAGACATTGATAAACTCTAGTTCATCAAGCACAAACCCTTTCACGCCCTTCCGACGGATCCGAACTTCAACTCCCTTTAAGAGTACATTCGGTGTTTTAACTGAACGAATCAGAAGTTCAATCGAGGCTTGTTCATGTTTAATTAATATTAACATATCATTATTAAGGGTTTAAAACAGTGAAAACATGATTATGAAACCTGAAAACAAGCTGGAACGATAAAGGCAATAAAATCAAGGTACACAGGTCGAACGCCCGTTTGACTCCCTATGGACGCCCGTTCAATATTGAACGCCCGTCCACTAATCCCGAACGCCCGTCTGTCAAAAATGGCTACATCCTGAATAAAAAATCTAACCTCAAACGCCCGTCTGCCTTATGCAGACGCCCGTCTGAGCTACTAGGGTCTCAGACGCCCGTCCGCCTGGGTTTTCCCCAAAGCTAAATCTTAAAAACACGATTTCTAAACCGTTTCTAGCCTAGTTAACATCGAAATTAACACAGAAAATCACAGAAAAACTCATCTAACATTACCATAACATCTAGGATCATTAATCAACAAAAAAAACACCTCTTTCTTACATCTAACCATCTTAAACCTTAAACTAAACCTCAATAACAATAATTGAAATTGTAGGAAGAGCCTCTTACCTTTTAGCAAGCTTAATCCAAACAAAAACGCAGAGAAACAGCAGCAAACTGATCCTTTTCTTAAGAAAGCTCCAACTTTCTGATATTGAAACGTCAGCCTCTTCACGACGATTCTGTTGCTTGACTCTGATCTGAAAACCGTTACGAATTGACTTAGAAATCGATTGAAAACTCTCAGCCCTAACTCTTGCTCTCACACACGCAGAAGACAAATTTGGAGGTGGAAAATCTGATTCAAAAGGTTAGGGAAACTGATTGGGTTTATTTTCCTTAAATAGGATAATTAACCTAAATCCTTATTTTCCTTAATTACCCTAATAATCGATTTTGTTTCCCATATATATATATATATATATATATATATATATATATATATATATATATATATATATATAAAATACATATATAAAATTAATAAAATACTCAAACTCCGAATAAAAGGAACCGAACCCAATATTTCGTTTTCGCAAAATGACACGTCTGCCCTTTTCCGAAAATCGGAATATTACACTGTGGCCTAAGTAGCAAGCTGTCATGAACTGGTGGGTGAGTTCCAATTTGATGAGACGACGACAAAGGTGTTTGTGAAAATATATCACTCACACCATCAGTTTTCTTCATCCACGCTTGTAACATAGACATCAAGAAATCATCCGAGCTTGCATGGCTGCTTGATTTGTAGTCATAGATGACTGGAACATGTCCATTTTAGCATGCACCACATCAATTTTCACATTACATTCCTGCACCTCCTACATGCAAGCATGAACATTTTCTCCCAACCTATTCTATTTCTTCCACAAGTTTTCCATAGCCTTCAATTAAGTACTTTTAGCCATGGAGATTCCACAAGGGCAAGATATGGTTCTGATACCATATGTTAAGCTTTTGGTATTTCTAAGTCAGGGTAATTGTCATCCAAAAAAATTTAGTAGATGGGATGGAGAGAAAAGCGAGATACATGGAAGGAAAGAGTAAATAAGAGGTTTTATTACTGACAAAAGTTGTGTATTACACCATAAGAGCTTAGGATTTATAGTAGTTGTCTCAATTCAGGCTAGGTACGTTATCACTAAGCTAACTACTATCTGTCAGCTCACTTCTCTAAGGTTGAATTTTCCCTTAAAATAATGTAAATTTAATTTTCTTCTTTTTGCATTTTTCAATCAACACACTTCTTTTATGCATATTGATTAATTTTTAACAATATTTATAGCATTCATGTTGTTGAGGTATTGATAAATATATTTTTGCTGAGCGCAGTTTATGGTGTAAATGAACTACATTAATAGTTTAAATAAATAAATAAAGCAAAAAAACATTAATATAATATCCCTAAAAAGGGAATACTATAATCGATATAATATAATGCACGTAAACATATAAGCAACCAAAAACATTAAATGTATTAATAGTGTAAATCAAGCCTTACATAACTCGCTTAGTCTTTTTCTTGTTTAATTTTTTATTACCTAATTTTTTTCTTAACGGTTCCAATCGCATCATCTTCATCAATATAAACTGGGCTCATGTCTTCGTATTTTATGGTTGTTATTTGACTTATTTCACTGCTTGCAGTAGTTTGGCTCTCAATTTTATCGTTGATGTGTGTATTAGTTTTTCATCTTCTACCAAATGTTTCTTCTTGGCATATTTGAGAAATTTTCGATCGGTTGAGGCTTCATTGAGAGATTTTTCCCATTGATGAAAATGGAAACCGAAGCTGAAGTTATGTACCCCTTTATCATTGGAAACCGAAACTGATGATAAGCACCTCTTTGTCCACTTAGGCCAAGTAGATCCAAAATTTATTTGTTCCAAAATGGAATCCAGAAAACTCCAGTTGACCGAGTCAAATGTTTTTTCAGAGTCTGCGTTGAGGATAAAGCGCGTTTATATTAGGCTTTTCATATAGTCAATCACTTAATTTGTTATTAGGACACCATCAAGTATTTGTTAGCCTTTGATGAAAGTAGGTTGACGGTGATCCATGAGGAGAGGGATGACACTCTTGAGTCTATCAGCTAGCAATATGGATTTATTTTATACATGCTGCCAATCCAACTAATATGGCGGTAGTCTTTGAAGGAGGTAGGGTTGCTCCATTCGGTTAGTCATTGTTATGCAATGATAAACTATCCGAATCTTCTCTTATGAATTGTTCTTTACTCTCGTCTACCTGAGTTTTCTCTCATTCTTCTTCACCATTTTATGTTTTGCCGCAAATTTAGAAATTATTACTTCATTTTGTGTCTAATCAAGTGGTCATGACTTTGAACCTATTCAGGGCAAGTGTGTGTGAGTTGTATTACGTTTCTATAAGAACAAAGTTTTCGTAGATGATTCTAATGCATAAATTATTTGTATCATATTTTTTCCTAGGTGTTTCAAATGCATAAATTATTTGTATCATGTTTTTTCGTAGATGCTTATTAAACAACAATTAGAGATAAATAAAAGTCGAACAATAATTACTTTGTAAATACTTCCGAGGCTTCTTCACAAAAATTTTACAATAGATTTCTCACTTGATATAGATAAATGCTTGCTTTGGATACTTATTCACAAAATAATCATTATTTGAATGATTCCCCACTTGAAAATTAATTGTCACTTGTAATCACAAAATTTATTTGTTCCAAAAAGAAATAATAAGTATTATTATATTATTGTTAGACAGAGCAGACAGAGACATAGGCACAGGCCCCCTCAAAGAATGATCAAGGTATAAAGCCTTGTAATTAATTATTCAGCCCCATGAATTTATATATATTTCAATAGAGGGTGCTACATGCAAGCATCCGTGTCTTGTGACGGTAAGATGAACGGTGATCTTCACTGCTTGATCATCAGAGATCTAGATGATCATCTAGATCTCTGATGATCAACGAAGAAGATCACCGTTATGTGCTTTCATCTAGATCTCTTGGATCAATCGGTGAAGATCACCACAGCAAGACACCGTTGTAAGCGACACGGATGTGGCAGTAGCATTGCTGATTTCAATATACAAACATAAGTGCCACACAATTTCCCCTTTATGACATGACATGGTGCTTTCATGCGATTTCAATGTTCTGTTTTCTTCTTTTTCTTCATCTATCAATCTATCCATCTCTATATAAGAAAGAAAGAAAGAAAGATACAGTAAGATACAAAGCTCTGAAATGAAATGGTTTTGGTTTTTACACCTATTTATGGTTTTAGCATAGGGTGTTGTAATGTTTACTTAATCATCTCATATGTCCTCCCTCGAAACATATATAAATTCCTTCTAATAAACAAGTGAGTAAGTTGGGTGGAATAATAAAATAAAAGTTTTAACTCCTAGCTGCCACTTCCATAATTTTACACCCTACATATATAGATGGTATATATACAAGCTGCATTGCAAAATGTCAAGTTTGTATACTCTATTACCATTACCATTACCACAATCACACCATCATGTGCTGTGATTTCTCATGAGGAACATGACAGCATGCACACACCTGGACGATACGCCCATGCTGGAGGTAAACGTGCATATTTTTCCATTCCTGGTTGCTCGTCGTATGGACGTTCCATAACCTTCAATACTCTACGAACCTCCTCAAAGTCACCCACCTCCGCAGCATCGATGGCTGACTGGCACAGATAATTCCTTAGGATGTACTTTGGATTCACTGCATCCATTGATGCCTTCCTCTCCTCATCAGAAACACCACTCGTAGAGAGCTGCTAAAGTTGGATGGATATAACAAAAAAGCTTTTAAGTGCATGTAAAACCAAAACATTCAACTTCTCCCGTATCCAACCAACAGAATCTGACAAATTTACCTCCTCGATGTATGTCTGAACCCAAGTTGTCCAAGCTTCCTTCCGCTCTTTCCCAATATCCAGCAATACTGCCTTGAGTGGAACCAACAGTTCATCTTCTGGAGCAGCAGTATGATCAGTTTTGATATTGGAAAGCAACCGGAAAAAGTTTGTGTAATCAACTTTGTCAACGGCCAAATTGTTAAGGAGTCTGCTGATCAGCTGCTTATTATATTTCGGTAGTCCTAGTTTTTGGGTCATTATAGCTTGATAATCATCCATAAACTTGATACCGTATCTGCAAAGTGTAAAGAAAGGGGGAACAAACACATAAGAAACATTACACATGACAATTCCAACAAATTTAGGCACCAAAGAAGAAATAGGTATAACCCACTTCTAACACTCCAATCGTCTAGAGCTGTTGATCATAGTAAGTCCCACCGAATGATCTACAGCTCCGGTGATTAGAGTGATTTAAGAGTGTCAAACATGGAGTGTTCCTGTGAGTCTTGTGAAATACCTTTCCATGGCATAGTCTGCCTCTTTCTCATTCAGTAACTTAGCAACGGACAAAGCTTTAACAAACTGAGCAATGTTCCACAATCCGATATCAGGTTGATTGGCAAAGCAATATCTTCTTCCAGGAAGATCAGTGGTATTTGGCGTATAACTAGGATCAAAAGCATCCAAGAAACCGAAGGGGCCATAATCAATAGTCAGTCCCAACACACTCATGTTATCAGTATTTAAAACACCATGAGTGAATCCCACACCCTGCCACTTTGCAATCAATGTAGCCGTGCGCTCTGAAATCTCCACTGCCCAAGCTGAAAACATTGTGACATGAAAGAAGATTGGGAATTCAGGGTGAATTAGTAGGAATATTTTCTACAGAGTAACGACTTAAAAAATGCTTAGCATTTAAAGCTTCCTCGAGAAAAACAAATTAACGAGTTTCTCGCTTAACGATAGCAAAGACAAACCTGCATATTTGTTGGCACTTAGATCCACAACTTCACTATTTTCTTCCCCTGTACTGAAAGATAGACCATCGCTTTTGCTCATGTTTTCCAAATGGGGAAAGTGATGTCTAATTGTGTAGTCCGCCAAAGTCCGTACAATATCAAGATCCTCTTTCCCTCTTGAAGCATGAATTTGGAATGAACCAAATCTCAAAAAGGATTGAGAAACACGGCAAACAATTGCACCAGGCTCATCCTTGGGATTGCCACTGTACATATAAAGGAAACAGAAATATATTCAATTCTTCACCAACATTATATTATCTACAAATAATCAAAGTCATGTTTCTGGATCACTTTTGTCTTCATAATGCACCCAAGCAACCAGAGTAATGGCCATCCTCATTAAAAGGCAAGAAAACACCACAGCTCTAAAGGATGCTAACGAGAACTCAACTAAAGATTCTCTTCTTTTTTTTGTTTTTAAGTGAGAATAATTCATTGATGGATGGAATTATATCAGTATAATCATGCAAGAGTTGTTAGCTCTGAAACGAGATGTCCTTAAGACCTAATAAAGAAGACTCTCATATCAATATTACAAATCATGACTACATGCCAACTCAGTCTACTTGAAGGCAGTTTCCTTCATTAAGAAATCAATCCAAAGATTCAAATGCATTCAGATGTAATATATCAGATATGTTCATTTATTTTAGGTGCTCTAAAAAGAGAAACAACAGCTATTGCAGAGACGTACTCATAAAACATGTCTCTGGAAACTAAGTTTCCAGTTGACACAAGACAGAGGGCACGTGTTGTCGGAATTCCCAGGAAATGCATTGCCTCGCTACAAAGAAACTCCCTGACGCTACTACGCAAAACCGCTAGACCATCGGCAAACCGACTGTAAGGAGTCCTTCCAGCACCTTTAAGTTGAAGTTCCCACCTAGCAGACTTCGAGTTTAGAACCTCTCCAAGAGTTATTGCCCGCCATCACCCAACTGACCAGCCCACATCCCAAACTGGTGCCTCCATAACACTGAGCGTAAGGAATGCTACAATAGGTGAGACACTGTTAACATCAACTGAAACCAAAAGCTTCTGACAGCAATACATATATGTGCTGCACTTACGCTCCAAAAACCGGAGATGCCCCAGAAAATATAAGCGGAAAATCAGATCGTTCAAACCTGAAAGAGTGAAACGTGCACAAACAAACAAAATGATCGATAAGTGACAGACATAGATAAACAAAATCATCAAGTATATGTACATACGTTTCTGTGAGTGCACCTTATGTGATTCACAAAGTGATGCTACAGTACAAAGTAACAGACTGGAAATATTCATCCAGGTATTTCGAAGCTTGAGAAAGAAATCATGCAAGTCTTGTTTTCTTTCTTTTGAACAAAAAAAAAAGGTTATTGCATCAAAATATTAAGGTAAAAGGCAAAGCTTTATAAGATAACAAGCTATACAGCTACACAAATGTACATGGCGTACAGGCTAATGCTCAGGACAGATAGTGCTCGCTACCCATTCTAAATAGGAAAGCCGCAGATGTTACAAAATATTAGGCCACAACAGTAAGAAGCAAATATAACAAAAATAGTTTTGCCATCTCTCATTTTTGAGTGTCATTCCACATTTGCATATATGGAAAATAAAGATCTCACTCTTTAGGATCCAAATCTAGTAACTCAGCAACCGATTCCGACCAAGCAACTAATTGCGGGTCCTCCACTGGTGCCGATGGCAGTACTTTTGTATAGCAAGCATGCAACACCTACACATCAAGCCATAGAAGCATTAGGACTGCATGTACAGTGTACGATATCACAGATTCCACATTAATGCCCTAGAACCCTTTTAAGAGTCTTTGTTCAATTGATTTTCCAGTATCCGCATTCGCAGCTGATTTTCCAGTATCCATACTCAAAAGGCTTACATATTCGCAACTGAGGGAAAGTAGTGCTAACCCAAGTGGTGGAAATGAGCAAGGACCTTCATTCTACCTCCAGGTATCCAATTCTTAACTACTAGTACCTCCTACCGTCCACCCAACCACACACACACACCCCCACCCACATCCCCCACGCCCCACCCCCACCTCCCACCCCCACCCCCACCCCCCACCCCCACCATACCACAAGTACATGCTGATTTTCTTCACAAAAAAAAAACGCGAGTACTAATCAAAATCACTTGCAAAACTTAACTAAATCAATCGAATGGATTTTCATGCTGGAATACCAATCAAAACAACACATCATTTGAAAAGAAAAACATATAGAGATGTTGTAATAACATTAACAAACAAAAGAAGGATTTGCTAGTACCTCCCGTGGCATTACATCAGTTCTCGGATCACCAGGAAGCTCACGAACAAAGGAATTGTCCCAATTTAGCTCCTCAAGCTTTTTTACATCCTAGATTATTATTATTATCACTGCTACTATTGGAATCTAAGGATTGTTTAAGAAGCTGATCGGCGACAGAATCAACGGCAGCGACCGAAGGAGAATCCATGGATGCTCGTGAGGAGAGGCGTTTCGGAAAATTAGAGGAAAACGAATGGTAAAATGGAATTTCGATGTGATTTTTTCGGAGTAGAGAAACAGAAGAGCCGAGATTGCAGAAGAAGGAGAAGGTGGGGTCGAAGCTGAAATGATGGAAAGCATTGCGGTTTTTTTTTTTTTTTTTTTTTCTTTGCCTCCAAAAAAGAGTTTGTTTTTCTTTATCTTTTTTTTCCCAAATGGGTTAAGCAGCATCTGGAGGTTGCGAAACGTGTCCATCCTCTCTGGTGTCCATCTGTCTGTCTACTTTTAGTTTGACTAGGGGTGGCGTCGGGTCGGGGCCGGCCAGAACCTCCTACCCAAATCCAAATCTTCCCGATAAGATTTGAGATTCAATTTTTTCTTCCCAACCTGCATTAAGACACGTCGGTCGGGAATGAATGTCCCGAACACATGATTTTAAAAATATTCATGTTAATATAAAAAAATATAACAATTATTTGATCAAAACAATAATTCAAAAGGTGGGGAGAAATGAGTTAATTCATGCGACAGAAATGACGGCCGCTGCTTTTGTAAGGAAGAACATTCTGTAATATTAGAGAGCGGTACAGGTCACAGAGAAATTGAAAAACGATGGAAAGCAGAGAGAGTGATGTATGTTTATGTTTTTAGTATTTAGGGATGTGTATATATATATATATATATATATATATGTGTGTGTGTGTGTGTGTGTGTGTGTGTATTCGGGTCGGGATCGGGAACCCGACGGGATTCAGTTTTATACCCGATCTCGTTCCCGTATTTTTCGGGTCGGGAAAAATTGCGAAATTTCGGGATCGGGATTTTTCGGGACGGGACCAGGATGGGATTTGGTACGGGTCGGGATTTTCAGGAAATTTGCCACCCCTAAGTTTGTCCAAAGCGGAATTTTTGCGTAGTATGCAAATGCATTTTAATATTTTGATTTTTGAGAAAAACAGACGTGTCATTTTGTAAAAACGAAATATTAGATTCATTTTATTTATGGATTTAAAAGTTTATTTAATAAATGAATTAAAAGGAAATAATAAATAAGGAATTAATGGAATTAAAAGGGGCTAATTGCAATTAATGAAGGAAATTTTATTTTGGGTAAATAAAACCTCCAAATTAGTGGGGAGTTGAAAGTTCAGAAAAGCACGTATGTTGAAAGAAAAGAAAAATTGAGAGCAAGAAAGAACGCGAAGATAGTTCTTTGAAATTCTAAGTAAATCCTTGATCGTTTTCAGACACAAGTAGGGCAACGGAATCGTAAGAGTGCAAGGATCGTGTTTGATAATGTCGAAATTATCACGGTTGTTTAGCGGTGGTTTATATGGTGGATATATGGCTATAAAGTGTAGAATGATGCAAGCCGGTATTGCACGGCGGAGAAATGGTGGTGCAATATGAACGGTAGAGAGAGTATGCAATTTGACAGAGTTTTGCTTTGTTTTCTATTAATTGTGTATGTCTTTCATGGTTACCCCTTATATAGGAGGGAGAAGAAGCTAGGGTTTAAGCTACAGACAAACAAGTACGGCATTCCTGCGAGACGGCGCCAAGTGCATATAAGGTCGCCAGGCGAAGTGGAACCTAGTGGGCTTGTCGTATGATCGCATGTTGTCTTTCTTGTCTTCCTCGTTGATGCCTTGCTCGATCCTCTATGGGCTCTTATAGTCACCGATGGACCCCGCTCCTACAAGATACCAAGCCGCCCCCCGGCCTTCGGGTAACCTCGCAGGTTATAGTCTCGGCGCGGGACCTTTGGCTAATGATCCCACCCGAAATCGCGGGACGCGGTGGTCGCAGCCTTGCTTCCCAAATTGGTGGTTGGAAAGGCCCGACCGGGATCCACGAGCGGCTTTACGATTTAGGCATATCAATGGCCCCTACTCCGTGTCTTATGCATTTTCTTGAAATGTCAAGCAGGAGTAAAGTGTGCTCGTGGATTGCCGGCGGCTCTGCTTGAGCGCTGAGTGTTGTGTTGGTTTCTAATGACCTCGGCGGCGTCGTGCGACTTGTTTTTCAAGGTCCGCGCATGAAGCGACGGCCATGGTGCCGCGCTATTAAGCAGACGGATTTATCACGCCGCACTATTAAGCAAACAGACTTATCATACTGCGCTATTAAGCGGACAGACTTATCACGCCGCGCTATTAAGCAGACGGTCTTAGGTGCTTCGCTATCAAGCGGACGGCTATATACTCATAAGGTGTCGCGGTGCGACTTGTTCTTACGGACCGCGCTATCAAGCGGACGGTTTTATTTTAGATAGAGTGGTACTTTTGATGGGTTCTTCTAGATTAAGCACCTTTGTGGCGGCAATTCATGCTTTAGGCGGAGTTGGTTATCTGTCGTGGGGTAGTTGAGAAGTCAGATCATGGATCGGGATAAAAGACAGTTGCCTCGATAACTACCCACGTAGTGGCGTGAGCCTCGATCGCGTCCAATAATGATGACGGTTTTGAAATTCAAATTTTGAAAAGATCTGCTGATATACTGAAACTCGAATCCGGATCTAATCCATAATTGGATCGTCGAATCGATTCACAAAGACCGATCGAAACACTCAATCTTGCACGGCGGAAGCTACAAATAAATTCACATTCGATTTTACCACGATTCGATTCGCATAAGTAATTAATCTATCTACTGAGAAGGTTGAAGATTTACCTCAACGGAAAGGAAGAAATAGACGACCAAAGGGAGAAGCCGCGCCTTCCGGATTGTATCTCCTAATGACGGACCTCGATCCTCGCCGTAGAACCTCCTCGAATATGCACAAGAAAAACCCTGTGTTTTTCTTCTTTTAATGACTAAAGCAAGAAACTAATTTTTCTTCCTTTTAATTTGATAGTGGCACAATTAATGAGTGTGTATTGTGTTAGGAGGAATCTCTCTTTATATATGAAAATAACTAAATCAAGAGAGTTATCATTTTCACACCACAATTACCAATTAAGTAATTACACATGTGACATAATCTAGAAAAATTTATTTTCCTAATTTATCACAATAAGTGGCGCCAAACTTCATCATTAATTTAATAGAAAATGTCATTTCTATTTTACATATTATTTATCAAATAAATAATATTGCATATTCATTAAATAGACCAACTATTTAATTTATTCTCGAGGTTCCATAAAACGAGAAAATACTCGCGTGTTAGGAGCCAACCCGGGGACCATGTGTTGAGTATTTTGTGTTGATGTATTTCAAAATATATTTATTTTGGAATATATCTTATAATTACTCTACAATTAATCATGTCATTAAATGTTTAATATTTTTAAGTGACATGTGTTTGAAAATAATCAAGTCACAACAAGCTTAATTTTTATATGTTATATTGTGTGTGTCACGTTGCTTTTACATCTGTCAACTTTTATATGTGACACAAATTACTCTAAGCATTTTATAAGTGAATGGTTTTGATCTTGATATTGCATCACGTTAATAGTAATGTGACATAGGACATTTTATTATAAGATTTCTTTTATACTACTTTATATTATATTTTATCTACATTATTTTGTATATGTTACAATTTTATAAGTTATATTATATGTGTATGTATTTTGCTAATCTCGGCCTCTTTTCTATTCTTGAAAACTTTTTGTTTGGACTTCTTTACCCAAACATTTAGCCCTTTCAGCCCAAAATCCCTTCCTAATAATTCTCTGCCTTATATCTCCATATTATCACAAACCCCACTATTTCTTTTCATATATCCTGCCGCCCCACTAACCTAGACACTTCTAGGAAAATCCCCACTGCCAATAACTCCACCCGTCCCTATCTCTTTTATTTTCTCTATGCTAATAACCTCTCTGATAGCTTTTCACTTTTCCTTCCCACCCTTGAATACTCTGCATCATCTGAAAAGCCTCTCTCTTCTCCAAGATTTCTTATTTCTGAATAGAAAAGAAGAACCTTTCGGTTCTGTGTTTCTTCTCTCACCGGAAATGGCTCTCTGCATAGAAAGTGCTCTCTGCAACACTTTGGATTCTGGCATGCTTTCAGTTCGGTGGAACAGATGCTCAAAAAGCTAAGGATCCGTGAAGGCAAGAAGCTTTCCTCTGATGAATATCTGCACTGCTGAGGCCTATGATGAAGACAAAATCTGAGGCCTATGATGTCTCAACATCAAGGATCAACCCGTGAGTCTGCAAATTTCAGGGAAGTCATCTTTTATATTTTATTGTTCAATCTTTGATGAGTCTCTCTATTTCTCTTTAGAAAAGTTTCTAGATCGGTGGTTCGTTTGAAAGTTGTGAACTTTTTGGCAAGCATGTGATAATCTGTGTGTAAAATTTATGGCTTTCGGTTGCTCTATGAAAATCTGAGTTTATCTTGCTAAAAATTCTGAGTTTTAAAGGACATGAACTTTCAGTGGTTGAATGATTCTAACAGCTAATCAGTTAATCCATGCTCTAACATTTGTCTCTGTCTCTGTGAAATGCTCTTATATGATTAACCGAAATGTCTCTCTCAACCATCTGTGTAAATCATGATAAATCTAATATCCTGATAATCTAGATTCATGCTCTGTAAATTGTTGTTAATAAAGTGTGTTAATCGAAATATTGATATCTATTTATCAGATCTGTTAAATTGAAATAACCATGAATTTTTGATTATATTCATCAGTGCATGGATTATGCATTTGTATTACATTTGATAAAAAATATATTTATATCATATATATTTCGTATATTTTTGTATAATACATATATGTATTACTTTCAGATCTATAGTTTTGTGGGTTCCTTGAACAGTGTGTTGTATTGGACAATGTGTAGCACTTTATCTCTCCCACCATGTGATGTAAATTGTGTTGATGTGTTTTAAATCTCAGTCTAAGTAATAAAATATACTTATATAATAACTTTTATATGAATGTCGAGAATGTGCTTCTAAAATGGTAAAATCAATATTCTTAAATATGTGTGACATAATATATATTTGCATATCTGTAAACATATCTATATGCTTTTGGTAATAATACTTGACTATGTGTGGTATTAATCAAATAAATCTTTTTGCGTATGTGATTAATATATACATATATGGATACATGGGCATGTATACATTATGGCCTGATTTAAAAAAAAAATGAACTCTTTGGACTTTGTGAAAGCTGTGTCACCTTTATTTCTCTTTCCCATGAGAACTTTTTTTTGGACTTTGTGACTTGCTTCTCCCATGTGCTTATATGAATATTTTATTGCATGTTTGAGGATGTGATAAATCCAAAAGATGTATTGTAAAATATGTGTCTGTTATATCCATTTTTTTTTGTGTGCATAAATGTTCTATATATATATTTATTTCTATGTCATGCGTGTGTGTATATATATATATATATATATATATATACATATACACACTTATATATGTATCCACTACATATGCTATCTTATTTTGCTTTTATATTTCTTGGATGTTGTGATACTTATTTTTAATAAAGACTTCTTGACCCATTAGCCGTTGCCTATCCCCCTCTTTCTCTTTCACTGTACATTTTTTTTTATTATCTACCACAGATTTAATTGGTTTGTGTGAGTGTGCAGGTAACTTTAATACAGCCTCATAACCATTGGACACAGCTGTAGCTATTGGAACAATAAAGTTGGACTGAAAGCTGTACTCGGCTGGACTGCATTGAAAAGCTATAGTTGCTGGTCACAAAACAGCATTATAACCGTTGGTTTTCAAAGCTGAATCACAAAAAGTCATCTTCATTTCTCTGGACATATCTTCTAGTAGTATAAATACTACTCCATCTCCTTCAAGAAAAGTAGAACAGCCTCTCCAAAGAAAACATCATTTATTCACTAAGTCTCTTCTCTATTTTTCTTAACACTTGTATTCTGAAATCAGTGTTTCATTTCTTGAGTGTTAGAAAAGTGAGGTGTGAGTGTGTTAGAGTGCAGCTCTAAATAAACCTTTAGTGAGTTGTGTTGTAGAGTTGGGAGTGTTCTCCACTTGTTATTGAGGAGCAATAACAAGGGCACAGCTGGTCCAAGCTGTGGTTCAGCAGTTCGGGTTCGGTCCTGCTGAGATACGGATTCAAGGAGCTGAATCCGGGTTACGAATTCACGGAGCTGAGTTCGTGTTCAAGAATCCAGGCAGTGATTCTTTGTAAGTACTCCTTTGGTGAGTGTGTTGAAATTTTCTCTCTTTTGTATTTTGTACAAGACTCAAGCTATATCTAGTGAAACCTTTGTGTGTGGGTGTGATCTTTTATAGATCACACATATGTGCTTTAGGTAGTTTATATCTTATTGACACATCTTAGAATTGCATGCTAAGCTCAAAGAACTTAAAAACTGAATCTGCAATTCTGTGATATTGTTTGAACACCTTAGAAGATGCATGTACTAGGATAATAACTTAAAATCTGAATTTGCAAGTTTTGCTATTCTGATTTTGGTTAAGTGTTCAACCTGTTCTTCACTTGTATAAGTTTCAGTTTCTGCATATCACAGTCCCTTATCTTAACAAACTGAAATTGACCTTGAAACATATCAACTGAAGTTAACTTATGTTCCTTTGGTTAATTGAAACTAGATCTTCCGCCTAGGTTCATTAACCGAACTAAGTTAAGTGTTTACTCCGATTTTCTCTGTTAAACCACTGTTTTGTATTAAACTGCATAACTGTTCTTAAAGTGGTTAGAAGAATTTTTAAAAAGGTATAATACTCTATTCACCCCCCCTCTAGAGTATTTATTGCGCGTTCTCGATCCAACACCACGGGCCTATAACCAGGTAATTTTCAATAAATTGAATAAAATATTCATTGATGTAATATTTCTACTCAACTCATTAATTCCTAATTACGCCACCATACATCCGAAATCAACTCTATCGATTATAGATATAACTTATTCTTGAATCGCGTCGAGTCGAGTCGATAAATGTCCATTGATATAATCATTACATACAAACTAACCCTCCATAAACTATCCATAATGAAGCGATTATTTCCGTAAACCTTCTTCAATACATCTTATCCTTATTTACCATTAACCCACTAGGTGATCAATTAGTTATAACCAATACGAACTCTGCGGATCGATCAGGTTTAGATTAACAAATATGGGATTGTCTTTTCTACTTCCCACGCGAGGAAGGAATGGATTCCATATCTCATGAGACACACACTTCTCACGATTCCACAATAGTGCCAACATGAAAGTGATTTGGACCGCCTCTTAAATGATCCTTAACGAACACATCAAATCCTATCCTAATCCAGGTAGGAGTATGCAATCACTTCCGAGGATTAAGGTTAATCCATATATGATCATCTTGTGATTTAATAAGATTTCTCAATCATGGAATTATATGAGAAACGCAGATTAAATATGTCCCAGTCTATATGACTCTCATCATATATAAATGCCCCACTTAGACAACCAATGTCGACGGTCCGGATAAGACGGTCACACCATAATGCTGTTTCCAAGCATTAATGGTAGTTTAATCAATAGACCCCATACTTTGATTAACTTCATCACGGACTAACATTTCAAGTGTATCACCATAAACTTAATCCTCATGTGTGACACACACTAAGTTATATATATTACATATGATACGACTTGGGGTTTTAAGAAGATGTTTTACATATAAGTACAAAGCAAATAATAAGATGAGAATAAATCATCGTTTATTAATTATAAAACAATTACGTAAATTGTTTTTGGCCGCTTACTTCATAGGAAATCTATGCGAACGCAGCTGAATTTAAAATTTTATTTCCTATCGACTCAAGATCGACTTCGTTTAAGAATAAACAAACAAGTAGTAGATGGTGGTTCACTTTGGTTGATTTAAAAGATCGACGCTTTGACCGTCTGCGAGAGTAGTTCTGATAGAGCCAATACCAAGTGTTCGGCCTCTACCGCTAGTCCACACGAATGTACTCGCCGGAATCCCATCATGGATTTCTATTGGAAAACTCCGGTTCTTGACCGGCCCTTTTCCTCTCTCTCCAACTCTCTAAAAGATCTTTCTCTATTTTACACAAGAACTATGAATTTCTTGCAATTATGATGTTCAAAAGAAATGACACCCACACTATATTTATAGTGTATGAGGCGCCCTAGTAGTAGAGTAGAAGAGAAGAAAACCTTTCCAATAAAATAAGGAAAATATATTTGATTGATTTATCTCATTTATTATAATATCTTATATTAAATAAATCTAGGATATTGTCGATATCTTATATTGAATATTTTCAAGATATTGTCAATATCTAATATTATTTATATTTATTATATTACTATAAATCAATTTACATATGTGTATATATCACATATATATAACATAAATCTATTAATATATATCATATATAAAACCTATGGTGCGCATGCATGCAAATCCAATTTGCATTACACGCATGCATTCACACACACACACACACACACACACACACACACATATATATATATATATATATATATATATATATATCTAATATAAATAAATGCAATGCACGGGATAGTACTAAAAATGAAAACAATTCTTAAAATTATATGTGATATCCCACATCTGGTAAATTAAGTGAATCTTCACCCCATATAAGTGTGAGACATAAAGGTCTATTCACTCTAAGTTAATTTTTAACTTAGACCAGCGACGGCGTGTCTAAGCGATTGACCGTACATTTACGACTCATTTAGCCTTACTGAGCGGGGCACATCGGTAAATTAAGTGAATCTCACCCCATATAAGTGTGAGACATAAAGTCTTGTCATTAATCCCTAAGTTAATTTTTTTTACTAAAGCCAGCGAGGCGGTCTAGCGATTGGCAAATCGTCATTTATGACTCATTTAAGCCTTCTGACGTGAAGTGCGGGGCGTTACATTATATATATATATACGTCTGTCCAACAACCGTGTATATTTCAATCGTGTCATTTCTAACCTCTCACACACGATAAAAATGTATTATGTGAAAGAGATTAAAAATGAGAGACTTTAATATATGCTACTCAGTACAACTGTTATAGCGTAAAATCTCTTGTGATTGAATATAAACCCACGGAAGTTTAGTGCACGTGATCATTTGAATGTAATGTAAAAACAAATATTTAGATTTCTAATTGAAAGACACCTTAGGCCGACCAAGGTGAATGCAAATAAAAGTGAACAAAAGATCGGACAAGTTGAATGCAAATAAAAGTGAATAAAAGATCGGGTATGTTGATCGTATTCGAAAACACTAGAATAAATTACATGATTGATCTCTTGTCACTGTCTAAATTTCAAAAATATATAAATTTTACAAATACAAAGACCAAACATGTTTGTCAAAGATGCGAAAATTGGTGTTGAATACTCCATAATGAGGGCTACTCACAGCCATAATCATCAATGGAAAAGAGTGGCATTACTTCCGGAAAAAACTTTAGCAATGAATTTCTACAATAAAAAAAACAATTCAAATGAATTAATTGCTAAAATCCAAATTGAGGAATAAATATACAAACAGCCGACAAAGACAAACCAAGTTGCAGAGGGCAAGGCATTATTCAGATTCCAGACATATTTTCAAGCATCACCATTCACCTCAATAGTATAGTGTCCATGTAATAACCGTACAAATGTAGTATCCATTAGGGCATACAAAATCTGCATAAAGCCATGTGCCCAGAAGATAACTCTGCTCATGCGGTATTTCAATTTTGATGATTCCAAACATGTTGATGATAATTTGAAATTTGAAATTAATAATATAGTAGTTAACAACTGTATGGAAAGCCAATACAAACATATATACGGAATGGTCCTCACTTCTGCATCTTTCCTGCTCCTTCCTCACATGCACAGCCACGTTATCTGAATAAGCATAAAAATTATGATTTTAGGTTCTTTGCCTCCCCAGAGATTAGTTTCTCGCTTTCTCCCCTCCCCTTAGGCCTTTGACATCTCCTCGTAACCAAAAAGGAAGCGCTAGATTTAGAATATAGGTTGTAAAATAAACTATCAAGTGACAACAGTAAACATTACAACTTCTGAGCGCAACAATCATCAACAAAGTAGCTACTTTCTATGCTTCTACCCATAATCTGCAGATTAAAATTAAAAAATGAAAAAAAGTTATAAAATGTGGAAAAAGGAAAAATACCTGAGAAGAATTCAGTGAGGGTTATTTGTTTCCATTAAGCTCTATATTTATAAAGTACCACAACAGAGAAATTGAATCAGTGGAAGTGGCATGAGCAAAACACTAATTTATATCGTACTCGTAGTCCCATGACAAATGCTACATCAATAACATAAGTACTCTTATGTTACACTTTCTTTCCATCCATTCTGAGGAGGCTACAATGTACTCTTATGTTACACTTATGTTTATTCGGGATTATGTATGACTTACCTGGATCAAAAAGCGTCTCACATTCATTCTTGAATTGGAAAGATCTAATGGAAAGCGATGTGTTTAAATATCATTCTCCTCCGGTGGCTTCTTCTCGGTTGATACCTTCACGTCGGTCGTCGGGCTTCAATATCACCATAAAAACTTATGAGATATTATACCAGATGTGAAAATAGAACAACATCATAATTCAGAAAAATGAGAATGATATTAAACGCCAAAGCGATGCTCTCCTTATAGGAATCTGAATCAGTAGCAATCTCATACCTTAATCGCAAAAAATCTCCTGTCGGTTTCTTCCTTGCTAATCTCTTTGCAAACGGGTTGTGTACCATTAGAATATCAATAATAAGCAATATAACGCAGTATATTATAACCTGAAAATTAAGGAAGCAAAAACACTTTCAATTAAACAAAAACCGAAATGAAAAGCACTGTCAATTAAACAACATCATAATTCAGAAAAATGAGAATGATATTAAACGCCAAATCAAGGCTCTCCTTACAGGAATTTGAATCAGTAGCATCATACCTTAATCGCAAAAAATCTCCAGTCGGTTTCTTCCTCGCTAATCACTATGCAAACGGGTTGTGTACCATTAGAATATCAATAATAAGCAATATAACGCTGTATATTATGCCCTGAAAATTAAGGAAGCAAAAACACTTTCAATTAAACAATAACCGAAATGAAAAACACTGTCAATTAAACAAAAAGCAAAATCGGGAAAGAAAGAAAACCACAAATGTCGAGCAAGAATTGGATGTTAAAAAGGAGTGCGAAAAATAAAATGGTAGGAAATAACTGAATAACCTTGCAAAGAAGAAAGTTTGAGAATAGAGAAATGAAATACGTTTGGTAGCAGCCGAGGGGACGATGAAGCGGAAACGCTAAAACTGACATCGCCCATGAAAATTTGAGGGCTTTGCTGCAAACCTGTCAATGCCAAGAGACGTGGTTTAGAAAGTAACATAACGGTGGATCAAAATTTGTAAGTGTGAGTTTAATTCGTGGAAGGAAGTAGAAAAACAAAGAAAACAAAATGTAGCCCCCTGCACATGAGATCAAAGAAAACAAAATGTAGATAATGCTAGTAGTCCAGGTACAAAATGACGTCTCGCGTTCTCCATTAAATTAAAATTTCAGATTGTTGGCATATATCATCAGCATATGGAACATAAATCAAAGAATTTACGAAACTAATGCACTACAAAAACCTACCCATAATGCCACCAAAAATCAGGAAGCCATGACAATTCTTCCACAACGGTGACGCTGCTGCTCTTTCCGATTTCCCAACCCTTAACGCCGATGCCGCCACCAAACCCAAAAAAAAAATCAACTGAAAAATATGATTTTGGACGCATGAATGGAACCGTAGAGGTTGTATTTTAGGAAATAGAAAAACCTACCCATAATGCCACCAAAAATCAGGAAGCCATGACAATTCTTCCAACAACTGACGCTGCTGCTCTTTCTGATTTCCCAACCCTTAACGCCAATGCCGCCACCAAACCCCAAAAAAAAATCAACTGAAAATATGATTTTGGACCCATGAATGGAGCCATAGAGGTTGTATCGAAGGAAATAAAATATGAGTAACTGTTATTTCATGGCTAAACTCCATAGTCTACGATGTGGGGGTTACAAATGGGGAAATTTTATCAGAGAGATGGGGAGCGGAGACTGGAGACTGGAGACGTGGGAGGGAAGTGGGGTGCGGTTGTGAGAGAGGGTTTTATTTATTTATTGTTTTTTATATTATTTTTTTCCCATGTTCCCACGTCCCACGTTTGCCTGAAAAAAAAATTCAAATACCAAAGTAGTAAAAGAGATAAGAGTGAAAGAAATTAAAAAAAATTTTAAGCTATCACCACTAATAAAAAGAAATTAACCAACCCACTATTACCACAACTTCCATTCTAACTCCCACTATTCCATGATCCGTTTTTTAATAAGATTTATCTTTTATTTTTTTAGCGGGTTATCGGATATTGAAAATGGTTTTATGATGTATTTTCCGGTCAATTAACGGGTAATTGGGTTAAAACCCTTCCTCTATATATATATATAGTATAGATATATATATATATATATATATATATATATATATATATATATATATATATATATATATATATATATATATATATATATTTTTATTTTATTAATATCTAATATTAATAATATGTAATATAATTAATTAAATTGCATAATCCAAATGTATCTTATACACATTAAATGTAAGCCCCTTTGACCAACAAATTGGCTTCCAAATATTATTTAATTAATATAATACTATTAATATCTTGTATTTAATTTATTCATAGTAAATAAATACCACCATATTAATTTAACCACTATAACCTTTATAGTCTTGAGATAAACTTTCCTTATTTGGTTATCATCTATAACCACATTTTAATCCGGCTAGATGTTCATATGTGTGTGACCCGATAGGCTTCCGAATATGTTGGCCGTAGACACAAAGTGCAAATTACTTAAAATGCCCTTCATACCTAACGATCACGGGATAGCGTCTGAGCAACACACCGTGATCCCCAATCATCGGAAGAGTCAAATGCAATGACTACTACCTTTCATGTGAGCGATTACCGTGTAACTTACAATCTATCGCTATAATAATATCCATACGATTAAATGCGTCGAGTGTCAAACATTAACGACCGAATCTTATAATCTGGATATCAAGCTTTCTCGAAGTAACTCATTTACTCCCACTTTGCAAAGATTCACGAGTAAGACATTCCTTATAAGAATTCCATTTCGATATTCGATCCCAATCATAGGATCACGCGATTCCCGGACGACCAATCATGTATACTCCGCGTGCTTGATGATCATACCCAATCACTACCGCATGATCGCCCGTGGCTGTGGAAACCTCAATAGTGTCAAAGCATGACAATCCACACCGTGATGCCATGAAGACTCGGTCTTAAGGATAATTACACAACCGTCACATAGTGTGACACTTATCCGTGTAAGTGGAGTCGATCCCAATGTACGCGTTGTCAATACACGCCCACGTCATGACCCAAGTGTCTCTACACTTCGATGAGCGAGATCTATCCCTACCCTAAAACATAAGACATCTAATACGTGCTAGCTTTGCTCATACTATCAATGCCTGTTTAATAGTACATCGACTAGAGACATTTAAGTATCAAACTTATTAAAGTGATTAGAGATCTCATCAACCATAATCGCCTATCATGGTTTCTCTATCACATTTTTATACTAAGGACGTTATCATATAACAATTCATAATTGGTTCTTTAGAAGAACTGATATATGACAACATAAAAGCTATTTAACATATGTATAAACATAAAGAAATAGTAGAAATGATCCGACCGGTCGGATCCGGTCCAACCCGATTGGGTTTAGGACACTATTTCAACAATCTCCCACTTGGCCTAAAACCAATCACTCGCACACACAAGACAAAGTTGAAACACAAGAATCTCATGCAATACTGCAACCCCACTTAGCCGTAAGCGGATCGCTATCCGTGGGGACTCGGACTATCTTCATACCATGCTCTAAATGACCAAGTCAAAGGAACTTCCTCAACACACACATGAATCTCTCGACGAGACCACGGTCCTTGCTTCAATCAATGAATCCACTTACTATATCGGCTATATAGAAAAGGTGGAAGAACCGCACAAGGTTCGGGAATGAACCTTCTAGATCCATGTCTTTGCTCCCCCGCCGCGCTTCCAAGGCACTTCTTGTGTTTTGGCTCGGTTGTAAATTTTGACGACCATGTAGGCTAGAACATTTCCAACTCAACGTATCACTTAATCAAAGTGATCGCAAAACCCAGCATCGTAGCTCCCACTCGCCTTCATAAGACTCGGGATATACGTCAGTATATCTACGTTTATTTAATTCCAAGTTTCCATAAACTGGGAAACTTTCCTTAACTTGTTTAAGGATATTCTCGATATCCACCAGATTTACATTCATACCTTCTCATGACTCCTCATGGACTATGAACATCCGGTATCACCTATAAGATGGTTCCTATCGCAGTAGCGAAGGAAACCTTCCATAAGCATCATCTTTCACCTTATCTTTAGGACGAACGTCCTAACATAGATAGATCTTGAGAACACCGGCTAGCAGTATCCCCTGTCGCGATCTATGCTAAACTCTTTTAGCATCACATCTATATAGGTAAACTATAATTTAACAGCAGTTAAATCTATCACTATAGATTCTTATTTCTAAAATAAGAACTGCTAATCCAAGTGCTTTCGTAAAGACCTTGAACTACCAAACATTAATTGACTGTGACATGGGGTGATAATTCTCGAGAGAGGTATATAATACCTTACTCAAAAATCGTAACACACTCCCACTATCCATCTTGCATATTGGGCATATCATTCTTTTGACTAAATCAAACTCCTTTGATTATCAAACAAAGAAATTGTCTGGAGAAACTTGTTTGAGTCCATAAATGGATCTCGTGGGCTTACATATCATGTTATCGTCTATCAACATTGAGCTTTCTGCCCAACGTCATCAACACTATCATATAGCCATGATACGAAGTTATAACAAGTATAGTCTGAATAGAACCGGGCTCAGCCTTACAAGGACATTCCCTCTAGGTAAGACAGACTAGGTTCATAACCTGGTTGTCACTGATGGAGCCTAATTCAGATATTATGGCTCCTGGCCATATCTCTCAATCTTGCCTTTCAAACATTCTTTCATAAGTCGTGAGATATTCATTCAGATCCAGAAGAATGGGTCTGGGCTTTCAAAAAGATGAAGATTCTAGGACGGCACTCGACATCTATTAAAAAACACCAAGAATAAAGCCATACCATGCCCTTGTGAGAAAGTAGGTAAATAAGGATTAGTGCGGAAAGGAAAAGAGGATTTAATGCTAATAACTCGCTACGCTCGCTCGTCAGAGGTCCGCTCTGATCTTACATTCTATATATTCTACGAAATTCTATACAAATTTCATTCTTAGACCTCGGACCATTGGATAGGAATGAACATACCAGTAGCCCTTTCAGGCTTTAAGGTTATCCACAGACTTACAGAACTTTTGTGTGCACTGAGCAGTGTTCTACACCTCATCGCAATGCGGCATCTGCTCATGTTCCAATGGTTGAATAAATCTTTGTGGTTCTCAAACTCTTTTGAGATCTAATTTACTCCCATTGTTTCTTTTGGAAGAAACACTTCCTTTAGAAGACAGTATGTTTGGAGACAAACACCTTTTGCTCCGCGGATGAGTAAATAATATCCCACGTACTTGCTAAGACATTCCACAAAGTTGCATATGTCGTACTAGGCTCCAAGCCTTTCTGACATTGCCTATGACAACTTCAAATCATCGGTTAAGATAGATTCGACATTATCCTCTTCCAAATCTAATATGGAATTTTATTCAACCTTTATTCTTGAACTCGGTTAAGTATAAGGGGCTCTATCCCGAAGCGGGTAAGGGATACTTCGCGTGGCTTGCGTCACACCTTTATCATATAAAGTGTTGTTTCCATTTTGGGAACACAATCTAATTGCGTATCCCAAAGATGGTATCCTTCAAGGAAGAATCTTATTCTTTTTTGAGACGACTTAAAACACCTTCAGGTATTAATTACTTCAATCCAATTGAAGATTAATTCCTAAGTAGCTCATCAATCTCATATTCGTACTAGCTCGAACTTTTGGGCTTTCAGATTATGCACTTCATCGAGTACACTTGACTATTTCTAAAAATAGTCGTAGAGACTAATAAACAATTATTTGTGGCATTAATTGTCACAAGCCAACAAACATCGGTATGCTTAGGCTTTGGACAACTTTCTAGATTTTATAACCTTTTCATAAAAGGGTATTTTAGTCATCTTTAGATATAAGATACGTATTACCCACATGATTCATAATCATATGGTTCAACATCATCAGAATGACGTTTAGTTACACGCTTTCCTTCCAGAGAGACTATGTCTAGAACAACAACACATTAAGGATAACAGCCATACAAATATTTAGTTGAGATCCCATCACATATATCATCTATATAGTGACATCAATCTAGTATGTTAGATTCAGTGACCTTCCAACTTTATCGGAATAATATTTATTCTTTACAATTGAATATGTCTACTAAATCCAAACAAATAACTGAAAGTATGTTCTTCATAAGAATCAGAACATAATAACATTTATTTAGTTCCCTTATCAGTTTACTAGATCCAGAATATGATAAGTGTCACAACGTTTGCTTCACCTTCCATATCTGGATTTAACTTTTTTAATTTAATCACACTCGTAAGATATCATATATCTAAGAGTTGACTTGAACTTAGATAGATTTATCTCAACAGACTTGCCTATAATAGAAACTTCAATAAGTTCTCTATTTAAGCACATGCCCTAACTTTCCTCTTCAACCCTTTTAAGCACTTGAAAAATGTTTCTTAGTGTAGTCTTCATAAGACTTAAGAAAGATCACAAGAGCTATGTCTTTGATTTCCTTTCATAAAGAAAATCTAAAGTTTATTAAATAGTTTATTTAACCTTTTGAATCGTATTCAAAACATTGACTATTTAATTAACCTTTAAGCAATGATAGAATTAAGTCGATACTTAAATTTTACAATTTTGAAAACAACCTTTCTAAA
This sequence comes from Gentiana macrophylla, assembly GCA_026214975.1. NCBI lineage: Eukaryota > Viridiplantae > Streptophyta > Magnoliopsida > Gentianales > Gentianaceae > Gentiana > Gentiana macrophylla. The sequence continues at coordinate 64,787,550 of CM047813.1, read as the reverse complement.
ATTAGATGTGGTCATTCTTATCCAACATTTGAATTAATTGTCATCGTATATGATGTAATGATCATCTTGGATCGTATCCAATATATGACTAATTCGTTGAAACTTATTTCAAATGATTTAATCATATCATGAGCTTCCGCTTTCATTAATAATTAAAGTCTTGGAGTACTCCATCAAATATGTAGTCTCCTTGTCTCTAACTACTATAACGGGATTGCTCATGTCATTGCTTATTTTAAAAGGATTAAAATTACTTAACCATATTTGAGAACGTTTCTCAAAATTAACAGTCATAATTTGGTTTTACTAATCGAGAATAAAACATAAATATAAAGTTTGCTAAAACTACAACATAAAAATGAAAATAAAAGAGTGTTGTTGTTTACACACAAAAATCAAAAATGGTCTTTTGGTTTATGATTTTGCTCACTAGTCAACTACTTCCAATTGACTTTCAAGAATTATTAATTTCTTTAGTGGACAAGATCCCACTAAACTACCCCGACCCCGCTTTTGGTGGTGGGCGAAAATAGCATAATAGGTAGACAACTCTTTTGTCAATCGTATCTTATCGACTCTTGTTGTTTGACTAGTCAACTCTTTGACAATTTTCATCTTATGAAGTAGTCAAACCCTTGCCTCTAAAATCCAAACGACCTGCTTTGGTGGTGGCGAGAGAATTCTTAGTCAAGTCATAACCCCAATATTCGTGAGATCTCATACGATCATATCTCGATAATGACGATATACCTGAGGTAGGTCAACCCCCTGCTTTGGCTGATGAGTTGGATCCGAACAAGGGCTCTTCACCGTCATTATAATATGGGGAGGCAATTTCAACTTGATTCTTTTGAGGTGGAAGTATTTGTGTAAATTAATTCACTTAATTAATTTTAATTATGGTCTCATCATAAATATGTCTATCTCTATAAACATACATCCTACACATTTATCTAGATCGTGCCTAGTCATGCATCTATCGTATCATATAAAATAAATACAAGCACAAAATAAATAAATGCGTAAAGTAACCGGTATGATCATGGACTTTTCCTAGGTGCGGTTCCGAATACAAACTGACGAAACCGCGGGTCACAATCTAAGGGTAGCTGCAACCGCCAATAGGATCTTTAATGCTCCATTCTCCAATGTGATCTTTATTTTCGTCTTTCTTTGGTCTTCATCTTCCACTTCATTCTTGTTCCATTTAATTCTATCTAGTAAAATTAATACACCCGCCCGTGCTGGGGAGCCAACGAATGGGATAAATATAGAAAATAAACTAGGTCACGTTCTCATAACGGCCTAGGACAATTTTTAAACCAACAGAAAAATTAAATCATTCACATCTATCCTATCGATTAGAGTCAATGATCAATCGGGGTCCATATAATCATATTATATCTACTATATCTAATCCATACAATATAATCATATGAAAAAGATAAAATTAAAATTTAACTACTTGCGTCTTAATTAATCAATTAACATTTAATCTATTAAATAATTTTATCCAATCAATTAACTAATTAACATTTAACTAATTAAATGATTTTAATCGAAATAAAATTAACGATTAATTTTAAACCAATTTTAATTTTAATTTTAATTAATTAGAACTATTCCAAAATAAATCAAAATTAAAATTATTTCTCTTTTGTTTCTTTCCTTTTGATTCGTAATCAAAAGGGATGCTTTGGTTTCTAAACCAAATTTGGTTTAGGCACAGCCACTTTCCAAAATCAAAATTTTGGAAGTGGCTGCAAGCTAAGCTTTTTACAAATCAAATATTTGAAAGAGCTGCAAGCGCATATTCCAAATCAAATATTTGAAAATGCCAAATAATTTTGGTTTAGGCCGACCACCTTCCAAAATCAAAATATTAGAAGTGGCTTGCATTTGGCGCTTTTTCCCAAATCAAATATTTGGAAGAAGCTGCAAGCTATTCCAAACAAAGTTTGAAAAGACCATTATTATTTTAATGCCATGTGGCATCCCAATATAAAACTATATGAACCAATTGGTTAGCCACACGACACAACTAAACAAAGGGAAATTAACAATCACAACTATGAACCATATTGAATCACAAAATACACAAAACAAAAATTTGGAGATCCGCCAAAGATTGACGGTCAACCGATTTGCCGGCGGCGAGTTGCCTCTTGCCGCCGCCGCCGCCGCCGAATCCGCCGCCGCCCGGTGGTGGTGCGCCGCCGATCGGCCGAGCACCAACCGATCTCGTTTTTTTTCTTTTCATGTATCACTTTGCGAATAAAAATCTTTTATCTTTTAATAACGTGATTTAAACGATAAAATTAACTACGCATAATAAACTGCTTATTGCTTAAGCTCGATGCTCTCTCTGATACCACTGTTAGGAAATCTACGCGGGAACGCAGCGGAATTTAAAATTTTATTTCCTATCGACCCAAGATCGACTTCGTTTAAGCAATAAACAAACAAGTAGTAGATGGTGGTTACCTTGATTGATTTAAAAGACCGACGCTTTGACCGTCTAAGGAGAGTAGTTCTGCATAGAGCCGCCCAAGTGTTCGGCCTCTACCGCTAGTCCACACGAACAGCCTGCCGGAATCCCATCATGGATTGCTATTGGAAAACTCCGGTTGCTAGACCGGCTCTTTTCCCCTCTATCCAACTCTCTAAAAGATGCTTCTCTATTTTACACAAGAACTATGAGCTCTTGCAATTATGATGTTCAAAAGAGCTCACACACCCACACTATATTTATAGTGTATGGGGCGCCCCCCTAGTGGAGTAAAGGAGCAGAAAACCTTTTCCAATAAAATAAGGAAAATATATTTGATTGATTTATCTCATGTATTATAATATCTTATATTAAATAAATCTAGGATTTTGTCAATATCTTATATTGAATATTTCCAAGATATTGTCAATATCTAATATTGATTATATTTATTATATTACCATAAATCAATTTAAATATGTGTATATATCACATATATATAACACATATAAATCTATTAATATATATCATATATAAAAACCTATGAGTGCATGCATGCAAATCCAATTTGCATTACACGCATGTATTCCCAATATATATATATATATATATATATATATATATATATATATATATATATATATATATATATATATATATATATATATATTTTATTTTATTAATATCTAATATTAATAATATGTAATATCATTAATTAAATTGCACAATCCAAGTGTATCTTATACACATTAAATGTGGTGCCCCTTTGACCAACAAATTGGCTTCCGAAATATTCTTTAATTAATATAATACTATTAATATCTTGTATTTAATTTATTCATAATAAATAAATATCGCCATATTAATTTACCACTATAACCTTTATAGTCTCGAGATAAACTTTCCTTATTTGGTTATCATCTATAACCACATTTTAATCCGGCTAGATGTTAATATGTGTGTGACCCGATAGGCTTCCGAATATGTTGGCCGTAGACACAAAGTGCAAATTATGAAAATGCCCTTCATACCTAACGATCACGGGATAGCGTCTAGCAACACACCGTGACCCCCAATCATCGGAAGAGTCAAATGCAATGACTACTACCTTTCATGTGAAACAGTTACCGTGTAACTTACAATCCTATCGCTATAATAATATCCATACGGTCGTACGTCAAGTGTCAAACATTAACAACCGTATCTTATAATCTGGATATCAAGCTTTCTCGAAGTAACTCATTTACTCCCACTTTGCAAAGATTCACGAGAGTAAGACATTCCTTATAAGAAGGTCATTTCGGATATTCGATCCCAATCATAAGATACGCGATTCCCGGACGACCAATCATGTATACTCCGCATGCTTCAGTATCATACCCAATCACTACCGCATGATCACCCCATGGCTAGGGGAAACCTCAATAGTGTTAAAGCATGACAATCCACACCGTGATGCCATGAAGACTCCGGTCTTAAGGATAATCCACAACCGTCACATAGTGTGACACTTATCCGTGTAAGTGGGTCGATCCCAACGTCGCATTCTCTAATACACGTCCACGTGCGGTCCAAGTGTCTCTACACTTCGATGAGACGAGATCTATCCTCGCTTTAAAGCGAAGACATCTAATACGTGCTAGCTTTGTTCATACTATCAATGCCTGTTTAATAGTACATCGACCTAGAGACATTTAAGTATCAAACTTATTAAAGTGATTAGAGATCTCATCAACCATAATCGCCTATCATGGTTTCTCTATCACGATTTAATACTAAGGGCGTTATCATATACCAATTCATAATTGGTTCTTTAGAAGAACAGATATATGACAACATAAAAGCCATTTAACATATGTATAAACATAAAGAAATATTAGAAATGATCCGACCCAGTCGGATCCGGTCCAACCCGAGTGGGTTTATGACACTATTTCAACACTTCCAACAATCTCCCACTTGCCCATATAGACAAGCAACAATTGCCTTTCGGGCACTCTACATCTAACAATCTCCCACTTTCCCGTAAAGACAAGCAACAATTGTTTTTAGAGCACCACACCCTTATTCTTTCTATCCATAACATTCTCCCACTTTCTAAAGTAGATGAGACATATCTCCCAATTTTATACCCGCTAAGCGCTTATCGGTGACAATAGATGCCACGTGACTTGGTAAACTGATCAGCTAGGTTGTCGGCTCGAGGCGATCTTTTGGGGCTGAAACCTCACCTCTCTGCACGGTCTGTCTGATCAGGTGGTACTTGAAGGATGCAGGTTCTTAGATCTAAACGAGTTAGATCTTCGTCTTGCAAATGGATGGATCACGATTTATATATTACAATACATAATTAAAGGATTTAACAACTACAAGGGGTTAAGATCATGTTACCAATAGTAGGAAGAGAAGCCAAGATCTTCCGATGTGTTCTCAAACGCGGGTTGGTGGACACCCTTCTTGATACACGAACCTCCTTGATATGCAACCGAGAAAAACCCTCGCTTTTTCTCCAATCGGTGAAGCTAAGGATCGAACTCCTTAGCATTTTTTCCTTTATGAATTTAGTGGCTTACCTCTCTCCTGGGGCTCGGGAGAACTCTCTTTTATAGGCAAAATTCAAGAGAGAAAACCTATACCCAATCGGTTTAACAAAATAAAAGAGATAATTCTAATTATTATTATCCAATAAAAATAAGAGATAATTACAATCTTATAATAAGAATATATAATTATCCTTATAGTTAAGAGATAAATAATAAATAAATTATTTTCTTTTATTTATCCAATTAATTATTTAACAAATAAATAACTAATTACACAATATGTCATTATCCAAGAAAACTAATTTCTTGAAAAATCCAAGACATATTGGCGCCACACTAAGCCCACCAGGTCCACATAAAATGTCTTTTCTGTGTATTATATTATTTAGCCCAACTAAATAATATTCATGCATATCAATTAATTGACCCAACCAATTAATTATTTATGAGGCCCAAATAACAAGATTATTAGTCCGAATTACTGAAGCCACATCGGGGACCATGGACTATAACCAGGTAGCTCCAATAATTAATTAAAATATTCATCGAGCAGAAATATGCATACTTAAATTATTAATTCCGGGATTACGCCACCATAAACCCGCTGAACTCTACCAATTCTGAGATATATACTTACACTCAACCCATGTAGTAGATAAGTGTCCATTGATATAATCACTACATCACGGATTAACCCTCCATAGATTTGTCCCATTACGAGTGGGAGTCTCCGTGAACCCGACTAAGAATATCTTATCCTTATTTACCATTAACCCCTAGTGATCAATTAGTTCACATATCGACTAGTAGCTAATTAGTCTAACATGAATCGGGCCCATCGATCATTTTCTTAGGGCTAACAAATAAGGGGGCCGCCTCTACTTCCCGAGGAAGGAATGGATTCCATGTCTGTGAAAATCGAACTACTCACTCATCCTGAGATAGTTCCAATGAGAAGTGGCTTGGAACACATATTTAAGTGAACCATGAACGAACACATCAAACACTACCCGGGACAAAGCGGCACTCGTGATCACCTCAGGGATTAAGGTTGATCCATATATGATCATCTAATGATTTAATAAGATTCCTCGATTACGGAATTATACCGAGAAATACTGATTAAATTGGTCGAAATCCTATATGAATGCCATCATATATAAATGCCCCACGTAGGTACCTCTCTGCCGACAGTCCGGATAAGACTATCACACCCTAAGGTGTTAGGCGCATTATTGGTGTTTTAATCAAGAGACCCTAAACTCTGATTAAGTTCACCACGGACTAACAGTTTAAGTATATCACCACCAACTCAATCCTCACGTGTAATCCATACACTGAGTTAAGTGGTTACATACAGATATACTTAGGGTTTGCAGCAGTGTATTACTTTACAAGCACAAAGCAAGTAACTAAGGTGAGATAAATTCTGTCATCCATTATTAAAAACAATTACACAAATTGTCTTTCGGGCACTACACCTAACAGTACTCTCTCTCAATATACTTTTGACCTCTTGTGATTGTGAAGATCCTTTGCTTGAGATACCTTTAAAAGCTGTTTTCACGATAAAATGATATCGGCTCATCAAGACACAGAATTACTTCCGGATCGGCAAGGACCACTTTTAAGCCATCTCGCCTCTATAGGCTTTGCTCGAAAGCTTCTATGTATTCGACCTACAAAGTCAAATTGGCAACGCAGATTGCTCCAAATATAGCTCCATCACTATGAGAAAACACTTGAGCTTGAGATCGATTTGTTAGGTGTAATGCCCAAAAGACAATTTTGTAATTGTTTTATTTAATAAATGAAATGATATTATTATTCATATTTATTATTCTCATATTCACCTATGTGACAATAGTATTTACACTACAGAAAACCCTAAATTATATCGTTTGTGTAATCACTTAACTCAGTGTATGGGATATACACGGGAGGATTGAGTTAGTGAAGATGTACTTAAAATACAATTAGCCCGTAGTGAAGTTAATCGAGAGTATCGGGTCTCTCCTTTAACGTGCTATTAATGCGCCCAGAACACAATAGGTGTGATTGTCTTATCCGGACTTTCGGTTAAGAGAACCTAGTGGGGCATTTATATATGATAGATATATCATATAGGGTTGGACCGATATGATTAGAGTTCACGATATAATTCCGTAATCGAGAAGTCTTATCGAATCAATCGATGATCATATTTATGGATATATCTTAATTCTGAGGTGATCACAATCAACCGCTTGAATCGATATGAGGTTTGACTTGGCGGTTAAGGATTACACCGAGTGCGTGATCCGAATTACCCCATCTTGGCATTGTCTTTGGATTGAGTGAGTAGTCTCGTGTTTATCACGAGATATGGAATCCATTCCTTCCATTTATGGAAGTAGATAGACGATTCCACTTTATTTGTTAATCCTAAAGCGATCGATCGTGATGCGAGTTCATATTACAGCGATTAGCTACCAAGTAAGTTGTATGAATTTATTGATCACTTTAGGGGTTAATGGTAAATAAGGATAAGAGGTTCTAATAAGGGTTAACGGTAACTTCCCGATTTAGAATGAGCGATCTATGGAGGATTAATCCATATGTAATGATTATATCAATGGGCGCTTATTATCATTCTCGTGAGAGATAAATATAATCTCAAAATCGGAGGAGTGCGATCACGGGATTATGGTGGCATATTCTGTGATTGATTTATCGAATATAATTATTACATTCGTAAGATAATTATTTATTTGATTTATCGGAGCGACGATTATTAGTCCATGGTCCCCGACGTGCCTCCAATATAGCATAGCTATTCTCGAGACGTCGAATCCTAATAATATTAATTTAGTTCTTATTAGAATTTAATTAAAATGATATGTGAATTAATTGTTTAGTGGAATATTAAATTAGTTGGGCTAAATAATTAAATATGTGAAAAAGACATTTTTCATAATCTTGGCAAAATTAGTGTTATGGCCGAAAATAATATTGACTAGGTCAATAATCAATTTTTGGCCAAGGCATGTTTTATGGAACAAGAAATTGTTTTCTTGTGTATTAATAAGACATGTGCACAAAATATTTATTGGATAAATATTTATGGTAAGAAATAAAGATAAATATTATTTCTAGATTTGTTCTAGAATATTTTGGGATTATCTTTTATTTATTGGATTTATTTATTTGCAAAATAAAATCCTTGGAGGACAAGGATTACTCTCCCATATAAAGAGAGTTCTCCCAACCCATACACATAACACAATTTTCGACTTCATCTCTTAGAGAGAGAAGGAAAAATTCGACCAAGGGAGCAAGGGAAAATCTTGGAGGTTTTCCGGTAGCATATCATCGAAGGATTCGAGGCGAGGATTTCCTTCCACCGGGAGTTGCTTGGATCACACGTCATGCGGAAGATCGTGGTGCTCTTCATACCATCCTTTGTTCTTCATATTGCGGTTCTTCTACTTGGATTTTGAGATCCAAGAGGTATGATCTACAACCCCTTGTAGATGTAGATCTAGTTATTTTATTACGTGTAATTTATAGATCTAGATCCTTAAATCGCTTCCGTTGCCGATGATATTACTAACGATGGTATCGATCGCTTGGTGATCTATATTTTTATATATAAAATATTAGATCTAGGAGTGGTAAACATGTAGTTTTTTTGTGTCCCAATTTTTTTTATAGGGGCCGATGCATACATATATATTTTTTTATGTTGCGATTGTTGTGGTTTGAAGAGATGGATTGGGGTTGATCTTTGTTTACCCGTAGATCTATTTTGCGACTCCTTTGTTTAGTAACAATTGAGTATAGGAATTGTATTTTTATGTCAATTTTAAAAATTCCATGTAAAAGTAGCATCTTTTATTGTAATTTTGTAAATCCGTGCTCGAAAAGATGAAGATCTTCTTTGGAAAATTGAAGATCAAAGCGAAACCCAAGGTATGAGCGAGGAGAAGCGGTTAAAATTTAAACAAAATTAAAAAATGAAAAAAGCGCTACGGACTTTACTGCGGCCATTTGAAAAGCGTCGCTATAAGTCTGTTTATAAAATTGTATGCGTCACGGAAATTCGTGGTGCTCTTCATACCATCCTTTGTTCTTCAATTTGGTTCTTCTACTTGGATTTTGAGATCCAAGAGGTATGATCTACAACCCCCTTGTAAATGTAGATCTAGTTATTTTATTACGTGTAATTTATAGATCTAGATCCTTAAATCGCTTCCGTTGCGGATGATATTACTAACACGATTCACGATCATCCTTAATCCGACTAATAATCAGAATCAGTGTAGTCAACAATACTCAGGTATGCACCAGAATACATACGCATATTACTCCTCGTTCTTGAAGATACTTGAGGATGCCTTATCTCGCTACTCAGCGTCTGAATCAAGATTTGACTTTAATTGACTTCAATAATCGACTTTCTCTATCCAAAAGAGAATCATCCCATTTATCTATATCTCGAAGATTGAGAGAATTATTCTGTGAGGGGTTGGGTAGGAACCTCTTGTTGAATATTGCATACAATGCATTATTATTTTAACCAATAAGATGCATGGGACATTGCCAACAACTTGTTCTCATGAATTCGACCGAATCAAATTCTAAGAATATAGTCCACTTCTCTGATTCAGAGAAGTTTTGGCTCGTCAGTTCTTGACTTCAGATAACACACTTAAGTTGTTCCCAACCGTTGCAGTGTTATCTTTATGAACGCTAATATTCACTACTTTAACCAATGTTGATTCTCTGGTCTACAAAAGACTCATCAACATTCTAGTCAAGCCCACATTTCAAAACATGTGAATTTTAATGATCTAGAGGTTTGCTTTAATCCACCAATGGACATAAGCATAGGCAGTCATTCTGCCATTGGCTTTAAGCTAAAACCCTTCCGTTTTGAATGAATCTAAGCTCCATAGTACGGCAAAAAAGTTTCAGGGCATCACCCCTTTTAACCTTTATGCTTTCCATGGAGTCAAGCAAGGTTGAGTGGTGAGAAAGTTTAAGGGCATCACCCATTTTTAAACTATCTACTTCTCAGAGAATTACCCCTAGACCACTTGGCTTTGCTTAGAAAGGTGAACTTTCTCATTCATTCGACTCCTTTTCTCGTAGATCCAATTTCTCCCACTGGGCCTGAGAAAATCAAGTGGTTCCACAAGGGTGTGAACAGACATGGAGTACCAAAACTCCATTTACAGTTATATGGCTTTAAACCAACCTCTTATTTTCAAAATCCTATCTGATCCTCCAAAAGGACATAGGTTATCAATCACCCCATGAGACTATAAAGTGCATAATTACTGCAATGAGTCAATGGATAAACCATACTCCCACACCATTTGGGTGGATTGACATTACGATCTGATTGATTGTATTAATCGATGTAATCCCCAACAACCAATGTTGGATGTGAGTCCGATTAAATCGAGATAGTAACTTCATGAGTAATCGCACTTCAAGGTCTAAGGTTGTTATTTAATCATTCTTTTAGAAAGGATGTAGCAGTGTGACCTTCACTATCCGATCTTAAGAATCTTATAACTAGCCTTTACTCATTTGCATCAAGATATTTCACGAGCGATTAAGCTATCGAGCGTGTATGTAAAATCTCGATCCTACCTTCAAGCACTAGTGCTAAATGCCTCTATTTGAGGAAGTGGAGTAAATGTACTTCACTCTTTATCCACAAATTCATAAGTATCTTAGGTAGACTTTTCGGTATTACATAATTATGTAAATCGATATTTTTCAACCAATATCTCAATTGAGTTAAGCGGTGTATTGTAGCATATCAATAACTATACAAGACAATCTATGGTTTATCCTTTCAAAGGAAATCATTTCACTCGGAGGTAGGCCAAGCATCAATGACAAAACCATGATATAGCTTATATCGAGCATTGAATACTCGTTTCTCTAGTAATATCGAGATCCCTCTCAAATATTTAGACAAACTAATGGGCATTTCGAGTAGTCATTAGACAAAAAAGTCTATTACTCAAAAAGATCCCCACTTGTATCCTTCATAAGACCCGAAGGTCAATATGAACAAGCTATGATACTTCTTTAGCTCTATTAACCTTTCTGGTGAAAGTTTACTTAGTCATTTTCCTTTGAGATAGTGTTCTTAGGCGGGAGATAGGAATCACCCTTAGCCGATCTTGAGATCTTATTTCTAGGATATATGCACTAATTAATAGATGCCGAAGAATCGTTTATCTAAATCTGAAACCATTTGTCTTAATAGTTTATGATGTGTTACATATACCTTTTCGGCGTTACTTAGTGGTTTTGACTTTATCGGACAAAATTCGAGTCACGAAATAGTATACAAATGTCATATTCACTTTCATTAAGGCAACCGTATTATCGATTTGCAAGTGAATCCATTCGTTCCAACGAATCTGAAATGACAGAAATTAGATTTCTGCGATATTCAAGGATTAAAATCCGAAATTTATTTCCTTATATTACTCTCACTATCTTAGCTGAAATAACTGCCCGTTGTCTACTCTTCATCATGAATGCCCAGATACCTTGTTCTTACAAAAGGACTCGACTTACGGGTCATTATCCCGGTTAAGAAAGTCTCTAAGGATTCATAGGCTAGTGATCCGAAATCACTTTCCTTATCCTATGTTTTCTTCAATTAATAATCCGGTTTAGCCTTTAACTTATGTAGTTTAGATGAGTTACACTTGTAGACATTTACCTTCCCATTCTTGGTTTTATTTAAGGAAATGGGCGTGAACTTAGCGATCTATTTGAGTAGACGCTACTAAATAAGCTAATGGGATGTCCGGTGAGATTGATACTTAAATCATTCTCATCATCTTTGAACTAATTTTATTTTGTCTCTCGCTCAGCACGAGTAACGACAGTCACATTCTTATCAAATGTCAATTAAATTTGTAGGCTCAAGAGGATCATCCTCTTCCGAAGAATTAATTTGCATTCTCGATTATTGAGTTCAACGTTCTTGTTACTTTTCCACTTTTACGAAGTCATCATCGATCAATTTATCGTGTTTAGCGGTTTAGATACCTTGAGATGATATGTAGTTGTAAAATACTTTATGACAGAAATATAAATCAAATAATACACCACAATATATAATAATTTTAGGAATTATAAACGTGATGTCATGCATGCAGTTTATCCTACCATTACAAGGATTTAATCTCACACCTAAAGTGCCGCCTCAGGGTAGGTCAAAGAGGTGGCGATTAAATTGAGACTATTTTTAAACAACTAGCGAGAATCGGACATCTCTATTTAATTGTTGATTACCTTCCTTTTCGGCCAAGATATTTCTTAAAATTCCTTTGAGTGTTACCTACTATTTGAGATCTCAAAGTATGCCCCGAGTATGCCGCCTCGGGGTCGGTCGGTGACTCGACAGTACCCAAAATCCTATCGATAATGCTAGAGATTATCACGGAGGCTCATCGGTGTATATTTATTGGATATCGACTTATTTGTTAGTGATTATATGGATCTTTGGCCGGTGATGCACGGCGAGCGGAAGGAGTATTTGAGAGGATATTTACTGCAGAGCTTTGGCCTACTTTCTATTAGAATGAATCCCTTTTACGATTACACAAACTCTCCTTTTATAGGAGGAGGAAGCTTAGGAGTGAGTAAAGGCAGGTGTTACATGATAGCTTAATGATTAAGTTAACTTAGTAGCTAAGAAAATTAAATATCTAGATGGCAAGTGGGTTGAATATCTCGGCGGCGGCCTCATAGGGATCTCATGGGTGCCCGACCTTAGTCGTCTGCCTTACTCTTGCTCCTGCTGCTTCCTATTAAGTCTTGTGCGACCTTTTATGGACCTATCGTCCAAGGTCGCGAGTCGGCCCCAGAGCCGGTAGCGACCTTGTAGGCTCTATAGGCTCTGGGTGGGGACCGACTACGGTGACCTCAACTTGGTTGGCATCGCCGACGCTATGGCCATGGGCCTTTATCCGACTTGGTGGTTCAAATAGGCTATTTCCGGGGCTCAAAGGTGGCGATATCATTTGGACACATCAATGCCCCTACCCCATGTGTTAGGCATTTTCATGAAATGTCAAGCATGGAGTAAAATGAGCACAAGGATTATATTGTGAGGTTATTGCGACCTTATCGTGCAGGCGACTTGTTCATAGGTTAGGACCGTGCTATTCAAGCGAGCGGCCTCGAAGTAACTTTGGGTTAGTTGGCGACCTCGTCGTTTGAAACAACTTGTTCACTTAGGACCGTGCTATTCAAGCGAGCGGCCACGAAGTAACTTTGGAGTGCAGTGGTGACCTCGTTGCTGAAGCGACTTATTCACTTAGGTCCGTGCTATTCAAGCGGCGGCTAGAAGTAACTTTGGGTCTATTGGCTACCTCGTAAATAAATGCAGGCGAATTGTTCACTTAGAAACGATGCTATTCAAGCGGCGGCCTCAAAGTAACTTTGGGTCTATTGGCGAGCTTGTTCCAAGCGGGGTGATCCATAGGTCATGGGTGTTTGAGTAGTTGAACCGTCGGATCGTGGGTGTCATCGACCTCTCCGGTAACCGTAATTACGTGGGCATTGATGTCTCTGGTAACCGCCTAAGTAGGCACGTGGGTATTGATTGACCTCCATAATGATTACGGTTTTAATTTGAAATCCGAATTGACCGTGCAAATCTCGACCGTTAGATGGATTGATTCCCGGCCGCCGATCGAACTTCCTTGCTATATATAAGGCTTGCACCCTCAGGACCTCAAACACTTTTAGCCACTTTTATTTCCCTCAACTTTTCCTCTATCTTTTTGCTTTATGCGCATGCAAAGGTTTTATGGTGAAGGTTTTGGAGAGGATTTTGGTGGTGGTTTATACAAGTTTGTGGTTTCAGGTTAGGATTTGAAGATTCCGGCCAAGAGTTTGAGGAATCCGACGTGCTTTCCCAGCTTCCGGCTCGAGCTTTTTCTCAGAAACAGGTAGATCTTCCTTCCCTAAGCCCCTGTCTTCGTTTTCCTTCCCGTATTTCGATCCCTTTTAGCAAATTCGCTTCACTTTGTGGAAATGTATGCTCAACTTAGGATGTTTTGAGAAAAAGTCGAGGCTTTCTGAGTTGGTGTTCTTGTTTTGGGTATGATTTTTCTTTAAAAGAAGGGGGGTGCAGCATGCTTTTGTTATAAGGGATTTTTGAGTAGGTGTACCTGGGTGGTTTGGCTTTGAAACTTTTCCTTTCTTTTGCTTGGTGTTATTCGTATCTGTGCTTCCATTTTACTTGCAATTGCTTTCCATTTCTCCTGTAAGAATGGAGGGGAAGGCGTCGAGATATGTGCGATCACCTCCTGGCTTAATCCACTATTATACAGTGCCGAAAACTCCACATTTTCCTCTTGTTTTTGCGGGATGTCCGACGGAGTATTATTTTGAGGCGACTCAGAAGGGGATCGGGAGGTGTATGATTATGCCCTGGATGAAAGGGAGGATGACCCTCTAGCCCGACGTATCTACCGGGATGACACAACTTGACGAGATAACCGGAGAGGAAGTCGGCGCCAAGTAGGCGGTGACCGCTTTTATAGGATGTAATATCGTCGGATGGATCAAAGATCCACCCGATTCTGTGATGGAAAGTACAAGATCTAGATCTAAACAATCAAAATACATAAATAATAAATCTAACCTACGAGGGGTTAGATTGCTTACCGATTTATGGTGAATAAACTCCCAGAACAATCTTCAATCCAAGATCCAAGCTAGATGAGAAGCCACAGTCTTCCGACGTGTGTCTCCAAGCAACACCAGGTGGATGGTGTTTCAAGCCGCCGGACCTCCTCGATATGCTACCTTAGAAAAACCCGGAGTTTTTCTAAAACTCAAACCCAATTACTTAGGCCAAAAAATTCTAAGCCTAATACTTCTCAAATGTTGAAAATTATGTGTTGTTAAAAGGCTTGGGAGAATCTCTTTATATATGAGAGAAATCAATGTCCTCCAAGGATTTATTTAGTTAATACAAAATCAATCAAATTAATCCTTTTCCTTATAAAGATAAATCTAGAATATTCCCAAATTAATAAGGATATATAAAAGATTTTCTTTTCCTTAAATTATTTAACAAATAAATAATTTAATCACATGTTAAATGAAAACTAATTTCCCAATAATTAAATAACATACAAAATGCGCCCAACCCTAATTAAATAAAGGTCCATACGCATTTTTTGACATATTGGGCCGAGTCCACGAAATATGTCTTTTCCGTGTATTTAATTATCTAGTCCAACTAAACAATTAATCCACATATCAATAAAACTGTCCAATTCAACTATTTAATTATAATTGAGGTGAAACGATGAGAAAACATATGCTATATTAGGAGCCACGTCGGGGACCTTGGACCTATATTTAGTAGCTACAATAAATTAAATAATATCATCCGTCGAGACCGATCAATAATATTCAATCTATTAATTCGGGGATTACACCACCATAAACCAGCCCGAACTCTGCCGAATATAGATAACTTACACTCAACTATGAGTCGGCGACCATGATATAATCATTACATACGGATAAATCCTCCATAAACTGTTCGTTATGATTCGGGATGTCTCCGTAAACCCTTCTCGAAACCTCTTATCCTTATTTACCATTAACCCCTAGTGACCAAATAGTTCATAACTAATATAATATGAACTGCGCGCATCGGTCAGTTTCTAGGATTAACAAATAAGGGAACTGTCTGTCTACTTCCCGGAGGAAGGAATGGATTCCATATCTGTGATAGCACAAACTACTCACTCATTCCAGAATAGAGCCAACGAGAAGTGTTGGACCACATACTACGAAGTGATCCTTACTAACACATCAAACTCTACTCTAGTCTAAGTAGTTGTCTGTGATCACCTCAGGATTGAGATTAATCCATATATGATCATTTTGTGATTCGATAAGACTTCTCGATCACAGAATTATATCGAGAACTCAAAGCAAATCGGTCCAGCCCTATATGATTATCATCATATATAAATGCCCCACTAGGTACCCTATTACCGACAGTCCGGATAGATTTGTCACACTAAAGTGTTACAGGCGCATTATTAGCAAATTAATCATGAGACCCATACTCGGTTAATAAGCGTTTGGGACTAAGTTAATTTTAAGTACATCTCACTAACTCAATCCTCTTGTGTATAGCCATACACTTTGAGTTATGTGATTACATAAATGAGTACTTACGGTTTTGATAGTGTCTTAATTATAAGCATACATGCATATAATAAGATGAATTATTAATTACGTCCTAAGACAATTAGATATTTGTCATTCGGACACTTACACAACAATCTCCCACTTGCACGAAAGGCAAGTGGATTAGTGTTTTAGAGCACACCCTTTATATCTGTATACACAACATTCTCCCACTTGCTCAAAACAAGTGAGACATATCCCCAAGAATCATACCCTCCAAGCGCATCTTAGTAATTCATCCTTCCAAACACGACCGGAGTGTGCCGCGCGAAGTGATGAGAGATAAATTTATGATCATTATTACGACATTTTACCCCAATATTGATACCATTTTGAGCATTATTGTATCAAATCAAGTCAAAATTACTAAGTTTTATTCTAATGTATAAGTAGTAGTTATTATATAAATTATCGTATTTTTATTAGTTTTGTATCGGTTTAGTAACCGGAGTGTCGTGTCGGTTCGTTTGGTATTTTGGTGGTTCATTGCGAGGATTATATATTGACCAAGATTCCACGTAACGACATGTTTTGAGTCTAAAAGATGTGTTTAGAGGTTAGAAGAAGGTGCCACAAGTTTATAAGTTCAGCGGACAAATTTTCTAAGTACTTAAATCGTTACATATTTTCGACGGAGATTTGACCCAGCTTAGAGGCATTTTCAGGGGATGACTTCTTAATGAAAGTTGTAGATCTTCACATAAGCTTTCCAACGCACTTTGAATTACGTCAATTGGAGGTCTACAACTCAAGTTATGGTCAATTGACTAATCAATTCGGATTAGTAGAAATCGAAAATATCTTACGTATCTGAATGGCTCATCAAAGCGACATTTTCTGAAGAAGTTTCCTTCATAAAAGTTGTATATCTTTAAAACGCTTTCCAATGGATTTTGAATCAAGTCAATCGGACTTCTATAACTCAAATGGTGGTCAAGTGGCTAATTGATTTGTATTAGGAAAATGTCGCAAAAAGTTCGGAGTATGAATTGCTTATCAAGACGGCGTTTTCTGAAGAAGTGTCCTTCATGAAAGTTGAAGAATTTTCCGAGAGCTTAATTTTGACGTTTGAATCATAATTTTTGGAGGTCTACAACTCAAGATATAAATTTTAGAAGTTTTATTACAATAAATAAACAACCGAAGGATCTAGAATCGGAGTCACTCAGCGTGCAAATTGATCACCACCGGATCGATCCGGCACCAATCGGATCGATCCGGCCTCCCCATTTTGCTATATATACTGAGCATCGAGAGAGCAGAGACTCTTGCCCTTTCTATCCCTCTTTTCTCGTCCGCTTTCTGCTTCTTTTATTTTTGTTGTAGATCACACATATATATAGATATATCTATATATATACACACACACAAATCTAATATATATATATATATATCCATATATATATATATATTTCATCTATCTTCTTTTATTTTAGGTAATTATATACATATATATGTCTACGTATGTATGTATATATGTTTTTCACATATATAAATAAAATGGTTATAGTATCGTTGTAATGGCGGAATAATTATCGAAGATTGTTGATTTGAAGCTTTGGCATGTTAGATCCGGTGGAAACGACCCGATTCGATAGTCATAACGGTAATATATTCTAAAATTGTTATGTTTATTATTTCTATTTCTATTTATATATGATATTAAACTAAAAATATATCTAGCCAAGATATGAATCGAATTAGTTAATATTTTGGTAAAATGAATGATCGACTCTGGTAATAATGATTAAAATCAATTATGATGAATCTCTTTCTTCTGCGCTTAATGAAGCGTTAAAATTGAAAGACCGGAGGTAAAATTGGCGAGTGAAAGCGTGACAAGCGGAACCAGTTTCCTACCGAGCGGTTTGTCTTGGGAAAGATAAATTTTATTGACATTTGTACTTTCGAGATCGTAATAATGTTAAATCATCAGTTTAATTGAAACTTAAACCGGAAAGTTGAATCGTCCGGCTTTGACAACGGAGCCTTTTAAATAAAATTGACCGTTTGTGAGCGGAATGACTCCTTTTATCTAAAGGTAGATTTGTACTCGGGACTGTTCGAAAAAACCGTAACGATTGTGGACCTTGGGTGATGCAATGGACATATGACAATTTCATACGCTCGTGTGAGGAGGAGTTGTCTAGCTTAGGAGTACACCGATTCATACATAATTTACACCTTGAATAAAGGAAGATCTGTCTCATTTATTTCTACTAAAAGATATTGATTCAGTAACGTATTCTTGGCTAGATTCCAAAAATATATATATTATATTAGTATTTATTTACTTATGCACTACTAACAATCTAACTACTAACATAATCAAACCCATGAAAAAGTAAAAACTGCGACTTAGATCGAGTTAATAATAGCTTAACAGTGTTTAACCCCACTTAAAAGAGTTACCATGTTTTCCACGAGGAATACGACTGACTCACCAAACTAGAGCTACAATTTGACCCGGTACACTGCCGGTTAGGATCTGTATAGCCTAGGTAATGTCCGTCAGCTTTCTGGCGCCGTTTCCAAGGTTAGGTTTAGGCGGTGTCAGCATTTTGGCGCCGTTGCCGGGGAAAACGTCACTAATTTCTTTCTTTGTGTCTAGGGTTACTACTTGTATTAGCTCAAAATTCTCGAGGATAAGTCAACACTCTTCTTATAACATTTCTTTTTTATTTTTCCGTTGGTATCTACCTTCTTTTAGTTACCAATTTTCTTCTTCTATTAAATTCAAGTTATTTTCTATTTTCGATAGTAGAAAGTAAACGTGGTCATAACAGCCGAGGATAAATCAACACTTTTCTCAATCTCATTTCTATTTTTATTTTCATTGGTACCTACCTATTGGTAAGATACCAATTTTTTTTTATAAAAATACTCGGTAAATACCGAGTGGCTTCGGTAATTACCGGGAGAGAGAGAGAGGGAAAAAAAAAAAATCGCACTCGGTAAATACCGAGTGGAGTCGATAATTACCGGGAGAAAAAAAAAATCAATGTGTTTTTTTTTTATCGATTTCGTGTTATTTTCTATTCGATATTTTCTATTCCACAAGAATTGTCAAATCGAGTTATGAAAATGGCGAAATCGATAATGAAACACCATCGATTCGAGTTTTATCTATTTCAAGTTATTTTTCTATTTTTCGATAGTTGATGACCGAAGTGGTAAGGCCCCACTCACTCCTTATAGGCTGATTTAAACACTTACGAAAGCGATTAAGAGTAGAGAATAAGCGCGGTCATATCGATCGGAAATCGACCAAGTATCATTTTCAAATCGAAATCGAGAATGGTGAAACTAGTGATGAAACACTGAGCGAGGGCTTGATCATGCCCAAGGAATATTAATAAATAAAATAAAAATAGAAATAATCGAATTGGAGCGGAGTTGGAAGGAACCAAGTTTGAAAGGGCCAATTCAAACCGAACCTTATCGACTCAACCCAAATTCATCTCGATTCAACCGGATAAGGCAACACCATATCCAATGCATATTTTGAAGAAAAAGGTGCGAGAATGATGAAACACAGTCATTCGAGGAAGCTTTACCATATTCATCTAATGACAAGGGTAAGGGAGGTATACATTCTATCCCTATTACAAAGATGAAGTTGGATAAAAAGTATGTATGTTTTCTTGACGATTTTAGTAAGGGAGAAGTTTGGGAGTTAATCATGAGGCGTTGTCTTCAACACTTACAATTCATTAAAATATCCATGCATTACACTAGAATCTTGTTCTTGTGTGTACACTTTGTGTTTTTTTTTGCTGTGGATTGTACTAACACGCAGGTAATTGAAGAAGATGACTTTAGCAATAATGTGAAAGCTTCGCAAACCTAAAGCTCGAAAATCAAAGGAAAAAGTCAAGAATCATTTGGATTGGTGAAAATTATGCGCTCATGTTGGAAACGGTATTGAAGAAGGATGCGGTGCGTGAGGATGACCCATCACGATGCCTAAAAAGCGGAAACACGGTAAAGTCTGGCTATAGACTATAAATGTAGTCAATGACGGGTACTATCCTTCCTTTTTACTCCTTAAGCATTTATTTTTAGTGGATTATGTGCTTAATTGTTACGTGCTTTTGTGAGCAATTGTTAGAAGTATCCCGTTTTGTTTAGTATATTATATTAGTTAATCCTTATCATTTTGGTCGAGCAAGCGGCGTTAACCAAAAGCGCTACCGGAGGCGACCCGTAAAAATGTTAAATATAATAATTACTCATACTTTGGATGATACTTTGGTAATACTTGGATTGATTTTCATTTTGTTTCACCAAGTCTTAGGATGAATGTTTGAATGACATTAAGCGGGAGCGATTAGGTGGTTATCCGAAAATCGATGGATAACAAAGATAAAATTCAAATGCATCATTTCTTAGACTTAGGTTGTTAGAACAATTTGAAATAACCACTTGAGGATACGGGTATAAAAGACTCGAGTTAATACTTGTCACATATTTCATATCATGATCTAGTCTGTTTTAAATTTCAAAAATAATATGTGACATGTATTAGTTCAAATACTGTGGAATATTGTGTGTTTTAAATCAATAAAAGTTTATGTGGTGTGTTTATCTACCCTTTTTGCATTACACTGTCACACTCCACACACTTTTATTTCATTTGCACACACAACGGTCATAACTTTGACCCACCCACCCACCCTTTTTTATCATCCGAGTATTTGTTTTGACTTGTTTTAGTGCACCATTGCTTTCCCAACAACTTTTTTTACACTCACTTTACATTGGGGACAATGTAAGTTCGTAAGTGGGGAGTGGAGTCGTTGGTCTAGCAATGGAATTAATGTTTATTTTGTATCAATAAATCCCTTAGTTTTTGATATTTTTCGACCATTATTTAGTTGAGTAAAATAAATTGTATAAGGCATATATTTCATGGATTTGAAGATATAATGATCAATTTGGATGTGTATAACCAACGTGAACCGTAAGTGCATTGTAATTCCAAATATATTTGTGTAACATGAATTCATTGTTCACGTAAGCCTTTGATATTGAAGCGGAAAATTTTAAACTGTATCCATTTAGTATCCTAGTGGTTATTCTAGATAATAACAGTAACTTAGTACCTAACTTTTGAACGTGTACTGTGAATATCTGAAGGTTTGAATGTGATAGAGAGGATATAAGTTAAGTTTATGAAAAAAAAAAAAAATAAATAAAGATGAACTATCTATATGTTGGTTGTAGCTACCAATGATTCTAGTGCAGTAGGGCGTTATCACGAAACGTCTATATCACTATGAGGTTTAAAAGCTCCCATTGCTGATGATAGTAGTCCGGCTAGGGTGTTATCACGAAGCGTCCTATTCTTTGGGAATGAGGGCATATGCTACACATATGAAAAAAAAGAAAAAAAAAAAAAGAGTAAGATAGGTATTAATGTATTCGATCTCACCTCATTACGCTTTGCAAGATAGTCGATTTTGGCAATGAGTTCGGATATGTTAGTATTCTATGAAAAAAATAGAATGTGGTTGAAAATTTAGTTATCTTACGACTATCCCAGGTATAAAGCGAATGATATGCTTTAGGGATTATCCTAATAAGTACTCGGAAGAACTTTGTGTGGGCTATTCTTTGCTATATACTAGGAAAGTCATTAGGGTTTGTCTGAATGGATATTTGTGCGTTTGCTTGAATTATTCAAGAGAGGATAGTGGAAATTGAAAAGGCTTGTCACACACACTCTCTGTTATACATTTATATTGAGGTTAAAGCCTGGTTATAATTCTAAAGGTTGTATTATCTGGTTTGTTCCTTATACCTTCTATCTTCATGAATTTATCTCTCATTCATTTTGTTTTATCGCTTGTTTTGATCGAGGGCGACCAAAAGCTAAGTAGGGGTTGTGATGAGAGATAAATTTATGATCATTATTACGACATTTTACCCCAATATTGATACCATTTTGAGCATTATTGTATCAAATCAAGTCAAAATTACTAAGTTTTATTCAAATGTATAAGTAGTAGTCATTATATAAATTATCGTATTTTTATTAGTTTTGTATCGGTTTAGTAACCGGTGTGTCGTGTCGGATTCGTTTGGTGTTTTGGTGGTTCATTGCGAGGATTATATATTGACCAAGATTCCACGTAACGACATGGTTTGAGTCTAAAAGATGTGTTTAGAGGGTTAGAAGAAGGTGCCACAAGTTTATAAGTTCAGCGGACAAATTTTCTAAGTACTTAAATCGTTACATATTTTAAGACGGAGATTTTACCCATCCTAGAGGCATTTTCAGGGGATGACTTCTTAATGAAAGTTGTAGATCTTCATAAGCTTTCCAACGCGCTTTGAATTACGTCAATTGGAGGTCTACAACTCAAGTTATGGTCAATTGACTAATCAATTCGGATTAGTAGAAATCCCGAAATATCTTACGTATCTGAATGGCTCATCAAAACGACATTTTCTGAAGAAGTTTCCTTCATAAAAGTTGTATATCTTTAAGAACGCTTTCCAATGGATTTTGAATCAAGTCAATCGGACTTCTATAACTCAAATGGTGGTCAAGTGGCTAATTGATTTGTATTAGGGAAAATGTCGCAAAACGTTCGGAGTATGAATTGCTTATCAAGACGGCGTTTTCTAAAGAACTGTCCTTCATGAAAGTTGAAGAATTTTCCGAGAGCTTAATTTTGACGTTTGAATCATAATTTTTGGAGGTCTACAACTCAAGATATGAATTTTAGAAGTTTTATTACAATAAATAAACAACCGAAGGATCTAGAATCAGGTGACTCAGCGTGCAAATTGATCACCACCGGATCGATCCGGCACCAATCCGGATCGATCCGGCCTCCCCATTTTGCTATATATACAGAGCATCAGAGAACAGAGACTCTTGCCCCTTTCTATCCCTCTTTTCTCGTCCCTTTCTGCTTCTTTTTATTTTTTGTTGTAGATCACACATATATATAGATATATCTATATATATACACACACACATCTATATATATATATACATCATCCATATATATATATATATTTTCATCTATCTTCTTTTATTTTAGACCCAATATATACATATATATGTCTACGTATGTATGTATATATATTTTTCACATATATAAATAAAATGGTTATAGTATCGTTGTAATGGCGGAATAATTATCGAAGATTGTTGATTTGAAGCTTTGGCATGTTAGATCCGGTGGAAACAACCCGATTCGATAGTCATAACTTGGTAATATATTCTAAAATTGTTATGTTTATTATTTCTATTTCTATTTATATATGATATTAAACTAAAAATATATCTAGCCAAGATATGAATCGAATTAGTTAATCTTTTGGTAAAATGAATGATCGACTCTGGTAATAATGATTAAAATCAATTATGATGAATCTCTTTCTTTCTGCGCTTAATGAAGCGTTAAAATTGAAAGACCGGAGGGTAAAATTGGCGAGTGAAAGCGTGACAAGCGGAACCCGTTTCTACCGGGGCGATTTGTCTTGGGAAAGATAAATTTTATTGACATTTGTACTCGAGATCGTAATAATGTTAAATCATCAGTTTAATTGAAACTTAAACCGGAAAGTTGAATCGTCGGCTTTGACAACCGGAGCTTTTAAATAAAATTGACCGTTTGTGACGGAATGACTCCTTTTATCTAAAGGTAGATTTGTACTCGGGACACATTCGAAAAAACCGTAACGATTGTGGACCTTGGGTGATGCAATGGACATATGACAATTTCATACGCTTTCGTGTGAGGAGGAGTTGTCTAGCTTAGGAGTACACCGATTCATACATAATTTACACCTTGAATAAAGGAAGATCTGTCTCATTTATTTCTACTAAAAGATATTGATTCAGTAACGTATTCTTGGCTAGATTCCAAAAATATATATATTATATTAGTATTTATTTACTTATGCACTACTAACAATCTAACTACTAACATAATCTAACCCAGGAAAAAGTAAAAACTGCGACTTAGATCGAGTTAATAATAGCTTCTTGGTGTTTAACCCCACTTAAAAGAGTTACCATGTTTTCCACGAGAATACGACGACTCTCACCAAACTAGAGCTACAATTTGACCCGTGCTGCTTGGTTAGGATCTGTATAGCCTAGGTAATGTCCGTCGACTTTACGCCGTTTCAAGGTTAGGCTTGGAGTGCATCGGCGAGGCGGTCGATGACCGGTGCGTGCCAGAATCCGAATACCATATGACTCGGTACACTTGATCGGGTAGGTTGGCGGCTTTAGTCAATCTTTGGGATCGAAACCTCGCCTTTCCATCTAATCGGTGATACGATTTCAATATGCTTATGTCCTTTAGTGATTGAAAAATCCTTATGAGCTACCTCTCCAATGTTTTCACAATGAAGTGAGTGCGGCTTCTTGGATAATACTTTATCACATGAGTAAACACTTGAGACCGAGAGCGATTTAACGATCATCCTCAATCGACCTTAAGCGAGAATCGGTGTTATCACTTATATTCTAGTTTGCACTGAATATACTAGCATATTATTCCTCATTCTCCCGAAGAAACTTGAGGATTCACTAAACAATCCATTTAGTATTCATCCATGAGGTTTAGACAAGCATTCTGAGAGAGTGCGTAGGGTAGACTACATCATTGAATGTTGCATTCCTCTCTGCAAGAACATCTTAACCATTGAGATGGATGAATGGGATTGCCAATTGCTTATTTTCGAGAATTCGAGTGAGTCAAATTCTTTAGAAAATAGCCCGATGGCATGTTAGCCTCTGACTTCAGATAACACACCCATGTTGTTTCCAACAGTTTAGTGTTACCATTCACAAACACTAATCTACATACTACTTTACTAATATCGAAGCCCAGTCTACGAAAGACTTATCAATATTCTGGTCAAGTCCACATATTAAAATATATGACTTTGAAATGACCTAGACGTTTGCTTTAATCCCCAAAGGATATGAGCTATGGTAGACATCACACCAAAGGTTCTTTACTGAATAAATTAAGATACCGTAAGTCTCACAAAAAGGTCTTGGAAATCACCCTATTTTACGCTTTGTAACGAATCATCATTTGTTCTTAGCTAAAACCATTACATTACGAATGAGTTCGATTCCGTTGTTCGGCAAGGAAGTCTTGAGAGTCACCCCATTTCACCTTTACAGCGAAATCAAGCAAGGCCGAGTGGTAAGAGATCATGAGTGCAGTTAACTCTCTACTTTTTAGGAACCATCCACTAAATTACTCGACTTTGCGGTGAAAGTTAAACTTTCCTATTCATTCAACTCTTCTCCGTGTAGTTCCAATTACTCCCACTTGGGCTGAGATACTCGGTGGTTCTACAATAGTTTCAACAGAACTGGAGTATCAAACTCTATTCACAGGGTTATGGCTTTTAAACCAACCTCTATGATCAGGATCTTATATAGCCCACGAAGGACTATAGGTCATCAATCTACCTATAGACCGTAAGGTCCTGCAATAGGTAATGGACAAACCATACTCTCCACTGCGTTCGGGGTGGATTGATATCTTGATCTAGTTTAGTAGTTTTATTAGTGTTATCACCAATCTGCGGTATTGGATATGGGTGAATAAATCGATTAGTAACATCTTGAGTACAAATACTTCAAGATCCAAAGTGAGATTTATAGACTCTATCGGACCGAGTTTGTGATATAACCGTCATTCTACGATTCTGAGTTTTATAATCAACCTTTACTCATTATATTAAGATATTTCACGCTCTGAATATGTACGCAAACTTTTCAGTCCTACCTTCAAGCACTAAATGCTAAATGTCTATATTTACGGAAGTGGGGTGAACCGATTCACTCCTTATCCACAAATGCGTAGGCATCTTTTAGGTAGACTTCTCGGTTTTTCATTACAACGTAAACCGTTATTTTGCAACCAGTATCTTAAATGAGTTCAGCAGCGTATCGTAGCACATCAATAACTATATAAGGCAAATTTATGGTGTATCCCTTTGTGAAAACATTTCACTGGGAGGCAGGCCGAGCAGCAGTCCTGAAGACTACGCAATAACCTATTTCTAAGTATAGAATACTCTATCTCTGGTGAAATCAGATATTTCCTCCTAATATTTTGGATAAACTTACCGGATTCTCGAATAGTTGTCAGACAAGATGTCACTACTTCAAAAGCTCCTTTCATATGACCCCAAAGGTTGTTATGAACAAGCTATGTTACTTCTTTAAATCTATTACCCTTTCCTGATTGAAAGGAAACTTAGCATTGTTCCTTTGAGACAGTGTTCCTTTGACTGAGAGATAGGAATCACCCTAAGCCAGTCTTCAGATATTGTCTTTAGGGAATATGCACTAATTAATAGAATAGAAAGAAGCGTTTATTGAAATACGGAAACCATTTGCGTTTATATATTTTAAGATGTGTTACTAATACCTTTTCAGCAATGCTTAGTGGTTCTGACTTTATCAAACAAAAGTCCAAGTCTTGGATTCGTGCTACGAATGTTATATTCATCGTCAATAAGACAAAAAAATTATCCTATTGAAAATGAATACGTTTGTTCCAATGAATCCAAAAATAGAAAATGAATTTTCTGTGATACTCAAGAATTGAATTCGAGATTCATTTCCTTATATCACTCCCACTAGTCTATCTGAAATAACTGTCCGTTGTCTATTTTATTTATCGTTTAATGCAAAGCTACCTAGTTCTTCCAAAGAACTTTAGCTTTCGAGAAAATTGCTGAGGATGCATTGGTCAGTGATCAGAAATCACTTTCCTTATCCTCTAATTTCCAATTTATTAATTTTCCGGTTTAGCCTTAAAACTACTTAGTTGTTCAAATGGTTTGAGAGATCATAATAAAGCTCCCACTAGTTTATCGATTCCAAATACCGTCTAACTAGCAATGCTTTGTTCAAGATGTTTCAAAGATTGGAAAAATTCCAGAACTAAGCTTCCACTAGTTTATCAGTTCCAAATATTGTCTAACTAGCAACGCTTTATTCTTG
This sequence comes from Gentiana macrophylla, assembly GCA_026214975.1. Classification (NCBI taxonomy): domain Eukaryota; kingdom Viridiplantae; phylum Streptophyta; class Magnoliopsida; order Gentianales; family Gentianaceae; genus Gentiana; species Gentiana macrophylla. The sequence continues at coordinate 64,760,273 of CM047813.1, read as the reverse complement.
TTTTTCCAATAAATGGAGAAACTCCTGTGCAGTCTATTATACATTTCTAATGATTCAAAAAACAACAAATCATAAGACTAAGGCTCCCACTAGTTTATCGGTTCCAAATACCGTCTAACTAGCAACGCCTTATGTATATGATTTTCCAATTAGAAATTTTTGCCGTGTAAATACACCTTTTAAAATTCACTAAATGAATTTTTACGATGATCTATATCATCTTTTTGTAAACTAAGTATGGTTGTCTTTCGTTCAACACGAGTGACATCCGTGACATATCTATACTATGTCACTTAAGTTTTTAAAGGCTCAAGGGAAAAATCTCTTCCAAAAAATTAACTGCATTCTTTTGATAATTACAACGTACTTGTTACTTCCACATTTTTTAATGAAGTCCTATTACTAACAGTTTAGTAGCCTAGAGATTAAAGTTGTAAATAAACATGACAGAAAGTTAAATTCAAAATTAAAATTTCACTACTAGATTTTTATTTTAGGAATAATAAACTTCTTTAAAGTCTATCCTACCATTCCAAGGATTTAACCTCACATAATCTTGTCCGAGAGAATTCGATATCAAGACTTATGACGGTTAAACTGAGACAATCTCTCTCAATGATTAAGCTTCAAGAATCGAACATCTCACGGGAATCAGACATCCCGGACCTTAATCATTGATTACCTTCATTTTTCTAGCCTAGATATTTCAAAAATATCCATAAAGAGTGTGACCTACTATATCATATCTTAGAGTACGCCCCGAGTATGCCTACGAGGGCGGTCGATGACCGGTGAGTACCCGATATCCTATCATTTCGGAGACCAAGCCTTGAATTTTGATAGCGGTGAACACCATCCGATGGGGGCCGAAATCAAAGCGGCATGAGGTGTCACCATTCTCTCACATGCTTGCATCTATAGTAGAGGCCGTGGGGTTGGCTGTCGCCTTCCCCGCTCCCACTCAATAATTTAAAAAAATGGTGGGTTTACTAATTACGGTTTCGGTCTTGACAATAAGAAACAATAAATCAAAGTACTCCGAACAGGGTCGGTTAAGTAGGCAAGCCTACGCCGTCTTATTCGTTGGAACATATGTGATTGTCGGTCGACGGATCCGGCAAGAGAAGCCCCGTTTAGCCCGAAGGCTTATCGGATATGCTAAGTCTTGTCGAACCCCCGTGCAAACGTCACACGTGGAGGGGAGTCAATCGAGCCGTAGCTCAGTTGAACTCTCCCAACCATGGTTAGACCATCTCCGAACCCATGTACTAAGATTTTCCGATTTCTATGTTGTCAACCAAAGCGTAATCTCGTTTCTCTTTAAGGTAGGTTCACCGAAAACTCAACGATTTATCTAAGTGGGATTCACCGAGAATCCATCACTAAAATCGTAACGATTGACAAAACCGGTTCCTCGGTTTTAATAATTAGTTACTTAATTAATTAACCACCACATATTAATTAAAAACTTTTAACTAATTATACGAGTTATACATGCCTAATTTATTCGAAATAAACTAGCTACATGTATGCATTGGAGTGGAATCATGAAGATGCATGTCATGGCAATTTTAGGTTTCTATCACATATTTCGATCATACACGAAAAGATGCAGAAAAAAATTAAACACCGAGATGGATGAGTTTAGTACCATTAACCTATTTTCTTAGGAAAAGTAAAACTAATTCTAAGTCTTCAAATCTCGATCTTGATCTTGATCTTGAAACTTCCGGGATCTCGACCTTTGATCATGTGTGACCTAACCACCTAACGAAGGAGAGGAGGCGTAATATACCAATATATTTAAAATATATCTATAGTAATAATTGTTTTTAAAAAAAAAATTTTTTTTTATTTTTTATATTAAAGGCTCTCGGCCAAGTTCAAAAAAAAAAAAAAAAAATTTTTTTTTTTTTTTTTTCCCTTTCAAATCACGTCAGTTCCATAAAATATTTTTTTTTATGGTTAAAAAAAAATAAGCTGCCGCCTTATCATTATGACAATTGCCGCCGAGACCTTGTTTAATTAAAACAAAAAATTCGGCCTCCTCTCATTTTACCTTTTTTAACGATCTTGTGTGTGATATTCGTAAATGCCGAATCCGGATCAAAATAAATTACAAAGATTCTAACTTTTATATTATTTTCGATTGCATAAAATTAAATCTAAATCACTATCTTTCGATTGATACTAATCAAGAGAGTTACAAAATAGATCTACGGGTAAACAAAGACAATCCGTCCATCTCTTCAACCACGACAATCACAAAGGCATACAAACATGATAAATATTTCGATGCACATTACATACATACTGAAAAAATTAAAAAAAAATCTAAAACATTCTTTTCCACTCCTGAGATCTAAAATTCACATACTTTGATTGATTGATCAAAGACTCTGCTACCACTTGTAGGATGTAATATCGCGGATGGATCAAAGATCCACCCGATTACGCAGCGGAAAGTACAAGATCTAGATCTAAACAATTGTCGATGACAAATTATGTCACCTTAAAGATCCGGGCTTTTCCTTATGTTATTGATGAATAATCAAGAACCCTAACGCCAAGAACGAAGAAGGGGTTTTGTATGTTTACGGCTGAGTCTAAGTGGGATTCTTAGAGTGCCTACGTATCCTGTTATTATTCCAGGAATCAAGCCTTACGTAGTTCCTGGAACGTTGTACTTATAAGGACAATGCATGACCTAACCCTAATATGAGTCGGTTTGTAGCTATTGTCGTTTTACCTTAATTGGGCCTTACCCTTGCCCAAGTTATTCTCGTGGATAATGGGCCAGCGTGGTGGTGTGGACTCTGTTCACGACATCGACCTGCCCGACTTGGGGTGATCGAGTCTGGAACTCACGTCCTGCACTGCCTGTAAATCGATCATCGTAACCTCGAGTCTCCGGCCTTGCCTTGGCCTCGAGGTTGACGTGCTTGCCCTGGCTGCCATGTCGATCGTTCGACTTGCGGCCTTAATCGGCTTGTATTTCTCAACACGTGTACACATTGTAGGACCTACCCGATGGCGTATCTCGAGGTGCAAAACCGGTATCGTCATAAGCCCCAGGACTTGAGAGGCGACTTCCGTTGTCGAGGTCAAATCGCCTATTTTGAACTTGTCATCGAGTTGGGCGGAAACTTGGGCGGGAAAGTAGTGTGAACGCTTCACCTACCACCTTTTCCATAGCCAATCGTGGCCGTCCATCGCGACGTTTCGTTTCCTGACACCAGTGACGTCATCCTGGATTTGTGCGTTTTTAGGGGTTATAACGCAAGTAACCCCTAATCACGCCTTTTCACTTCACGTTGGCAATCGAGCGCATAAAAGAGGAAGGGAGTCCAGGCAGCGCAAAACGCTATCATCTTTTCACTCTCATTTCTTCTTCAAAGCCGCAAAAACAAGTAAAATTCTGCTCCATTTTTCTACAATCTACATCTTCTTCCTCGCCATTCCTGTCTTAAGCTTTGTCCATGTCTAGTAGTACAACAATCTCCGATAGAATAGAGAGAGTCTCATTCCGTGATCAAACTCCTTCAAACATCCAACCAGATTCTCTCCCAAAGAATCCCTCGAACAACCCTTAGGTGTGGTTAGGGAGCCTAAGAAGATGTCCACTAGAATGGATGGGAAGGGTCCTAAGGGATGTCGGCGTGCTTGACCATGGATGACATCAACGAATCCGGCGAAATTGGGTTTCTAGCCCCAAATTCGACATTATGCTTCCGTCCGGCCGCCATCAATTCGCGATGAGGCACCGGAGGGTTTTGTATGGTGTATGAGGCCCGATTGTCCAGTGGGCTTAGATTCCCTTGTATGTCCAAAAGTCGTCCTGGCTATACTTCACAATTATGAGATCGGCGTATCTCAATTAGGGCCAAACGCTATAAGGACTTTAATGGGGTTTTTGATTGCCTGCCGAGGACTATACCGTCATGGAGGACAAGGCCTTGCTTAACTCTTTCCGAGAAGTGGGCCGAGCGGTATGTCACTTATTTTCTTCACTCGATTCCCTTTTACACTTTGTCATTCCGATTTCAAAACTCATGACTTGCGTTTCCTTTGTGGCAGAGTTATCTGATGGGAAAGGAGGTTGCTCGACGCCTGAATGCGCCTTCAAAAACTATAGAAGGTCTGAACAAGCGCATTCGACAACTCATCTCTGAAAAGCTCGCCCATAGCGCCGCCTACGCTGCCCTCGAGGGGCAATTCGACGAGCTCCGGGCACAGGCTGTCAATGAGAAGAAAAGGCTCGAGAATGAGCTAGCTGCTGCAACTGACAACCTGACCCAGGCTCTGGAGGCGTCCGGGGAGAAAGATAAAGCTCTGAAAGATGTCCAAGAGACCACTGGGCGGGAGCGAAAGAAGTCTGGCTGGAACAGGAACGGGATGCGTTGAAGCTCGACTTGAGCCAAGTCCCTGGTCAAATTGAGAGATCTAGAGTCGATGCTGTTGCCGAGTATCGGAAATCTGACGCAGCGAGTGAGGACCTAACCGTAATCATGAACAAGGCCATTATTGGTGGGTTCACCAAGGTGTGGATCGATTCGGAAGGCATATCCCGAGGTTGGGGTCGATGTAGAAAGCTTGAAGAACCTTGGCTTTACGACCCCAACTTGGAAGCGATTTACGACCAGTGCTTTGTAGAGTTCCAAGAAGGCGTTTCTCTTTCTGCAAAGTATCTTCAGGGGTCGACTTCGACTTCCGGCAATGCTGGTTCTAGTCTCGATCTTACTCCTTAATTTTCCTTGCTCTTTACATCTTTCAATTGTAACTTTGTCTGCAACTTTGACTTTTAATGATGTCCTGTAACTATCATACTTTACGGGTTGGTCTTATCGACTGGCCCGCCTCGAAATTTTGCAATTTTTCCTTTATTCATGTTATTTATTTTGTTTTAGCTTTTCGCTTGTCGAGTCTGTGACTCTGTTTGCTACTTGCTTTAACTGAGTATTCTGCCCCCCAAGTGTTGTTTCGAACCTTTGGTTCTTAACACACTTAGGATTTAATTAATTCCCAATCGACCCTTTTGCCTTGGCTTTTCAGCTCTAATCGGCTTATTAGGTATCGAATTGAGTAGGTTAGTCCGACATTGCGAACTGTGCTTATCTCAGTCGTATTGCCTCATGGGCTTAAATAGACTTCCGACTTACACGGTGGCCCGACATTGCGAACCGTCCTTTGTCTTTGTCTTATTTGACCCTAGGTGTCATTGGGCTTCTGACTTGGACATTGACCCGACCATGCGAGTCTAGACTCTGCCTTAGCTTTGTTGCAACTCGGGCTAACTTGGCTTCTGGCTTGGTCACGAGTTCCGATTTTCGGATTGCTCAAATTTATTTTTTATTCGTGTCCCTTTGGACTTAGAATATTGCAGTTAAATAAGATTTGTAACACAATAAGCATGAAAGTAGACGTTTTATTATGATAACTTTTGAATTGTCCCTTGGACTGATTACAGGTTTCATAAGATCAAAGTAAACACGAGCTAGTCGATCTAACGCTTAAACATAATACTTCCGAAGGTTGTTTGCATGCCATTGTCGGGGTACCGTTGTTCCATCTGCTCGACTCCAGCGGATAGAGCCTTTGGGATGGACTTTTAGAATTTGATATGGACCTTCCCAATTCGGGGCTAATTTGCCCATCCCCTCTTGTCGACTAGCTTCATTTTTTCTGAGAACTAGATCTCCGACCTTGAAATATCGATTTCTGACTCTTTCGTTATAGTACTGAGAAATTTTTTGTTTATACCTTGCCATTCTGGCTGAGGCTATTTCTCTCTTCTCTTCAAGATTATCTTTCTCTTGTCGGATATCGGATTCATTCGTTTCGATGTTGTACGCCAGAACTCGAGGAGAAGGGACTCCGATTTCTGCAGGGATAACTGCCTCGCACCCATAAGCTAGGGAGAAAGGTGTTTCGCCTGTCGATGAGTTTGGGGCTGTCCTGTATGACCACAGGATGCTCGGAAGCTGCAATGCCCAGTCTCGACCTTGTTCCTCCAGTCTCTTTTTCAGCCCGAGTTTGATCTGCCGATTGGTCTGTTCGACCTGACCATTTGCCTGCGGATGCGCTACTGAGGTAAAGTGTTGGTCGATCCGATATTCTGCTAACCATTCTCGAACTCTTCGATCTTCGAATTGTGTTCCATTATCTCAAATCGTGGACCTTTGGAATGCCATATCTACACAAAATATCGACCCACAAAAACTTTTTGATGGTGGCGGCTTTGATGTCGGGTATAGCCTGGCTTCTACCCACTTGGTAAAGTAATCCACAAATGACCACCACAAATCGATTATTTCCTGGAGCTCGAGGTAAAGGACCTACAATATCGACGCCCCATATCGAACGGCCAAGTCGACAAGATAACGTTCATTTCTTGCGCTTGTTGATGAGAGATGTTGTCGTGAAGTTGACACGTGTTACACCTCTCGAACTAAGTCGTTCGCATCTCGTTGCATTGACGGTCGTCGAGTATCCCGCCAACTTGCTTTTCCGAGCTAACATTCTTGCTCCACAATGGTTTCCACAAGCCCTTTGTGAATCTCTTCAAGTATATACTTGCCTTCCGACTCGATCGCATCTCAACCATGGACTTGTGAAAGATTTGCGATAAAGTATGCCATTGAAAATGCGTACCTTGCCGATCAAGTCGGACTTGTCTCGATTGCACTTTGTCATTCGGTAAAATCTCGCCCCTTAGGTATAGAACAATTGAGTCCATCCATGTGGCTCACGAGTGATCGGTGGGCCTCCTTCTCTCTTAATCTTCATTGCCAGCAATTCAACTGAACCTTTTTTACTCGAAATGAAATTCGAGGCGAGCTTTGAAAGTGCATCGCCCTCTTATTCTCGACTTCGAGGTACCGCTCGACCAGATCGAGTTGAATTTTGTTTTAAGGCCTTGAACAACTCGTAAATAATTCTTCATCGCTCTCCTTGGCCTCGTATTCCCTTTCATATGATTAACGACCACTGAGAGTCATCAGAAACCATCAAATCTTCGACCCGAGCTTTAGAGCGAGTTTCAACCCGGTTATCATTGCTTCATACTCACCTCGTTGTTAGTTGCCTTGAAGCCGAATCGAGAGCATAGGAAACTCTTTCTCTTTCGGGCTGACTAACAATAGACCTGCTCCGGCTCCCTCTTTGCTCGAGGCTCCATCGACATGCAGAATCCACTTGACTTCCTGACTCTATTTTTCCTGGTCGATCTGCACTGAAATACCTTCCGCTAAAAAGTCCGCCAAGGCTTGAGCTTTAATCGCGGTTCGGGGAGTGAACTCTATATCGTACTGCGCCATTTCGATTACCCACTTCGCAAGTATCTGCTTGAGAGGTTGGTCTGTGACTACCAAGATTGGATGGGCTTGGAAATAGTGTCTGAGTTTTCTCGAGGCGTGTACCAAGGCTAGCGCGAGTTTTTCAGCTGGTGAGTACCGGACTTCGGGACCGTGTAAGGCTTTGCTCACAAAGTAAATAGGCACTGCCCTTTTCCCCCTCTCGACCAAGACCGCACTCACTGCTTCCTCGCATACCGACAAGTAAACCAACAATCTTTCTCCCTCACGAGGTGAGGTGAGGGTAGGTACCTCTGATAGATATGTCTTTAATTCTTCGAAGGCTGTCTGACATTCATCATCCCATTGGAAAGGACTGGCCTTCCGAAGAATCTTGAAAAAAGGCAATGCACGCTGAGCTGATCGAGATAAGAATCTGCTTTAGTCTTTGCCATTCGACCCGTGAGTCTCTCGTATTTCCTTTGTATTTCGAGGGGTGGCATATTCTTTAACGTGTCGATCTTGTCTCAGGTTGGCTCAATCCGTCTCTCGATATCATGTATCCTTAAATTTGCCTCGTTTACCCCGAAGGTGCACTTCTTAGGATTCAATTTCATCCGAGTATCTCGTAGCACCCGAACACTTCTCGAGCATCGACTAGAAATCGCCTCAATGATCGGCTTTTAATGAGCAAGTCATCCACGTATACCTCCTTGTTTTTGCCGATCTGCTTTTGCAAAAATTTATTGATCGCCCTCTGGTATGTTGCTCCAGGCATTCTTAAGTCCGAATGGCATGGTTACATAACAGAAGGTGCCAAATTCTGTGATGAACGCTGTCTTCTCTGCATCCCGAGGGTCCATTAAGATCTGGTGGTACCCCTTGTATGCATCTAAGAAAGCAAATACCTCAAAACCGATTGTCGAATCAACTAACCTGTCGATCTTGGGTAACGGGTAAGAGTCCTTTGGACAGGCTTTATTCAAGTCGGTGAAGTCCACACACATGCGCCAGCTGCCATCTGGTTTTTTTACTAACACTGGATTGGCCAGCCAGTCTGGATATAACACCTCTTTTACTATATTGGCCGCTAACAACTTGCCGACCTCTGACTCGATGGCCTCCAATCGATCCGATGCGAAATTCTTTTTTTACTTTGATCGCCTCCTGGCCTGGTCCACTTTGAGCTTGTGAATTGCAATATTCATTGGAAGGCGGCATATCCGAAGATTTCCATGCAAAACGCCCCACGAACTCTCACGGCAAGTCGATCAATGATCGCTTTTCCGAGACGGGATCCAAACCCCGACTTGGACATTTTGCTCTTCTCGTTTCCCCATAGGTCAACATTGTCGATTTGCCTCGCTCGAGGCCCAAGACTTCTCTTCCTCTTCTTCCGGAATAAGCTCTTCGATGAGGACCTGCTGCACCGCCATCTTACCATTCATCACTATCGAATTACAGCTTCTGGCGATCTCAACATCCCCTTTACTGCGTGGGAACCATTCCGAGTTGGGAACTTCATACTATTATGAAACGTTGAAATTATAGCTCAGAACTCTAATAGGGTCGGGTCTACCCAAAATGACGTTATATGCGGAGAGGAGCTTTCACGACCACGTAGTTTAGCTCTAGTGTCCTCCTCTTTTCTCCATCACCCACCGCCGTGAGTAGCTTTACGGAACCCATGGATGTACCGCTCGTCTGTGAAACCGAATGCAGGAGAGGCTATAGGCGCTAAGTCTTTCTCTTTGAGCTTCATACCGGAAGGCCGAGTAGTACAAGATATTTACAAATACCATTATCGACGCAAACCCTCGATACTCTGGCGCGACTTATAACCGCTTCAATTACTAACCCTCACTATGACTCGTCGATTTGGGGACGCTGCCTCAGGGCCATACCCGACCTCCGTGGTTAGTCTCGATCGCTTGCGTGGCCTCGAGCCGTCGTCTGGTTCTCGACTGGCTCGCTCCTTCTCACTCTCACCTGGCCCAAATATCATGTTCACGTAATTATTTGGGCGATTATCATCATAACGGTCCTGACCATAGTAGTCTCTATCGTTATCGGAGATCGGTCTCGCCTGGGGATTGATCTCTTCTTCTCTGATTATCTCGACTTCGCCTCTGCCCTGGTCGGATTTTTCCTTTAAAATCTCGCTGCCCTTGGGCTCGAATACCGTGATCCGTCGACGACCTCATCCAACTTCCTCTTGGATACGGGCTTCGATGTCTTTCTTCAAGTCGAAACACTCTTCCATTGAATGGCCTCGTATCCTCGTGGAATTCACAATACTTTGTCGACCTTCTTTTTCTCGAGGTTTTTTGATCGGGGTGGCCTCTTGGCTAGGTTCTTGGAGACCATGATTGATAAAACCTCCAGACGTGACCGGTTGAGAGGGGTAAAGTCTTTATCCTTTTACCCCCTTTCTTTCTCGACCGCTCGAACGGGAGCCTCGATGCGATCCCACACCGATGCCTTTCTTTCCACATCTTGCCGCCGAGGATGGGTTCTTATTTGCTCTCGACCATCTTTCCTCGAGTTGTCCATCCACTCGGCTTGGGTGTGTCTACGCACCGCCTCCTCGCTTTGACAAAATCGATGGACGACATTTACACATTCGCCCATGTTTCATGGGTAGGTTTCTCGCTAACTTCTCATACGACCTTGTATTCCGCAATCCCCACAAATGAAGTAATCAGACTCGATCCTGTGGGTCCTGACCTGCATGGCCTCTGGTTAAACCTCTTTAAATAATCTAACACCGACTGCCCCTATGTCGCCTCACATTTGTGAGGTGCGCTCGCCACCGAAACTTTTATTGACGATAAAGGCGTCTCTAAATTTTCAAAGTAGTAGCACGGTGAAACCGAGATGGACCCGGTTTCAACTTGGTAAACCACTCTCTTGCTCGACCTACGAGTAGTCTCAATGCCCGGCATCGCATCTCGCCTGCAGTGCACACCAACCAATCTGGGACAGATACTGCGTGAAGATGGTCCTCCGGTCGGTGGTGCCATCATACGGGTCTATCTTAGGAATATTAAACCCTTGGGTTTAGGATAATCTTCAATCTCCTTGGTAAATGGAGACTCTAACCACAACGAACCCTGGGTCTTCCTTAGATTACGCCTAACTCCTCGCTAACGCTATCTTCATCGACGCTGTATGTGCTTCGCTGATTTCACGCTTCCTTCTTTCAACCGAACTCGAGGAGGCGCCGATCTCTTCAAACCGAATCGGCTTAGGCTTATTGGCGGCGGTATTCGCACCGCCTTCCGCCCGATGTCGCTTTGTTGTTGAAGTTTCGCCGTGTAAATGCTTCCGCCATTATTTTTCTCAGGGCATTGTGATCTGCCGCCGCTAATCGATCCACTATGGCTCGATGCTCTCAAGCGAGGCCCCGAGCCTCGCTGGTAAATTTTCCTTAGCTTGCATTGGTGGATTTTCTTGGGCGGTATCTAATACCGGATCTTTGTCTCCTCGAGTCTCCATACCGCCGCTCACTTATCTCATGGGTTCATGGATCTATGTTTTTGGAGGTGGTCCTTCCGGGCGGTTTTGTCCTTTGGAGGCATGATGGTCTTGACGTATTCAAAGAAAAGAAAGGACCTCCTTCTAGCGCCAATGACGATGACAAATTATGTCACCTTAAAGATCCGGGCTTTTCCTTATGTTATTGATGAATAATCAAGAACCCTAACGCCAAGAACGAAGAAGGGGTTTTGTATGTTTACGGCTGAGTCTAAGTGGGATTCTTAGAGTGCCTACGATCTCGTTATTATTCCAGAATCAAGCCTTACGTAGTTCCCCGAACGTTGTACTTATAAGGACAATGCATGACCTAACCCTAATATGAGTCGGTTTGTAGCTATTGTCGCTTTTACCCTTAATTGGGCCTTACCTCTTGCCCAAGTTATTCGCGGGATAATGGGCCAACGTAGTCGGTGTGGACTCGCTCACGACATCGACCGCCTGACTTGGGGTGATCGAAGTCCGAACTCACGCCCCGCATCCGTCAGAATCGATCATCGTAATTCTCGAGTCTCCGGCCTTGCCTTGGCCTCAAGGTTGACGTGTTGCCTCGCCGCCATGTCGATCGCTCGACTTGCCGGCCTTAATCGGCTTGTATTTCTCAACACTTGTACACATTGTAGACCTACCCGATGATCAGATCTCGAGGTGCGAAACCCGGTATCGCCATAAGCCCCCAGCACTTGAGAGGCGACTTCCGTTGTCCGAGGTCAAATCGCTTATTTTGAACTTGTCATCGAGTTGGACGGAAACTTGGGGAAAGTAGTGTGAACGCTTCACCTACCACCTTTCCGTAGCCAATCGTGGGCCGCCCATCGCGACGCTTCGCTTTCGACACCGCTGACGCTATCCTGGATTTGTGCGCTTTTGGGGTTATAATCGCAAGTAACCCCCAATCACGCTCTTTTCACTTCACGCTGGCAATCGTAACGCATAAAAGAGGAAGGGGAGTCCGCACGACGCAAACGCTATCATCTTTTCACTCTAATTTCTTCTTCAAAGTCGCAAAAACAAGTAAGAATTTCGCCCATTTTTCTACAATCTACATCTTCTTCCCCGCCATTCCTGCCTTAAGCCTCGCTCCATGTCTAGTAGTACAACAATCTCCGATAGAATAGAGGAGTCTCATTCCGTGATCAAACTCCTTCAAGCATCCAACTGCATTCTCTCCCCAAAGAATCCCTAAAAACAACCCTTAGGTGTGGTTAGGGAGCCTAAGAAGATGTCCACTAGAATGGATGGGAAGGGTCCTGGCGATGTCTGACGTGTTTGACCATGGATGACATCAACAGATCCGGCGTAAATTCGGCTTCCTAGCCCCCAATTCGACATTATGCTTCCGTCCGCCGCCATCAATTCGCCGACGAGGCACCGGAGGGTTTTGTACGGTGTATGAGGCCCGGGCTTGTCCAAAGGGGCTTAGATTCCCTTGTATCCACTGCCCCGGCTATACTTCACAATTATGAGATCGGGCGTATCTCAATTAGGGGCCAAACGCTATAAGGACTTTAATGGGGTTTTGATTGCCTCGCCGAGGACTATACCGCCATGGAGGACAAGGCCTTGCTTAACTCTTTCTCGAGAAGTGGGCCGAGCGGTATGTCACTTATTTTCTTCACTGATTCCCTTTACACTTTGTCATTCCGATTTCAATACTCATGACTTGCGCTTCCTTTGTGGCGAGTTATCCGATGGGTAAGGAGGTTGCTCGACGCTTTGAATGCGCCTTCAAAACTATAGAAGGGCTGAACAAGTGCATTCGACAACTCATCTCTCAAAAGTCGCCCATAGCGCCGCTTACGCCCTCGAGGGGTAATTCGACGAGCTCGGGCACAGTCGCCAATGAGAAGAAAAGGCTCGAGAATGAGCTAGTCGCCGAATCGACAACTCCGACCCGTGCTCTGAGGCGCCCGGGAGAAAGATAAAGCTCAAAGATGTCCAAGAGACCTTGCGGCGGGAGCAGAAAGAAGTGCGAAATCGAACAGAACGGGATGCGCTGAAGCTCGACTTGAGCCAAGTCCCCGGTCAAATTGAGAGATCTAAAGTCGATGCGCGTGCCGCCGAGTATCGGAAATCGACGCAGCCGAGTGAGGACCTAACCGTAATCATGAACAAGGCCATTATTGGTGGGTTCACCAAGGTCGTGGATCGATTCGAAGGCATATCCCGAGGTTGGGGTCGATGTAGAAAGCTTGAAGAACCTTGGCTTTACGACCCCAACTTCAAGCGATTTACGACACCAAGGCTTTGCGAGTTCCAAGAAGGCGCTTTTCTACAAAGTATCTTCAGGGGCTCGACTTCACTTCCGGCAATGCCGGGTTCTAGTCTCGATCTTACTCCTTAATTTTCCTTGCTCTTTACATCTTTCAATTGTAACTTTGTCTCAGCAACTTTGACTTTTAATGATGTCCTCAGAAACTATCATACTTTACGGGTTGGTCTTATCGACCGCCCCAGCCTCGAATTTTGCAATTTTTCCTTTATTCATGTTATTTATTTTGTTTTAGCTTTTCGCTTGTCGAGTCTGGTGACTCGCTTGCTACTTGCTTTAATCGAGTATTCGCTTCTCAGTGTTGTTTCAACCTTTGGTTCTTAACACACTTAGATTTAATTAATTCCCAATCGACCCTTTTGCCTTGGCTTTTCAAATCTAATCGGCTTATTGTATCGAATTGAGTAGGTTAGTCCGACATTGCGAATCGTGCTTATCTCACTGTATTGCCTCATGGGCTTAAATAGACTTCCGACTTACACGGTGGCCCGACATTGCGAACCGTCCTTTGTCTTTGCCTTATTTGACCCTAGGTGTCATTGGGCTTCTGACTTGGACATTGACCCGACCATGCGAGTCTAGACTCTGCCTTAGCTTTGTTGCAACTCGGGCTAACTTGGCTTCTAGCTTGGTCCCGAGTTCCGATTTTCGGATTGCTCAAATTTATTTTTTATTCGTGTCCCTTTAGACTTAGAATATTGCAGTTAAATAAGATTTGTAACACAATAAGCATGAAAGTAGACGTTTTATTATGATAACTTTTGAATTGTCCCTTGGACTGATTACAAGTTTCATAAGATCAAAGTAAACACGAGCTAGTCGATCTAACGCTTAAACATAATACTTCCAAGGTTGTTTGCATGCCATTGTCGGGCAATCGTTGTTCCATCTCGCCGACCTAGCCGATAGAGCCTTTGGGATGGACTTTTAGAATTTGATATGGACCTTCCCACCCGGGGCTAATTTGCCCATCCCTCTTGTCGACTAGCTTCATTTTTCGAGAACTAGATCTCCGACCTTGAAATATCGATTTCGACTTTTTCGTTATAAGATCGAGAAATTTTTGTTTATACCTTGCCATTCGGGCCGAGGCTATTTCTCTCTTCTCTTCAAGATTATCTTTCTCTTGTCGATATCGGATTCATTCGCTTCGATGTTGTACGCCGTAACTCGAGGAGAAGGGACTCCGATTTCTGCAGGATAATCGCCGCACTCCATAAGCTAGGGAGAAAGGTGTTTCGCTGTCCGATGAGTTTGGGGCTCATCTGCGCATGACCACAGGATGCTCGGAAGCTGCAATGCCCAGCTCGACCTTGTTCCTCCAGCTTTTTTTCAGCCCGAGTTTGATCTCGCCGATTGGTCCGCTCGACCGACTATTTGCCCGCGGATGCGCCATCGAGGTAAAGTGTTGGTCGATCCGATATTCTCGCTAACCATTCCTCGAACTCTTCGATCTTTGAATTGTGTTCCATTATCTGAAATCAGGACCTTTGGAATGCCATATATACACAAAATATCGACCCACAAAAACTTTTTGATGGTGGCCGCTTTGATGTCGGGTATAGCCCTGGCTTCTACCCACTTGGTAAAGTAATCTACAGCGACCACCACAAATCGATTATTTCCTCGAGCTCGAGGTAAAGGACCTACAATATCGACGCCCCACATATCGAACGCCAAGTCGACGAGATTACGCTCATTTCTTGCGCTTGTTGACGAGAGATGTTGTCGTGAAGTTGACACGCGTTACACCTCCGAACTAAGTCGCTCGCATCTCGTTGCATTGACGGTCAGTAGTATCCTGCCAACTTGCTTTTCCGAGCTAACATTCTTGCTCCACAATGGTTTCCACAAGCCCCTTTGTGAATCTCTTCAAGTATATACTTGCCTTCCGACTGATACGATCTCAACCATGGACTTGTGAAAGATTTGGCGATAAAGTATGCCATTGAAAATGAGTACCTTGCCGATCAAGTCGGACTGCCTCGATCGCACTTTGTCATTCGGTAAAATCTCGCCCCTTAGGTATAGAACAATTGAGTCCATCCATGTGGCTCACCCGAGTGATCGGTCCGGGCCTCCTTCTTCGTAGAATCTCATTACTTTAGCAATTCAACCAGAACCTTTTACTCAAACGAAATTGAGGCGTAGCTTTGAAAGTGCATCGCCCTCTTATTCGACTTCGAGGTACCGCCGATCAGACGAGTTGAATTTTGTTTTAAGGCCTTGAACAACTCAGAAATAATTCTTCATCGCTCCTCATTGGCCTCAGATTCCCTTTCATATGATTAACGACCAGCTTGAGAGTCATCAGAAACCATCAAATCTTTGACCCCAAATTTTAGAGCGAGTTTCAACCCGGTTATCATTGCTTCATACTCGGCCTCGTTGTTAGTTGCCTTGAAGCCGAATCGAGAGCATAGGGAAACTCTTCTCCTTTCGGGCCGACTAACAATGCACTCCGCCCGCTCCTCTTTGCTCGAGGCTCCATCGACATGCGTAATCCACTTGACTTCCCGACTGCTTTTCCCGGTCGACCAAGATCGAAATACCTTCCGCTAAAAAGTCCGCCAAGGCTTGAGCTTTAATCGCGTTCGGGAGTGAACTCTATATCGCATCGCGCCATTTCGATTACCCACTTCGCAAGTCGACCCGATGTATCCGGTTTCGCAAGTATCCGCTGAGAGGTTGGTCGGTGACTACCAAGATTGATGGGCTTGGAAATAGGGTCCGAGTTTTCTCGAGGCGTGTACCAAGGCTCGCGCGAGTTTTTCACCGGTGAGTACCGGACTTCGGGACCGTGTAAGGCTTTGCTCACAAAGTAAATAGGCACTGCCCTTTTCCCTCTCTCGACCAAGACCGCACTCACCGCTTCCTCGCATACCGACAAGTAAACCAACAATCTTTCTCCTCACGAGGTGAGGTAGGGGTAGTACTCTCGATAGATATGTCTTTAATTCTTCGGTCGTCGTCGACATTCATCATCCCATTGGAAAGGACTGCCTTCCGAAGAATCTTGAAAAAGGCAATGCACGCTGAAATGATCGAGATAAGAATCGCTTAGTGTTGCCATTCACCCGTGAGTCTCTCAGATTTCCTTTGTATTTTGAGGGTCGCATATTCTTTAACGTGTCGATCTTGTCCGGTTGGCTCAATCCCGCCTCTCGATATCATGTATCCCAAAATTTGCCTCGTTCTACCCCGAAGGTGCACTTTAGATTCAATTTCATCCGAGTATCTCGTAGCACCCCAACACTTCTCGAGCATCGACTAGAAATCGCTTCCAATGATCGGCTTTTAATGAGCAAGTCATCCACGATACCTCCATGTTTCGCCGATCTGCTTTGCAAAATTTTATTGATCGCCTCTCCGTATGTTGCTCCAAAGATTCTTAAGTCCGAATGGCATGGTTACATAAATGTAAGGTGCCAACATCGTGATGAACGCCGCTTTCTCTCGCATCCCGAGGTCCATTAAGATCTGTGGTAGCCCTTGTATGCATCTAAGAAAGCAAATACCTCAAAACCGATTGTCGAATCAACTAACCTCGCTCGATCTTGGGTAACGGGTAAGAGTCCTTTGACAAAGCTTTATTCAAGTCGGTGAAGTCCACACACATGCGCCACCGCCATCCGGTTTTTTTTTACTAACACCGATTGGCCACCACCGATATAACACCTCTTTTACTATATTGGCCGCTAACAACTTGCCGACCTTCGACTCGATGGCCTCCAATCGATCGATGCGAAATTCCTTTTCTTCGCTTTGATCGCCTCCTGGCCTGGTCCACTTCGAGTTTGTGAATTGCAATATTCGCTTGGAAGGCCGGGCATATCCGAAGCTTTCCATGCAAAACATCCTCAACTCACAAGAAGTCGATCAATGATCGCTTTTCCCGAGACGGGATCCAAACCCCGACTTGGACATTTTGCTCTTCCGCTCCCCCATAGGTCAACATTTTCGACGCCTCGCTCGAGGCCCAAGACTTCTTCCTCTTCTTCCGAATAAGCTCTTCGACGAGGACTCGCCGCACCGCCATCTTACCATTCATCACTATCGAATTACAAACTTCCGCGATCTCAACATCCTCTTTTACTGTGGGGGAACCATTCCGAGTTGGGAACTTCATACTATTATGAAACGTTGAAATTATAGCTCAGAACTCGAATAGGTAATGGTCTACCCAAAATGACGTTATATGCGGAGGAGCTTTCACGACCACGTAGTTTAGCTCTAGTGTCCTCCTCTTTCTCCATCACCCACCGCCGTGAGTAGCTTTACGGAACCCATGGATGTACCGCCTCGCCCCGTGAAACCGAACAATGAGAGGCTATAGGCGCTAAGTCTTTCTCTTTGAGCTTCATACCTGAAGGCCGAGTAGTACAAGATATTTACAACGCTACCATTATCGACGCAAACCTCGATACTCGGCGCGACTTATAACCGCTTCAATTACTAACCCTCACTATGACTCGCCGATTTGGGGACGCCGCCTCTGGGCCATACCCGACCTCCGTGGTTAGTCTCGATCGCTTATGCGGGCCTCGAGCCGTCGCCTGGTTCTCGACCGCTCGCCTCCTTCTCACTCTCACCTGCCCATATATCATGTTCACGTAATTATTTGGGCGATTATCATCATAACGGTCCCGACTGAGTAGTCTCTATCGTTATCGAGATCGGTCTCGCTGCCTGGGGATCGATCTCTTCTTCTCTCGATTATCTCGACTTCGCCTCCGCCCCGGTCGATTTTTCCTTTAAAATCTCGTTGCCCCTTGGGCTCGAATACCGCGGATCTATCGACGACCTCATCCAACTTCCTCTTGATACGGGCTTCGATGTCTTTCTTCAAGTCGAAACACTCTTCCGCTGAATGGCCTCAGATCCTCGTGGAATTCACAATACTTTGTCGACCTTCTTTTCTCGAGGTTTTTTGATCGGGTTGGCCTCTGGCTAGGTTCTTGGAGACCATGATTGATAAAACCTCAGATGTGATCGGTTGAGAGGGGTAAAGTCTTTATCCTTTTACCCCCTTTCTTTCTCGACCGCCCAAACGGGAGCCTCGATGCGATCCCACACAGATGCCTTTCTTTCCACATCTTGCTGTCGAGACTGGTTCTTATTTGCTCCTCGACCATCTTTCCTCGAGTTGTCCATCCACTCGGCTTGGGTGTGTCTACGCACTGCCTCCTCGCCTTGACAAAATCGATGGACGACATTTACACATTCGTCCATGTTTCGCGGTAGGTTTCTGCTTAACTTCTCATATAGCTTTGTATTCCGCAATCCCCCCACAAATGAAGTAATCAGGACTCGATCCTTTGGGTCCTTGACCTGCATGGCCTCTAGGTTAAACCTCTTTAAATAATCTAACACCGACTCGTCCCTATGCTGCCTCACATTTGTGAGGTGCGTCTCGCTCAGCTGAAACTTTTTATTGACGATAAAGGTTTCTCTAAATTTTCGGGCGAGTACGGTGAAACTAGAGATGGACCCGGGTTTCAACTTGGTAAACCACTCTCTTGCTCGACCTACGAGTAGAGTCTCAATGCCCGCATCGCATCTCGCCTGGTGCACACCCACCTCATCTCGGGACAGATACTGTGGAAGATGGTCCTCCGGTCGGTGGTGCCATCATACGGGTCTATCTTAGGAATCTTAAACCCTTTGGGTTTAGGATAATCTTCAATCTCCTTGGTAAATGGAGACTCTAACCACAACGAACCCTGGGTCTTCCTTAGATTACGCTCTAACTCCCGCCTAACGCTATCTTCATCGACGCCAGATGTGCTTCGTCGCTGGATTTCACGCTCTTCTTTCAACCGAACTCGAGGAGGCGCCGATCTCTTCAAACCGAATCGCTTTAGGCTTATTGGCGGCGGTATTCGCACCGCCTTCCGCCGATGTCGCCGTTGTTGAAGTTTCGCTGTAAATGCTTCCGCCATTATTTTTCTCAGGGCATTGTGATCTGCCGCCGCCAACCGATCCACTATGGCTCGATGCTCGGGCGAGGCCCCTCGAGCCTCGCTGGTAAATTTTCCTTAGCTTGCGCTGGTGGATTTTCTTGGACGGTATCTAAGATCGATCTTTGTCTCCCCGAGTCTCCATACCGCCGCTTCACTTATCTCAAGGTTCTCATGGATCTATGTTTTTGGAGGTGGTCCTTCCGCGGTTTTGTCCTTTGAGGCAGGCATGATGGTCTTGACGTATTCAGGAAAAAGAAAGGACCCTCCTTCTAGTGCCAATGACGATGACAAATTATGTCACCTTAAAGATCCGGCTTTTCCTTATGTTATTGATGAATAATCAAGAACCCTAACGCCAAGAACGGGAAGGGGTTTTGTATGTTTACGGCCGAGTCTAAGTGGGATTCTTAGAGTGCCTACGTATCTCGCTATTATTCCAGAATCAAGCCTTACGTAGTTCCCGGAACATTGTACTTATAAGGACAATGCATGACCTAACCCTAATATGAGTCGGTTTGTAGCTATTGTCGCTTTTACCCTTTAATTGGGCCTTACCTCTTGCCCAAGTTATTCTGTGGATAATGGGCCAACGAGTCGGTGTGGACTCGCTCACGACATCGACCGCCCGACTTGGGGTGATCGAGTCCGAACTCACGCCCCGCATCGCTCAGAATCGATCATCGAACCTCGAGTCTCCGGCCTTGCCTTGGCCTCGAGGTTGACGTGCTTGCCCTGGCCGCCATGTCGATCGCTCGACTTGCCGGCCTTAATCGGCTTGTATTTCTCAACACGTACACATTGTAGGACCTACCCGATGATCAGATCTCGAGGTGCGAAACCCGGTATCATCAACAATCAAAATACATAAATAATAAATCTAACCTACGAGGGGGTTAGATTGCTTACCAGTTTATGGTGAATAAACTCCAAGAACAATCTTCAATCCAAGATCCAAGCTAGATGAGAAGCCACAGTCTTCCGACGTGTGTCTCCAAGCAACACCAGGTGGATGGTGTTTCAAGCCACCGGACCTCCTCGATATGCTACCTTAGAAAAACCCGGAGTTTTTCTAAAACTCAAACCCAAGTACTTAGGCCGAAAAATTCTAAGCCTAATACTTCTTAAATGTTGAAAATTACGTGTTGTGAAAAGGCTTGGGAGAACTCTCTTTATATAGGAGAGAAATCATTGTCTTCCAAGGATTTATTTAATTAATACAAAATCAATCAAATTAATCATTTTCCTTATAAAGATAAATCTAGAATATTCCCAAATTAATAAGGATATATAAAAGATTTTCTTTTCCTTAAATTATTTAACAAATAAATAATTTAATCACATGTTAAATAATTATCCAAGAACACTAATTTCCCAATAATTAAATAACTTACAAAATGCGCCCAACCCTAATTAAATAAAGGTCCATACGCATTTTTTGACATATTGGGCCGAGTCCATGAAAAATGTCTTTTCCGTGTATTTAATTATCTAGTC
This sequence comes from Gentiana macrophylla, assembly GCA_026214975.1. Lineage (NCBI taxonomy): Eukaryota > Viridiplantae > Streptophyta > Magnoliopsida > Gentianales > Gentianaceae > Gentiana > Gentiana macrophylla. The sequence continues at coordinate 64,739,715 of CM047813.1, read as the reverse complement.
CAACTAAACAATTAACCCACATATCAATTAAACAGTCCAATCCAACTATTTAATTATAATTGAGGTGAAACGACGAGAAAAAGTATATGCTATATGATACGAATTCCCGGAAGAACTCGATCCACCTTTGCCCGGATCGAACTAAAGGTCCTCAATGCGAGCTGAATAACCGGGTTAGATTCCGCCTCCACCATCACCACGGTCACCCTCACCTCGCCAACTCCTACACCGTCAACATGAACACCGACACCACCATCACCCACTAACAAACCCTCAAGGCGCTTGTAATACATTTTCCAATCGAGTGAAGCGTTCGTTAGTAGCCTCCTATTGTGCACGAAAACGAGTATCCCATTGTTCATTACCATCACCCATTATAAACCTCAGCACACTCGTGTTTGCACTCACCCTCGTCTCTTGTTCGATAAAATCAGAATAACAGCCAAACGAAAGAAAATGCACAATCCAAGAATGCAAAAAAAGGATGAAGAATTGGGAAATAAGGTCATGTGCAAAAGAAAGAAAAGGAATGAAAAGTAGTGTGGAATCAATGAAGGTATAGAGAATCACAATAAGAACACCACACAAGAATAGTGACACAATGCGTCCAAATTATATATATATATAATTTTTTTTTTGTTTTTTTTAAAGACTTTATACCGGGATCGACGTTACCCAACCGTCCGGCGTATCGAGCCAACCCAACCGAAACACAAGAAATTCAAAGGCAAGTGTCCGAATTATTGGCTAATGGTAAGATACAAGAGTCTATGAGTCCATGTGATGTACCTGTTATAGTCGTACCTAAGAAGGACGGTGGTCATGGATGTGCACCGATTGTCGTACCATTAACCATATTACGGTAAAATACCGCTATCCGATTCCACGCCTTGATATATGTTAGATGAACTTTCCGTGTCGCTTTGGTTTACTAAAATTGATCTTAGAAGTGGATATCACCAAGTAAGAATTCGCGCAGATGAATGGAAAACCGCATTTAAAACTAAGTTCGGGTTGTATGAATGGCTTGTCATGCCTTTTGGTCTAACGAATGCGCCGAGTACTTTTATGCGTTTAATGAATGAAGTACTTCGTGATTTCATAAATAAGTTTTTCGTGGTATATTTTGATGACATTTTGATTTACAGTCCTGATTTTGAGTCACACGTTGGACACGTACGCACTATTCTTGTCACATTTCGGGAAGCACAACTTTATACTAACCTTAAAAAGTGTTCTTTTTGCATGGATCGTGTTGTGTTTCTTGGCTTTGTTGTTAGTTCACAGGGTGTCGAGGTGGATCGCGAGAAGATTAAGGCGGTGGAGGAATGGCCTGAGCCTACTTGTGCGGCTGATATTAGGAGTTTTCACGGGTTGGCGAGTTTTTATCGACGGTTCGTGAAAGATTTTAGCGCAATCGCAGCCCCTCTCAACGAGTTGGTCAAGAAGAATGTGCCTTTTCATTGGGGACCCAAGCAAAGGGAGTCTTTTGAAATACTTAAATCCAGTTTAATTTCTGCACCTATTCTTGCTTTGACTGATTTTAATAAACCTTTTAAGATTGAATGTGATGCGTCGGGTGCGGGGATTGGCGGCGTTTTAACACAGGAGGGTTGGCCCATTGCTTATTTTAGTGAAAAGCATAAAGGTGCCCAACTAAACTACACGACCTATGATAAAGAGTTGTATGCGTTGGTTCGTGTTTTGCAAACTTGGCAACATTATTTGCGACCTAGGGAATTTATTATTCACACCGATCATGAATCGCTTAAGTACCTGAAAAGTCAAGGGAAACTAATTCCTCGCCATGTTCGTTGGATAGAATTTATCGAGTCTTTTCCTTATACCATCCGGTACAAAAAAGGGCAAGATAATGTAGTGGCTGATGCGTTGTCTCGTCGACATAACTTAATCACGACCATGCATACTAGATTCCTTGGCTTTGAGTTAATTAAAGGTTTATATGGCTTAGATCCTGATTTTCACAAGCAATTTGCTACCACTGTTGGCTCTGTTGATGGTCGTTACTATAGGCGTGAGGGATTTCTTTATCGTGATCATTTGCTATGCATTCCTCGTTGTTCCTTGCGTGAGTTATTGGTACGTGAAGCTCATAGTGGGGGTTTAATGGGTCATTTTGGCATTGCTAAAAAGTTGGACATGTTGCAGTCACATTTTTATTGGCCTAAAATGAAAATTGATGTCGCTAGAATATGTGATTCTTGCATTACTTGTAAGCATGCTAAATCCAAATCAGCACCTCTTGGTTTATATACCCCACTCCCTATTCCTCAATCCCTTGACCGATTTATCCATGGATTTCGCCTTTAGGCTTACCTCGATCTCAACTGCAAGGATTCTATATTTGTGGTGGTTGATCGCTTCTCAAAATGGCTCACTTTATTGCATGTAACAAAACCAATGATGCCTCATATATTGGCGATCTGCTTTTCAAAGAAATTGTGCGCTTTCATGGTGTGCCTCGTACTATTGTAAGTGATCGTGATGTCAAGTTTATCACCATTTTTGGCGAGTCTTGTGGTCACGCTTGGGAACTTCTTTATTATACTATATCGCGCACTCATCCCCAAACCGATGGTCAAACCGGTTGTTAATCGAATATTGGGTCAGTTATTGCGTTGTGTCATCCAAAAGAACTTAAAGAATTGGGAAAATTGTTTGCCATATATTGAGTTTGCCTACAATCGTTGTAAACATTCAGCCACTCGATTTACTCCATTTGAAATTGTTTATGGATTCAGTCCTGATACACCTTTTACTTTGGCACCACTTCCTACAGGTAGTCAAGCTAGCTTGGATGGTGAAGCAAAAGCCAAATTAGTGCGTGAACTCCATGAAACAGCCAGAAAGAATGTAGAGAAGGCAACTGAGCGCTACATGAAGCATGCCAACAAAGGGCGAAAGGAGGTCATTTTCGAACCTGGTGATTGGGTTTGGCTGCATTTCCGAAAAGACCGATTTCCCAAGCAACGAAAGACAAAGCTGCATCCATGTGGTGATGGTCCATTTCAAGTTTTGGAGCACATCAACAACAATGCATACCGGATCGATATTCCACCTGATTGGGGTGTGTCTCCAACCATTAATGTGGCTGAATTGACGCCTTTTGACAACCCCTATGATCTGAGGACAAATCCATCCCAACCGGGAGGGGATGATGTGATTCATGACCATATTCCTGATCCACTTGCACCAATCCAAAGTGCTGATCCGTTGGTGATTCGGATGGACCTTTAACTCGATTACAAAGGAAGAGAATAAGAGATGGGATGCTTAATCTTGTGTTACAAGTGCATGATGACATTGGGCAGCTTCAAGAAACCGATGAGAAGCCAATTAAGTGCACTATTTATGCCGTGTAATGCATGATCTGAACTTATACGTTTTTTGGACTTTGTTTTACTTATTTCTAATAGTGTGGGACGTGTTTTATATGTTGAAATATATCCCACATCGAAAATTAAGGTGGAGATTTGTCCCACATCGAATTTGGAGAGCTTTTACTCCAATTTTGTAGCCTATTTAAAGGCCAGCTCTTTTCAATGAAAGTTAGACAAGTTTTCAGTTAAAAATTATATATAAATTGTTTAGTTTAAACAATTGTGAGTTAGTGATCTCTTTGTTGGAGAGATTCAACCCTTTCCCTGAACTTTATCATCGTAGTCGAGCCTACGTTGTGGTGTTTAGACCCGGAGTGTAGATTGGATTATCTAACCCCGGTTATTTAGCTCGCATTGAGGACCTTTAATTCGATCCGGCAAAGGTGGATCCGAGTTCTTCCGGAATTCATATCGCTTAGTATCAAAGTCTAGTGATTTCGGTAATCAAATATCCCTTTATTTATTTATTTTCGTTTTTGTATATTCAAAAAAAAAATGCATATTTTCTTTCTTTTTGGACCAGATTTGGCTTGTTGTGGTGTTTGTTCTTGTATTATTCATAAAACCTTCAAGTTTTCTTTAAATCTTCATATTATTTTCATCCAATCTTCAAAAAAAAAAAAAAAAAAAGACCATCCAAATTACCTATGTCTCAATTTCTAGCCATACATATATACGACTATTAGTTGTCGTAAATTTGCTTTGATTCAGAATTTAGACAAGTCATGAGTTAATAATATTTTAAAGCTTTGAGCTTTTTATAAAACACTTACGAGTGTGTAATCTCTTTGTTGTAGAGATTCAACCATGTGAACTTGTCGCTTCTTGAGCAAAGCTTCGTTGTATGCTCAACCCGGAGTTCCAAGATTGGATTATCAAGGAATTTGGTTTTCTAGCTCGCCATTGATTCCTGTTATCTATTCCTCGGCAAACTTCGATTTGATTCAACCCAATCGTATCACTATATTAGAGCTACGCCGGGACCATGGACCCATATTCGTGAGAGCTACAATAAATTAAATAATATCATCCGTCAGACCGAACAATAATATTCAATCTATTAATTCCGGGATTACACCACCATAACCCGAAACTGAACTCTGCCGAATATAGATAACTTACACTCAACTATGAGTCGAAAAGCGGCCATTGATATAATCATTACATACGGATAAATCCTCCATAAACTGTTCGTTACGATTCGGGATGTCTCCATAAACCTTTCTCGAAACATCTTATCCTTATTTACCATTAACCCCCTAGTGATCAAATAGTTCATAACTAATATAATATGAATCATGCGCATCGGTCGGGCTTCTAGGATTAACAAATAAGGAAACTGTCTGCCTACTTCCCGGAGGAAGGAATGGATTCCATATCTCGTGATAGCACGTACTACTCACTCATTCCGAATCAGAGCCAACGAGAAGTGTTGGACCACATACTACGATGTGATTCTTACTAACACATCAAACTCTACTCTAGTCTAAGCAGCTTGTCTCAGTGATCACCTCAGATTGAGATTAATCCATATATGATCATCTTGTGATTCGATAAGACTTTTCGATCACGTAATTATATCGAGAACTCAAATCAAATCGGTCCAAATTTATATGATTATTATCATCATATATAAATGCCCCACTAGGTACTTATTATCGATAAATTCCGATATAGATCGCACACACCTAAAGTGTTCTCATGCGCATTATTAGCAAATTAATCATGAGACCCGCACTCGCATTAATAAACGCTAAGGACTAAGTTAATTTTAAGTACATCTCACTAACTCAATCCTCTTGTGTATAGCCATACACTGGGTTATGTGATTACATAAATGAGGTACTTAGGGTTTTCAGTAGTGTCTTAATTATAAGCATACATGCATATAATAAGATGAATTATTAATTTTGTCCTAAAATAATTAGATAATTGTCTTTCGGGCACTACACCTTTCAATTTAGATGTTATGTTCCCTGATCTGGCACCGTGACGTAAGAAGAGTCGTAAAGAGATGGCCCACGCCAAGAAACCAAGCATTAGCCACGCCGGAGAAAAAGAGGGGTTTGATGTTGAAGATCAGTCATCGAACCTAGCTTCAGTGGTGCCACCAAGCGCATGATGAGGCATCTATTGAGGACACCGCTTCTTCATGAGCTGATGGGCTCAAGCGAGGATGAGAATGCACCCTTACCTCGTAAGTCCGTTTGGGAGCTCCCTAAGAAGCCAAAAAGGAAAAGGGACCCTAAACCGATGACTGTTGTCGAAGCGGCGGTGAAAGCAAAAAACCCGAAACCCAATAATCCGGAAGCGTTAAAGAGTTTACTTTCTGGCGAATTTCTGGCATTTATCGCACTTTCTGTGTATACCCGGGCGTCCTCTGTGAGCTTTGGCCAGTAGTACCCCGCTAGTAGAACTTTTTGAGCTAGGGTGCGGCTAGCCGGATGGCCGCTGCACATCCCCTCGTGCAGCTCCATGAGAATTCCTTCAACTTCATCAGGTCGCACACATCGTGACAAAGGTTTGGAGAATGACCTTCGATATAAAATGTTGTCTAAAACGGTGTACCTGGAGGCTCTTCAGACCAGGGCTTTAGCCTTCTTGGGATCATTTGGAAGCACATCTGAGTCGATATAGGCCTTCATGGTGTCGATCCAACATGGATTAGCGGGTTGGAAGCTCATGACTTCGACCCGGTTAATGGCGGGTCCTGCCAGATGCTCCACCATGATCGCGGAATTGCTAATTTCATCATCGCTAGTTAGCTTGGATAGGTAATCCTCCCTGTGATTGTCCTCTCAAGGGATGTTGGTAAATGTGCAGTATTTGAAGCTGCCCACGAGTTTTTTTGACGAGATTGATGTACTTTTGCAAAATTTTGCAATGGATACCGAATGATCCCGTTGTCTGGTTGACCACTAATTGCAAATCACAGAATACCTCCAAATTTTCCACATTCATGGTCCTAGCGAGCTCAAGTCCTGCTATAACCGCTTCGTATTCCTCCTGATTATTTGATGCCGTGAAATCAAATCTTAAGGCCTTTTCAATTTCCTCGAGGTGCCTGGCTCCAATAAGATAATCCCAGCCCCGCACCCTTTGTGACTGGCTGCTCCATCGACATAAAGCTGCAAACAGTGACTTGGCCTCTGGGGCTCGTCCGCTGTGGTCGCTATTGTGTCGTCGTGTGATTTCGGTGCGGGCTGTTCCGACTGTTCATTGAAGCTTGTTTCCGCTATGAAGTCAGGTAAGGCCTTGATAGATTTTCGAGGCTTGTATCGGATGTAAAACTCAGTGAGCTCGATGGCCTATCATAGTAAGCGATCAGACAAGTCCGGCTTGTGTAGGACCCGGCGCAGGGAAGCGTTTGAGAGCACTATAATGGTATGCGATGAAAAGTAAGCCCTTAACTTTCGGGCGGCTATGACAACACAGTAGGCTAATTTTTCAATATAAAATAGCGACTCTCTATTGGACTGAGAGCTTTAGAGACATAGTAGACGGGCTTTTGAAGTGTGCCCTCCTCCTTGATAAGTGCCGCGCGATGTACCTCAATCGAGAGGCCGCTAAGTACAAAACAAAACATCTCCGCCATCGGATCGGTCGCCAGCCAAGGGCTTGAAAGATAAGCTTTGAGCTCTTTGAAGGCCTACGAGGATTCCCCTATCCACGCAAAGGTTTTGCTCCCTTTGAGGATTTTGAAGAAGGGTAGGCTCTTCTCCGCAGATTTTGAGATAAATCTTCCCAGAGCTATTATCCTTCCATTCAGCCGCTGTACCTTTTTGATTGTTGCCGGCTCACTCATGTTGATAAGAGCCTCTATCTTTCCAGGGTTTGCTTCGATCCCCCTTTAGCTCACCATGAAGCCCAAAACTTTCCAAATTGAACCCTAAGAGTGCATTTGGCGGTGGTTTAACTTCATCGAGTGCTTTCTTACGCTCATAAAGGTTTCGCGAATGTCTACTGTGTGGTCCTGGCGACTGATTTCATGACCATATCATCGATGTAAGCCTCCATGTTTTTTCCTATTTACGAGCTAAAAACTCGTTCTCCATCCTTTGATATGTTGAGCCCGCGTTCTTCGCACTCAAACGGCATCATATCATAGTAATAGAGTCCGCCGGCGGCCCTGAAGGTGGTCAGCTCTTTGTCATTGTCGGCCATCTTCACTTGATGATAGCCTGAATAGGCGTCCAGAAAACTCAACATTTCGAAAACCCGCGATCTCATCTACCATTTTATCAATTCTGGGCAAAGCATAGGGATCCTTATGACAGGCTTTGTTTAGATCGGTGAAGTCCACACACATCCGCCACTTTCCGTTGTGTTTTTTCACCATCACAACGTTAGCTAACCAAGTCGGGTATTGAAGCTCCTTGATTATTCCAAATATCGTAAGCTTGTCGACTTCACCCTTTATAGCAATTTCTTTTCGCCGAGAATTGGCGCGCCTCTGGGATCACCCTAAAGTTGGGGTCGACGCTTATAGTGTAAGCGTGACCTCCGCCCCACGCCTCATATCTCATACTTCCAGCGAAGGCATCCATGTTTTCTTTTAAGAGCCTAATTAGCTCCTTTCCCCTTTCCTTTGTCTCATGATTCAATTTTTATTTTTTGATCCGGTATTTTTCTTTTTTAACAACCTTGACCACCATCCTTCGTGAAATCGGGTCGATCGCAGATTTGCGTGGTTTTTACCTCTACGGCTCGTCCGGGACTTCTTTACCATGGCGATCCGGTCTACGGCCATATTGAACCCTTCTACCCTGGGTCGCTTGGAATCGACCCTGTTCTTTGTCATATATTCGAGCAAAAATCTGGGCCGGCTAGTGGCGACCCCAATTTCGTCTCCAACATGAAACTTGACCCGCTAGTGTGGAACAGATATCACCATTTGGAATTTTTTCATGGCCAGAATTCCCAATATCATGTTATCGTAAGAGGAGAGATCGATGACCAAGAAAGTAATTATCTCCGTTCGGTAGGGCTCATAGTCGCCCAGAGTGATGTTGAGGTCAATTGTACCTTTGACCCGCACCGTATCGTTGGTAAATCCCTCTAGCACACTGATGTAAGGTTTTAACTTGGCCTCTCCAAATCACATCCGCTAAGGCGCCAAAATAAAAGACGTCCGCCACCCCCGGTGTCGACTATCACTCTGCTGACGCCATGCTTATTTTTACCCCAACCTTTGCTCGGCAAAAAGAGGGTCGAACCTGGGTCGTGACAGGGTTTGTGTATCAGCTCACTCCACACTACGCTCCGATTCCGCATGATCCTGCGATCCCTCTTGACGGGCTCTTTTTTCCCTTACAATTACGCGGGTGTCCTGCACGTTCATTTCTTCTTGTCTGGGGGGTACCTCTCTTCCTGGAAGGCTGAGATGACTTATGACCGGGGCCCTATCCTTCTCACCTAACCTCTTAAAATATGATCCTCTTTCTATTGTCTTTTCTTTCTGAACATCACAACCAGGCTGGATCGAGGCTTGTGCGACCTCTCTCCTCTGTCCTTTGCGACCCGATGATTGGACCCTTTCTTCGACCTCAATCCCCTAGATCTGACTCTGATAGCCTTTATTTAGGGCCGCAGGGTTGATTTCATTCCTAGGAGGATTCGGGGGTCGGATCAACATTGGGGCCTGACCCATTGCTACCAGGCGAGAGTTGGTTAGGTATATCGTTTCAGTATACTTCGCATACTCCCTCATCTCCGCAATCTCACGGTCCTCCTGGAAAAGAGGTACCTTTTATGGGGCCAACCTTTGGCTTCGTTGCAACCTAACCGGCTCCTTGCGAGCCCCCTCTAGAGCCGCGATATCCTCCATCGATTTAGTTTTTTGATTCAAGACGTTCCGGCGCTTCGCGGCCAGCCTTCCTTTGCGACCCGCCCCATTCTACAGTGGGATTGTCAAATGTTTCTCCCCGGCCCTCCACGTGGGCCTGATACTGGGTGCCCTCTTTTACCGGAGTTTGTGGAGGTAATTGTCCCTTGATCCCTGCCATCGCTAAGTTAGCGAGCTGATTTGGCTTGGAGATAAGATCTGTTGATGGAGCCGCTACCGACTCTAACAACTCCTTTCTGAAACACTCAGCTACTTTGTACTTTCTTTCGACTTTTTGTGGCTTAGATCGAGATCTTTTAGGTGAGCTAGATGGAGATCTTTTAGATAGTGATAGATCGGGTGACGTGGCGTCTGGAAATATGGTTTTCAAGGAAGAAGCGGTGATGGTCCAAACATGAGAAAACCCGAAAAACACTATATAACCTTTTCTGGTAAGTCGACGTATATGCTATTGAGGTAAAAGGGTCACCTTTTGATAGTATTCTTCACTGTGGGAAGAAAAATAAGGCGGTTTGAGGGTTTTTCTGGTAAAATAGTGAGATGGACACGAGCACAACGCTCTTTGAAACCTGATCAAAATGAAAACATGAACTTGAACGACAACCCTACGAAAGAGGTGGTTTCTCAAACGCTTAACTCGTGAGCTTCGTGCAAGCTATGCTAAAGTTACCTTTTCTTTCTAGTGAGACGAACACCTGGGTATATGAACCTGTCCGGACTCAGTGGATCGATGGATATGCTCCTTTACTCTTCTGGATGAGGGTTCTCAGCCGATGGATTTACGCCGGAGAGGCTGAGAGCTTGCTATTGTAAGGGTTTCCCGGTAACGGAGTCAACTGATAATGCTGAAGATTATCACGGAGGCTCAGCGGTGTATATTTAGTGGATATCTGGCTTATTTGTTAGTGATTATTTCTGTATATACAGAAACCCAAATCCGGATCTGATCCATAATTGATCGCCGATCTAATTACAAGACCGATCGAGACACTCGATCATGCACAACGGAAGCTACGAATTAAATTCGTTTACGATTTTACCACGATATGATTCGCATAACAAGTTAATCTACAAGAAGATTAGCAGATTTACCCAAACCGGAGAGGGATGATAAATTCGACCAAGGGGAGAAGCCGTGATCTTCCGGATTGTATCTCCAAGCGACGACTGGTGGCCGTCGATCCTCGCCATAGAACTTCCTCGAATATGCACAATAAAAATCCTAGATTTTTCTCCTTTTAATGACTAAGGCAAGAAACTAATTTTTCTTCCTTTTTTATTTCTAGTGTGGCGCCATATTGTAGTCATAATTGTGTTGGGAGGAACTCTCTTTATATAGAAAAATAACTAGTAAAGAGAGAGTCATCATTTTCACAGTACAAAAACCTATTCCCATAAGAAAAAAATATTTTTGCTACAAAATAAGAGATAATTTCCAAAAAATCAATCTCTTAATTTTCCATTAATTATCCAACAAATAGATAATTAATTAATTACACAAATGAGATAATCTAGAAAAATTTCTTCTCCCAATTTATCCCTAATGTGGCGCCATTTTCTAGTCATTTTAATAGAAAATGTCTTTTCTATTTTATATATTATTTACCAAATAAATAATATTGCATATTCATTAAATAGACCAACTATTTAATTTATTCTCGAGGTTTCATAAAACGAGAAAACACTTGCGTGTTAGGAGCCAAACCGGGGACCATGGACCTATAATCATAAGCTATAATAAATTAAATAAAATATTCATCGAACATAATATTTCCACTTAATTCATTAATTCCGGAATTACGCCACCATAAATCCGAAACTGAACTCTATCGATTATTGATATAATTTATTCTCAAAACGTCGAGTCGAGTCGATAAGTGTCCATTGATATAATCATTACATATAAACTAACCCTCCATAGACTATCCGCATCAAGCGTGATTATTTCCATAAACCTTCTTCAATACATCTTATCCTTATTTACCATTAACCCACTAGTGATCAATTAGTTCATAACCAATACGAACTCCCGGATTGATCGCGGCCTAGACTAACAAATAAGGGGATCGCTTTTCTACTTCCCGCAGAAGGAACGGATTCCATATATGTGAGACACACACTTCTCACTCATTCCGAATAGTGCCAACGTGAAAGTGATTCGTACCGCACCACTTAGCGATCCTTAACGAACACATCAAACCCTATCCTGAAACAAGTAGGAGTCTGTAATCACTTCAGGATTAAGGTTAATCCATATATGATCATCTTGTGATTTAATAAGATTTCTCAATCACGGAATTATATGAGAAACTCAGATTAAATCGGTCCAGTCCTATATGACTCTCATCATATATATATGCCCCACTTAGACAACCAATGTCGAAGGTCCGGATAGGACGATCACACCATAAAATGTTCTGGGCGCATTAATAGTGGTTTAATCAATACACCCCATACTTTGATTAACTTCACCACGGACTAACATTTCAAGTGTATCACCATAAACTTAATCCTCATGTGTGACACACACTAAGTTATATAGATACATATGATACGACTTGGGGTTTTCAGTAGTGTATTACTTATAAGCACGAAGCAAGTAATAAGATGAGAATAAATCTGTCATTTATTAATTCTAAAAACAATTACATAAATTGTCTTTCGGGCGCTACTTCCAACAATTATATGGATGCTGGCCGGTGATGCACGGCGGCGAACGGAAGGAGTATTGGAGAGTGGATATTTCTGCAGAGCTTTGGCCTGCTTTCTATTAGAATGAATCCCCTTTTTTGATTACACAAGCTCTCCTTTTATAGGAGGAGAAAGCTTAGGAGCTAAGTAAAGACATGTGTTACATGATAGCTTAATGATTAAGTAAACTTAGTAGCTAAGCAAATTAAATATCTAGATGTCAAGTGGGTTGAATATCTCGACGGCGGCCTCATAGGATCGCATGGGTCGCCAACTTCGTCGTCCTGCCTTACTCTTGCTCCCTGATGCTTCCCATTAAGTCTTGTAGGGCCTCTTATGGACCTATCGTCCAAGGTCGCAGGTCGGCCCCCTGAGCCGGTAGCAACCTTGTTGGCTCTATAGGCTCTGGGTGGGGACCGACTACGGTGACCTCAACTTGGTTGGCGTCGCCGATGCTATGGCCATGGGCCTTTATCCGATCGTTTCTCGTGAAATTTATGGTTTTATCGCATTATTAGAGAACAATATCTTTCGATTTTAGTAATTTTTAGAGAAAATTATGTGTTTAAGGCTTGAATTTGAATAATGGGTTTAAAAGTATCAAAAGTGCAATTTGGGCGATTTTATGTGTTAAATTGACGGAATTATTATTATTTGAGTTTTACTACATTTTGCAATGTTTATTCATCCTTTAGTGAGGCTTAACTTCGAAAAGTGCTATAAGTGGATTAATGAAGCTCAATTTCAATTACAAGAGATAGAGTTGGAATTGGCTTGAAGAAAATGGATAAAGATGAAGAGATCCGATCCTCAAGATGTCGAACGAGCGCCAGATCCCGTCCATTCCAGACGGGCGCCCACTCGATCTTGACGAAGGCCCGTAAGTGAACTAGCGCCCATGCAAATGGCCTGCAATTGTATTTTTCATTCAGAGAGTTCGAGACGGAGGATGAACGAAGCGCTTACTTAGCGCCCATGTTTCAACGAAGGCCCGGATATTCGAACGAGCGTCCGGTGCCGACTTAAACCCTAACCGACTCAAAGACTCTATAAATAGAACAATCGCCCCAACCCTAAGGGGGATACATATATACAGCCGCACATAAGAAGAGAGCGGCAGCCGCATCAGTCAAAAGAGGAGATTCAAAGATGAACCTCTCCATCCCAATGATTATGCCTAACAACATGATTGTTGGCTAAACGCATAGCAGTGGAACAACCGGAGGATATCACATCAACGTCATCACAACCATGATTCGTTAGTTTACCTTTAGTTATGATTTTGAATACGCTGTTTTATTTATCGTTTGAATCCTGATTTAATTGTTAAGAGTTTTATTAGATAGGAATATCAATGAAACTTTATGTTGTTTGAATTTTTATGGAAATATAATTCAACAATAGTTTTCGATTTCAATCGATACAATTGATGATGTTTTGAGGAATCATATATCGTTAGTTGGGTATTACAATTTGGGAACGAATTGTTGATCTTGTGATGAATGTTAGTTGTTTTTCTTGGAAAAGTAAACAAACCCTAGAAATTGATCTAAAGGAATTTAGTCGGTTTCGCGATTGATCATACCAATAAAATCGTATTCAATCATAAATCGTTGTATGATTGTTGAGTGATAGATTCTAGGTGTTCTAATGCCTTCCTTTTATAATTTGAAAACAAAATCGCTTGCTTCGACGTTAGTCTTAAGTTTAGTTAATTAAAACCTCAATCTTTGCTGCTTTTATTTCCTCGCATATTTTCATTTGAATCGCACCCGACGCCCGCCTCACAAAGCGGACGCCGCTCTATTCTTGAATATTTCGCTTTCGCTTATTTTTAGTTGTCGCTTTAGTTTCTTTCCTTAAGTTTTTAGTTTATTTCTTAGGTTCAGCTTATAGTTAGATTAACCTTAGTTTTAAGTAATAGTTCGTGACATAACCAATTTAGTAGTTATACCTTAATCTGATAACTATTCGATTCCTTAGACGACTCGGCAACATCCTTTACTACGTGCCTTATACTTGGGGTGTTCCGATAATATAAATTTAAAACACGCTTTCAACGAACAAGTTTTTGGCGCCGCTGCCGGGGGAATCGTAACGGTTGTCGGATTCTTTGTAGTATAGTTTTTCTAGTTGGTAATTTTCCTTTCTTTGCGCTTTTAGGTTTTTAGTTTAGTTTGTTTACTGCTTCCTCGCTGCTTCTCCGCTCCGGTCCTTGTTTTTCAGCTTTTTGAGCGGACTTCCAATTATACACGCCATCCATTCTCAAAATTTCTTTTATCTCTTATCGATCAAACGAAAGCGCCTGGCCCTTCCAAACGCCCGCTTGTTTAGTAAATACGCCTCGAATCGCTTTTAGTACACCGCATTTAGCGTTTATTGAACCGCACGCCCGTCCGGACCCTCCTTAGATGCACGCTCGCTCACGATTCAACGCCCGTCCGCCTATCTTTCTTGTTCTTTTCTTTTCTTCTCTTAGCTTGTAATTCCAAGGTTAACTCTTCTGTCAACCTGATTTTTAGTCAGTGTTGACCTCTCTGGTTGCTCTCCTAGTTTATGCAAACGAGAAGCAAGAAGGGACCTCTCCTTTTTGATCCAGAACCTGAGCGATCCATCCTAAGAAGAAGGCTTTTTCCCGATCCAGACATCATGGCTAACCAAGTTCAAGATCCGAATCTAGTTCCTCCTAATCCGCACTTCAAGCTCACCAATCGCCTCCTTCAACAAATACAGTTGTTACAACAACAACAGAATCAGCAAGTTGGGCTACAAAATCAATTGCAACAACTCCATCAAGCCCAACAAGCCCAGCTAAATCAAGACCCCTATGCCCCCTATCTTAACCAAGACTTCCTGGAGGGGCATAGACCTATTCGACCTCCAGATATGGGGCAAGTGCATTTCGATCTGAAGAATGGAGTGGTTGGACTGGTCCAAAATAGCTCTTTTCATGGCACTGCTCAAGAAGATCCTCACGACTTATTGTCCACTTTTGTCCAAATCTGTGAAGCAGGCCACTATCCGGGTGTTGATTCTGAGATTGTTAAGCTGAAACTCTTCCCGTTTGCTTTAAAAGGTGAAGCAAACAGATGGTTCAAATCTTTAGCCCATCATTCTCTCCGCTCTCGAATGATGTTAAAAGAGCCTTCGCCTCAAGTGGGTCTCACCGCGTAATCATGGATATGAAAAGGGAGATAGCCACATTTGAACAACTTGGCGGAGAGAGTGTTGGAAAAGCATGGGAGAGATCAATCTTTGATGATGAAGTGCCCCAACCATGGATACGATCGCCATGAGCTTCTAGAATTATTCTATCGGGTGTTACTCAACCCAATAGAGATTATCTAGATTCCACACCTCATGGATCTTTTCTCAAGGGAGGAGATGATGTTGCCTATAGGTAGCCAAACAATTGTTAAGAACAACATGTGGTCAACCTCTAGGAAGACCCATGTTGAGGATGATAAGAGTAAATCATGGTGTTTATCCTGTGACACGTATGTTGGTTGCCCAAGTAGAGATGATAAACCAACAAATGGCAAATTTACAAATGCAACAAAGGCAGGGATCGGTGGATATGAGTTTTCTCGGGAACGCAGACGAGCAATGAGAATGGAGACGGCGTAAATGTAATGGACAACCGTAAACAAACATTTCGTAATTTCAATCAAAATTCGTCAATCAAGCTTATACTCCAAACCGTACCTTTCGTGAAATCCGCAAACAGCTTATTATACGCCACCTGGCGCATCCAATTCCAACCACCCTTCAACTCCAACAATCAAAGGCCCCAAGGCAATCGGGCTCAAACGCAAAATCCGCAGCCCACCTCTATCTTTCAAAAGAAATTCGATGAGCTAGTAGATATGGTGCAAGCACTAGCCACCGGTCAAAAGGCGATAGAGAGACAGATTGGGCAGATGGCTGATCAACAAGAAAGCAGGCCCCAAGGAAGACTGCCGAGTTATACAGATAAAAATCCTAAGGCGTAAGTCAAGGCTCAGAATGCCATCACACCGCAGTGGAATTATGGACAAGAGGAGGAGTTGAATGCAGTTACACTTAGAAGCGGAAAGAGAGTTGGACCCGAGAAGTTGTCGGGAAACGAGTAGCCCCTCCTGACGCCATGAGTTCAGGAGGGGATAAGCAGCAGACAAATACCGAAGAAAGCGACAGCGAGAAAGAGCTTAATGATAATGACTCTTCGGGGGAGAGTGACGAGGATGCTGAAAAGAGAAGTCAGGTGGCCGAACCCCTGACTAAACAGAAGGCTGAAAAGTTTGTCAGATGGAAGGATAAGGAGGATGAAGCCATTAAAAATCAAATTCCAATCAATCATCCGAAAACCCTTCCTTACCCAGCAAAGAAAAATGAGAATACCTTGCACTCTGATAAAGTTTACGATGGAGTGAGAAAGCTGCTTAGAGAAACCATGGTGACTATGCCTCTTGCTGAAGTGTTAACTGAGATGCCTAAATGCTCCAAGTTTCTTAAGGACGCCTGTGGAAGCAAGAAGAAGCTAAAGGGAATGGCAGATGAGGTGCTAAGTGAAGAATGCTCGGCAATTTGTCAGAGCATTGCAATAAAACGAGGTGACTTCGGACGACCCCTCAATCTCTTGCAGATTTGAAGGCCGCACATTCCACAATGTCTTATGTGACTCAGGGGCCTCTCACAATGTGATGCCACTAAACATCTTTAAGAGTCTTGGGTTGGAAAAAGGCTAAGGGAGCGCCCATCTCTCTTCGCTGGTGGACAAATCTAGCCGCTTGGCACCCGGTTGTGTTAACAATGTTCTTATCCATGTTAAACAATTAGTGTTTCCAACCGATCAAGGGTTACATTGGATTACCAACTGACAAGGAAATGCCCCGATCCTAGGCCGGCCTTTCTTAGACACCTCTCGCCGCCACAATTGACTTCCACACTCGCCAAATTACTTTGAGAGTAGAAAACACTTCCATTACCTTTGAGCAAGGAAAAGTATCAAGAGTCCTCAAATCAGAAATCTCATTCATTGAAGCAATCTATGGAGATGAATCGACTCGATGAAGAGCTCACAGAGACAGAGCCCCGGATGTCACAAGTCACGAAGAAGAAAATAATCGCTCACGAGCCGTAGTCACCGCAGAGTTGTCTCAACAACTTGCACACACTGAGCCTATGAGTGAACAGAAAATTGGGACATTCCAGGATGAGCAAGAGTGATCTCAAGGAGCTCAATCAGCAGACTTTAACCTTGCAGAAGAGGAAGTTTTAATGGGAAGCCGGGATGAAATCGACTGAGAGAAACTACCCATTGGGAGTTGGATGATTGGGAGCGACTTGCGTGATGAACTTGAAGAAGAAGAGCTTAAGAAGATGATTGAACATAGCAAAGAAAAACGGAAGTCGATGCTGAGATCCCTTTGATGACGTTATTCAATACCTTTCTAGGATAACACCCTGTGAAGATGAAGTGTTCTTCACCAACCGGTCCTCACTCAAAAGAAAGAGGTGGTCCGTTAAAATCAAGTATCGACCAACCACCGACTTAGAGTTGAAACCACTTCCGCAAAGATCTAAAATACATCTTTCTTAAAGACGGCGATAAGTTGCCTCTAATCATCTCATCTAAACTCGAGCCTCGAGCAAGAGGCGGAATTAATCAAAGTGCTTGAAAAGCATATCCTCGCTCGATGGCAAGTGGGCGATATCGTAGAATCACCCGCACGTGTGCATGCATAAGATCCGAACGGAGGAAGGAGCGAAAAGGTTAGACAACGCTCAAAGCGAGGCTAAATCCGCACATGCAGGAGGTTGTTAAAAAGGAGATCATCAAATGGCTTGATATGGGGATTATTTATGCCATCGCCGATAAAGAGTGGGTCACCTCTACTCAAGTTGTTCCAAAGAAGGGGGTATTACCGTGAGAAAAAAATGAAAAAGGGGAAGAAATTGCTTTACGCCTTGTGATCGTTATAGGGTTTGCATTGATTATCGCAGATTGAACGGTCACCGCAAAAGATCATTTCCTTACCCTTCATTGACCAAATTTAATTGAAAGACCGAGTGGTCACAAATATTATTGTTTTCTCGATGGATATTCCGGGTACTTCCGTATAGCCATCGATCCTAATGACCAGAAAAGACCACGCTTACGTGTCCATCTCGAACTTTTGCCTTCCGCAGAATGCCATTCGCCTATGCAATGCACCCGCGACTTTTCAACGGTGCATGTTAGCCATTTTTATGGACTAGTGGAACAATGCATGGAGGTTTTTATGGATGACTTCTCGCCTATGGCGACACCTTTCGATGAGATCTTAAAGAATCTAGATATGGTACTCCAAATGATGTGTTGAGAAAATTTGGTGCTTAACTCGAGAAAATGCCATTTTCTAGTTGACGGCGGATTGTTTTGGGACACAAGTTGTCCAAATGAAGGTATTCAGTGGATAGGGCTAAAGTAGAGGCCATTGAGAAAATGTCATATCCAAAGACAAGCTAAGGAGGTACGAGGATTTCTCGGGACACGAGGTTTTTATCGGCGCTTTCATTAAAGATTTCTCGACAATAGCAAAGCCGCTTATCCAACTCAACCGAAAGAGAGAAGTAGAGTTCTTGTTTGATGATGAGTGTAAGGAAGCTTTCAAATGCTTAAAGGATAAGTTAACCAAAGGCTCTATTTTGATCGCACCCGATCGACTAAACCTTTCGAACTCATGTGCGATGCCTCTAACTACGCTATAGGCGCAGCAGCTCGGGCGAGAATTGATAAGAGGTTCGCACTAATCTACTATGCGAGCCGAACTTTGAACCCAAATTTCAGTTGTAACTACACTACTACAGAGAAAGAATTCCTAGCAATGCTTTTGCTATGGATAAGTTTCAGTTACCTTCTCGGTCTCGAGTTGTGGTTTGGACAGATCACGCAGTGCATGCTACCTTATGGAAAAACAGATGCTAAACCAAGGTTACCGAGATGGATTTTGATTCTACAGAATTTGACCTTGAAATTAAGGATAAGAAGGGTTGCGAAAATGTTGTAGCCGATCACTTATCTCGCTAGTGTGAACGAGGGTGACGAAAAATCCTAAGGAAATAGGCATTGACTTTCCGACCGAGCAATTAATGAGACTAGAGAATGTGAGGCCGTGGTATGCCGATTACGCCAATTACTTAGCGATCGGGCATTTAGAAGAGATGACGATCGTGAAAAGAAGAAGTTTTTCAAAGACTTGAAGTATCTCGTATGGGAGGATCCACAATTGTTTAAAGTCCGCAAAGACGGGTTGCTCGTAAGGTGTGTTCCGAACATGAACAATTGATATCTTAGAGCAATGTCATAGTGGTCCCGCTGGTGGACACTACGGAGCACCAAAGATCGCTATAAAATCCTTCAAGCCGATTTTACCGCCCACTGCTCAAAGACGCCAAGCCTTTTGCAAAGGCCGTGATAGATGTCAAAGAGTGGGGAGGCTCAAGAATAGGATGGAGATGCCTCGAGGCCTATCTTGAATGTGAAGTCTTCGACGCAGTGGGGCATCGATTTCATGGGACCTTTCCCATCATCGCATGGTAATAAATATATCCTAGTCTCAAGTGACTATGTTTCCAAATGGGTAGAGGCTATAGCCACCCAAACCAATGATCACAAAGTTGTAAAGAAATTCTTGCAAAAGAATATCTTTACTAGATTTGGTCGTCCTAGAGCCCTTATCGCTGATGAAGGTTCGCATTTGCAATGCACCACCGATAAAATTCTTGAGCGATATGGTGTCAAGCATAGAATTGGTACACCATACCACCCCAAACCAAAGGGCCAAGTCGAGGTAAGCAAATGTAAGTCTAAAGCGGATTTTGGAGAAAACGGTGAATTCTAATAGATCCAACTGAGTCCAAGTTGACGACGACTGGGGCTTATCGCGATCTGCGCTCAAGACCCCTATGGGTACGCCGCTCTTTCAAATGGTTTACGGCAAGGCATGCCATCTACCGAGAGCCGAGCACAAAGCTTATCGGGCTATTAAATACTTGAACTTCGATAGCCACCTGTGGGAGAAAAGATTGCCGCAAATCGCATGAGCTCGATGAATTCGCACTCAGTGGCCTACGAAATGCCAAGTCGAGCAAGGAAAGAACGAAAGCGCCCATGATGCTAAAATAAAGGACAGAGATTTCAAGGTAGGAGAGATGGCTTTACTTTACAACACCAGATTACATCCGCTTGTCGGGCAAGCTCAAGTCCGATGGTCCGACCTTTGAAATTGTCGGGTTCATCCGGGGAGCGATTTCCTGAAAGGGGTACAAATGTCAACCTTTTAAAGTGAACGGTCATAGATTGAAAAAGTATTTTGGCCAACCTTATGAAGTACCTGAGGTCATATACTTTCAAAAGTTGGTTGACGTGCCTGATGTGCTGAATTGTGATGAGATTCCATCCGATTTCTTTGCTTCGAATGATGACATTTTTACCCTTAAAGAAGCTTCTACCACGATTCCTGCACCTATCATTCCGCTGGTGCTACATGTAGGAGAAGTTGAGACGAAGCCGAAAGTCGTTGTTGTCCGGAGAGCCAAGTTAAAGAACTTGGTAGGGCACTTGACTTGTGGCGGTTGTGGTCACACCTCGGTCCTTCCCTCTGATTCTGATGATGAGGTGGCCGCGTTTAAACCAAAGTGGCCCGACCCGGTTGACTTTGAGGATTGTGTCAAGCTAATGACATTAAAAGAGCGCCTCCTGGAGGCAACCTAGTTTTATTTTCTTTTAGGTTAGTTATTTATGTAAGTAGTACCTTGGTTGTTTGAGTGAGATGTTTATTCCGCTTACGTGTCACTGAATGTTTTGTTTGCTCATATACCCCGTGGTACCCCGAGATTATATGGTATGTCGAGTGTTGCGTATACTTTCGAAAGCAGTGTTCATGAGCCATCAGGTCCCGTGTTGTTTATTCAAGTTGCAATGTTCATTTATGCTCCGCCTACCTCTCCGACTTTCATCTCGACACCCACCGTGAAACCAAATAAGTTTTTTTATTCTCGCATATTCTGAGGACATAATGTGATTTAAGTGTGGGGTGTCTATTGGGTATGTTTTTATGCTATATCTTGTTATATGAGTGAAAGTTAAATTTCCACTAAATTTAAATTTTTGTGAATCTCGAGCATGATTGAAACTAAATGCTTGCTAGTGTAGTTTTCTAACGATGATAGTGGGTGACTTAGTGAGATAATTATAGCGTGTCTTTACTCTTATGGAGATAGAATTCGCTTTTTTTTCACGCTCACGAGAGCCATTGATTTTGAGACAAGATTTTTGAACTATATCCTTTCATTATTTTGATGAGTATCTCAGAAGGTCAAGATAGTAACACCTTAGTTAGACCGCAATCGTGAATATCATAACGCTTGAATGTGATAAGTGAGATGTAACTTATGTCTTGAAAAAGTGAATGAATAAGCAATCATAATAAATACGCTTGTCGGAAGTCGGTCGATGATTTGAGTGAGGTAGGTATACCACGATGTCCTATACCACTATGATGACCAATAGCTCACGATACGCTCCAGAAAAGCTACCTTATGATTTGAGTAGGTAGGGATTATCTTGAAATGTCCTATTCTACTATGACGGGTAAGAGCTCATTCTCGATATGCGCCAAATTTGAAAATGATGAATAAGAATAAAAATAAAGTGAAGTCTTTGTTATCATGGATCTTATACCCAGAGAACCGCATGATATGTCAGTAGGATTATCCTACCGAAAGTGCGGAAGGCTTTGAGTGGAGCTATTACGCGCTATATCTAGGATAGTCATTGAAATTTTTGAGAGGATATTTCTTTGAAAGGCTTGTTAAATTTGAAAAGGGCTTGTCACACATACACCGAATCTATCTCTCAGAAGGTATTGTTGGCTATAGTTGTCGTATCTTTTGTTACGTGAGTTGTAGATCTATGTGGAGTGCATGAAAGTTGAGCTATAGTTTTGATTGTTTTGTCCGGGACTAACAAAGGTTTAAGTGTGGGGGAGTTGTTCTCGGTGAAATTTATGGTTTTTATCGCATTATTAGAGAACAATATCTTTCGTATTTTAGTAATTTTTAGAGAAAATTATGTGATTAAGGCTTGAATTTGAATAATGGGTTTAAAAGTATCAAAAGTGCAATTTGGGCGATTTTATGTGTTAAATTGACGGAATTATTATTATTATTTGAGTTTTACTACATTTTGCAATGTTTATTAATCCTTGTGAGGCTTAACTTCGAAAAGTGCTATAAGTGGATTAATGAAGCTCAATTTCAATTACAAGAGATAGAGTTGGAATTGGCTTGAAGAAAATGGATAAAGATGAAGAGATCCGATCCTCAAGATGTCGAACGAGCGCCCGTGATCCCGCCCATTCCAGACGGGCGCCCACCGATCTTGACGAAGGCCCGTATGAACTAGCGCCCATGCAAATGGCCTGTAATTGTATTTTTCATTCAGAGAGTTCAGACGGAGGATGAACGAGCGCTTATTTAGCGCCCATGTTTCAACGAAGGCCCGATATTCGAACGAGCGTCCGGTGCCGACTTAAACCCTAACCGACTCAAAGACTTATAACAAACAAGAGCCCCAACCCTAAGGGAGATACATATATACAGCCGCACATAAAGAAGAGAGCAAGCAAACAGATCATTCAAAAGAGGAGATTCAAAGATGAACCTCTCCATCCCAATGATTATGCCTAACAACATGATTGTTGGCTAAATGCATAGCAGTGGAACAACCGGAGGATATCACATCAACGTCATCACAACCATGATTCGTTAGTTTACCTTTAGTTATGATTTTGAATACGCTTTTTTATTTATCGCTTGAATCCTGATTTAATTGTTAAGAGTTTTATTAGATAGGAATATCAATGAAACTTTATGTTGTTTGAATTTTTATGGAAATATAATTCAACAATAGTTTTCGATTTCAATCGATACAATTGATGATGTTTTGAGGAATCATATATCGTTAGTTGGGTATTACAATTTGGGAACGAATTGTTGATCTTGTGATGAATGTTAGTTGTTTTTCTTGGAAAAGTAAACAAACCCTAGAAATTGATCTAAAGGAATTTAGTCGGTTTCGCGATTGATCATACCAATAAAATCGATTCAATCATAAACCGTTGTATGATTGTTGAGTGATAGATTCTGTGTGTTCTAATCGCTTTCCTTTTATAATTTGAAAACAAAATCGCTTGCTTTCTGACGTTAGTCTTAAGTTTAGTTAATTAAAACCTCAATCTTTGCTGCTTTTATTTCCTCGCATATTTTCATTTGAATCGCACCCGACGCCCGTCTCACAAAAGCGACGCCGCTCATTCTCGAATATTTCGCTTTCGCTTATTTTTAGTTGTCGCTTTAGTTTCTTTCCTTAAGTTTTTAGTTTATTTCTTAGGTTCAATTTATAGTTAGATTAACCTTAGTTTTAAGTAATAGTTCGTGACATAACCAATTTAGTAGTTATACCTTAACTGATAACTATTCGATTCCTTTAGACGACTCGGCAACATCCTTTACTACGTGCCTTATACTTGGGGTGTTCCGATAATATAAATTTAAAACACGTTTTCAACGAACACCGACTTGGTGGTTCGGGATAGGCTATTTCCGGGACTCAAAGGTGGCGATATCATTTGGACACATCACTATCCTTTTGGGGAGACCAAGCCTTGAATTTTGATAGAGGTGAAAGCCACCCTCACGGGCCGAAATCAAAGCGCACGAGGCGCCACCATTCTCACGTGCTTGTGTCCACAATAGAGGCCGTGGGTTTGGTTGTCACCTTCCCCGCCCCACTCTATTTTGAAAATTAGTTAGTCTTATTAGGATTTTCATAATTTATTTATAATTCAAAACAATAAATCATGAATATTTATTAATCCTCCCACTAGTTCATCGGTTCCAAATACCGTCCAACTAATGTCACTTATTCACGACTTTCCAATTTTTCGGATTTATGAAATCTTTGAGTAGACACTACACAATTAAAATTCACCATGAATTTTATAATTCTAATGTATTAGACTTTATGAAATTCCCACCAAATCGAAAAAAACAATAAATCACAAATTTAAAACTCCCACTAGTTCATCGGTTCCAAATACCGCCTAACTAGTGACGCTATATTCATGATCTTCCAATTTATCGATTATTTAGAAAATCTCTTGTGTAGACACTATACAATTAAAATTCACCAAAGAATTTTATAGTCCTAATATTGTCATGATAAAATATTTAGGATCTTAGAATATTCCAATAATCGACAGCAATAAATCATGAAAAGCAATCACCAACTTATCGGTTCCAAATACCGTCTAGTTAGTGTCCAATCTTTTCACGATTTTCCAAATTTTTTATTATTAAAATTCTATTTATGTAGACACTACATAATTAAATCCTCAAAGGAGTTTAGATCCATAAATTAAGTTTATTATGTGAATTTTATATCCCGATAAAATTCCGTTTCCTCTAATTAATTTAATTTATTTTTAATCTAAATTAATTATCGTGTTCATACATGTCTAATTAATCTCAATATTAATTTTCTACATGTAAACATATGCTAGGAGTGAAATTCATGAATATGATGCATGGCATGGTTGTATCACATAAATAATCATACAAGAAAATAAATATGAAAAATAAACCAATCGAGATTTTTCACCGCTTGCACTCTATATCTAATCTATAAATAAACCCTAAGCATAGAAAAATATCAATCTAGTATTTTCTTCACCACCTCAGTATTTAATTTTCGCTCTTGTTCCTTTATAAAAAATTGCTTAGCTGAGTTGGTAAGAGTCTCCTTCTTCCTTCATCACCACCTGAGTTCGATTCTTTGCAGCAGCATCTCCCCCCCACTTTTTTTTGTTTTCGTATTTAATTAAATTTTTTTTGTACAGGAAATAAAAATAATTTTGAACAGGGAAGGGAAAAACAAAAAAAATTCTATAATTAATCCGGCCAAAGGGATTCAAACTCGGTCTGTAGCTTATTGGTGTTGTGCCTTCACCACTGTGTCTGTTGCTCTTCTTCTTGACAAATTTGATCCGATTTAATTAAATAGGATCGGACGATTTGAAACAAATAAAAACTAAATTGCAGAAAATTAAATTGCAAAATTAAATTACATGACATCCTATACCCAAAGAAAAGAGTTTACAATGATCTAACGGTAAACAAGTACCAACCCCAATCCATCTTGTCAACCAAACATTCAATCGCATAAAATAAATTAAAAGATGCAATTTTATTCTATTCCACTTTATTAATTAATTATGCAATCAAGATTGCAAAATCGCTTTAACCTGGCTCGCTACCACATGCCGGATATACAGAAACCCGACTCGATCCGATCCATAATTGATCGTCGATTCGATTATAAAGACCGATCGAGACACTCGATCTTGCACAGCGGAAGCTACGAATAAATTCGCATGCGATTTTACCACGATTCGATTCACATAAGTAATTAATCTAACTATGAGAAGGTTGAAGATTTACCTCAATGGAAAGGAAGAAATAGATGACCAAAGGGAGAAGCCGTAGTCTTCCGGATTATATCTCCTAGCGACGACTGGTGGACGTCGATCCTCGCTGTGGAACCTCCTCAAATATGCACAAGAAAAACCCTAGGTTTTTCTTCTTTAATGACTAAGGCAAGAAACTATTTTTTTCCTTTTAATTTGATAGTGGCGCAATTAATGAGTGCGTCATCGTGTTAGTGAGGAACTCTCTTTATATAGGAAAATAACTAGTCAAGAGAGTTATCCTTTTCACACCACAATTACCTAATCCCATAAGGAAAAGATATTTGCCAAAAGATAAGAGATAATTCCCAAAAAATCAATCTCTTATATTTCATTAATTATCCAACAAATAGATAATTAATTAATTACACATGTGACATAATCTAGAAAAAATTATTTTCCTAATTTATCACAATAAGTGGCTCCAACTTCATCATTAATTTAATAGAAAATGTCTTTTCTATTTTACATATTATTTACTAAATAAATAATATTGCATATTCATTTAATAGACCAACTATTTAATTTATTCTCAAGGTTCCATAAAACGAAAACACTCAAGTGTTAGGAGCCAACCCGGGACCATGGACTCATAAACCAAAGAGCTACAATAAATTGAATAAAATATTCATCGAATGTAATATTTCTACTCAACTCATTAATTCCGGAATTACGCCACCATAAATCCGAAACTGAACTCTATCGATTATAGATATAACTTATTCTCAAATCGTCGAGTTGAGTCGATAAGTGTCCATTGATATAATCATTACATACAAACTAACCCTCCATAGACTATCCGTAATGAAGCGGGATTATTTCCGTAAAATTTCTTCAATACATCTTATCCTTATTTACCATTAACCCACTAGTGATCAATTAGTTCATAACCAATACGAACTCCGCGGATCGATCAGTTTCTAGGATTAACAAATAAGGGGATTGTCTTTCTACTTCCCGCAGGAAGGAATGGATTCCATATCTGTGAAACACACACTTCTCACTGATTCCAGAATAGCGCCAACGTGAAAGTGATTTGGACCGTGCCTCTTAGCAATCCTTAACGAACACATCAAACACTATCCTCAAACCAAGAGAGTATGCAATCACTTCAGATTAAGGTTAATCCATATACGATCATCTTGTGATTTAATAAGATTTCTCAATCACGGAATTATATGAAAACGAAGATTAAATTGGTCCAGTCCTATATGACTCTCATCATATATAAATGCCCCACTTAGACAACCAATGTCGACGGTTCAGATAAGACGGTCACACCATAAAGTGTTCTGGATGCATTAATGGTGGTTTAATCAATAGACCACATACTTTGATTAACTTCACCATGGATTAACATTTCATGTATCACCAAAACTTAATCCTCATGTGTGACACACACTAAGTTTTATGGCTACATATGATACGACTTGGGGTTTTCAAAGAAGGTATTACATATAAGTACAAAGCAAATAATAAGATGAGAATAAATCATCATTTATTAATTATAAAAACAATTACGTAAATTGTCTTTTGGGCGCCACTTCCAACAAAGGCCACCTGAATGGACCGTTGGATGTATTAAGTTGCACCGTTGGATCAACGGAACCTTCGCCTATATATATATAGTCCTCAACTTCATACCCCAAACATTTTCACCATCCGTATTTTTCATCTTACTTTCTTCACCGTAAAAGTGGTTTTGGTTAAAACTTGAGGATTTCACAAAGATTTTGAGTTCTCCGGTCGAGGTTTGAAGACTCCGATTGTGGGTTGAAGGTTCCGGTTGTGGATTGAAGGTTCCGTCACTCTTTCCAGCTTCGATCCGCTTCTTCATCTCCGAACCTGGTAATCTTTCGCTTTTCGTTATTTCTTTGTTTTCCTCCTGCTTTTTCATTGTTGTTTTCGTATGTATACTGTTCTTGTCACACTCATCGCATTTCATTATGATTCTAAAACCAAAAGTTGGCGTCTTTGTGGCGGTTCATTTGGGAATTTGATTCTGTGGCCGGTTTTTCTTTCTTTTCTTTCACGGTAGCGTTTTGTCTCCTTTTTTGTCGAGAAAACAGAGGGGAAAGTGTCGATATGGGTGAGAACGTCCCTTATGGCTTGATTTTTATTATCCTAGGTGATAACGCTCCACCTTTCCTCTTGTTTTTCAGATGTCTAATAGCGACTGCATTCTTGGGGACTCAGATGATGATCAAGAGGTGTTTGATTATGCTCCCAATGATAGGGGAAATGATGACCCCAGTTCCAATGAATCTACCCAAGATGATTTAGTGGACGAACTGGCTGAAATGGAGGTTGTGAGGCGGTTAGATGATGACCCTTTTGGTTTAGATAGTGTCATACCTCAGATGGGGGCAAAACGGAAAAAGAGTCGCAAACAGGTTGCCGCGACTAAGAGCGGGGATGAAGATGGTACTAGTGACGTTGCCGGCGATGAGGGTCCGGACGTCGCTGAAGATAATTCTTTCATTGATCTCATGGGGGAGAGCAAAGATGAAAACCAAGCGCTTCCCCGCTGCCTTCCTCGGTATCTTGCTTCGAAGAAGACGAAGAAAAAGAGTGTCAACGCCATGGTCAAGCATCAGCCAGAGAATCGACGAAGGGAAAGTGTTGAAACCCAATAATCCGAGGCTTGACTCGAGTTTAATCTTTTGGTTGAGTACGAGAAGGGCCTTCAGAGGGAGTGGACACGAATTCAAAACAGCAAAGATCTAGCTAGGACCTTCCAACGCAGATTCAACATAGACCCCGATTTGTACATGTTTTCCCTCTTTGACTTTAGGAAAGAGGAGGATAAGTTAAAGCCGGATGAGTTCGAGGATTGCATTGGCTCTCGCCGCCTAGTGGATTCTCTCTGTTCTCGCATTTTGACCATTTTTATGTCGGCTTCCACCTCCTTTGATCCTTTTGTTGTGAAGGTGCTTAGCCATATGAATTCTTTGCCTAGTGATTTTGGCTGTAGGGGCCGTCATCCAAATCATGTCATTTATCGTATTATGTTGGAAAATGAAAAAAGCCCACTCTTTAAATCTTCAATCACTTCTACACCTTCTGTGGGACCTCGATCCTGGGGCAAATCTCATTGAGGACAAAGTTTCTTCATTTTTTTCCATCTTCCAAACAAGATACATCACTGGGGTGACTGGGTTCTCAAAGTCGAGTCGAAAGTTGGTTGGCCTTTTCCGACTGCTGGCTTGCCCAGAGGTAAATCGTCGACTCGGATGATCGAGCCTCTTGTTGCTTCGAGTTCGATTCGCCGCTGGCCTTTTGAAGCTCATAAATTCTGATAGGACCGAGCAATCGACGAGAAACGTGTCTTGGGTTGATCTTATAGATCTGGCGGATCCGTATCCTAGTAGGGCGGGGATAGTAGGACCCCGGATATTTGCACCTTTGTTGTTATAGCACCTGAGGAACCTGATACAGACTGGATATGAGAGTGTCATTTGGGAATATGTTTTCCCTCCGAATGTGCGATCTGTTTCGGCGATCCCAATAGGAGGCCTCACCGTAATTCTCTTTTGTTGCTTTCTCCTTTTTCTTTTCAGAATGTTTATTATTTTTATCCATACTGATAGGTTCATTTTTTGTAGTCGCCATGATTGATGCCAATGAGAGGCGGGCGGAAGCAAAAAGGCGCGCTGAGGCTGATGCTATGGCCATGAAAGAGCTTTTGAAGAAAGCAACTGGGAGGGTGCCGCGGACAGTGGATGCCTCTATTGTCGATGAGACTTTCATTCCTTCCTAACAAGGCCAACAGGGGGCAAATATGGGAACGGGCTCCAAAGAAGCTGGCGAGGCTCATAAGAGGTCTTAGGCGGATAAGGCTGTGAAAGAGGCTCATGCCTCTAAAAAATCCAAAGTTACTGAGGGGAGGAACAAAGTCGCTGTCGATTCAAGAGCTGGTGGGGAGTCTACCCCGACCGAGGGGTGACATGTTGACGGCATCATTGAGCGGGCCGAGCTGAGAGGTAAGCAGGTCACTGGCGAACCAGAGGCGCCATGAAAAAAACCTTTGCCTCGCGGTTATACAGAAAAATAGGCCCTGTGGTTGGACTCTGAATTTACGAGAAGGCCTTTAGGCATCGAGAAGGAGGCCTTGTTGAAGGATACCATTGCTGATGCCATTCCTCTTAATCACCTTACTTGGGAGCGCCACTGCTGCTGCACCCAGAAATCGGTAAAAGGTTCGGCCGCCGCGTGTTTGTCCAAGATAAAGCGATTCCGTATAAGGATGATGCTTGATGAGCCTCGAGGATCTCGCCGGCCGCTTTGACTTGCTTCTTCCATGGTAAGTTTAACCACTTGTCCTTTTATGTTTTTCTCATTATTTCGCGAACTCATCCTTTTCATGTTTCACTGGGACTCGCTTTCATAAGGCTCTTGGTGCTTGCTTCCTAAACGCAAGGCCGAGCTTAAGAAGGTTATCGTTGTTTTGCTGTTACCGAAAGCTAAAGCAGCCTTGAAGCTAAACATGCCGATACTTCACAAGAGAATGGTCGCCGAGGAAGGACAACAAAGACCGCAAGAAGCTTAACGGGAAGCTCAAAAAACGGGTGGCGAGTTTGAATGAGGCCACCAAAGAATCTATAGAGCAGTTGAAAGCCGCACAAGATAGGATCGCACATTTTGAGGAACAACTTGCTGCAGCTAAAAAAGTCACTGAGGAGGCCAGGCCTAAAGCTGTTGTTGAATATAAAAAATCTGACGACTTCTTAGATATTCATGAGGCGAGCTTTGTCCAAGGCTTCTATCATCTTGCCCGCTGTTTTTGGTCCGCTCGTGGCAAGGACTCTGTCACCCTTGAGAATTGGCTAAGTGGGCCGATTTACCCCCGAAGGATCCCTCTTTGTTGCCGTTTCACCCCGATATCCCCTATACTGACAAATATATTGCTGAGATCGCTGCGAAGCAGATGGAGAAGGGCAAGAGGTGTGGAGTCCTCCTCCTCGTAATGCTGTCAGCTTAACCATTTTGATAAAGGGGGTTACCACGCCGGCTGTAGGGAGCGATGATGGTAAGGATTTCCAGGATGGCGATGAGTTCCGGGATTTAACCGGCGACCATAACCATACTAGTCCAAATGATCAGAACCAGATTTTCTTTGATTGTAATCATCTACTGGTCCGCTCGTGGCAAGGACTCTGTCACCCTTGAGAATTGGCTAAGTGGGCCGATTTACCCCCGAAGGATCCCTCTTTGTTGCCGTTTCACCCCGATATCCCCTATACTGACAAATATATTGCTGAGATCGCTGCGAAGCAGATGGAGAAGGGCAAGAGGTGTGGAGTCCTCCTCCTCGTAATGCTGTCAGCTTAACCATTTTGATAAAGGGGGTTACCACGCCGGCTGTAGGGGGCGATGATGGTAAGGATTTCCAGGATGGCGATGAGTTCCGGAATTTAACCGGCGACCATAACCGTACTAGTCCAAATGATCAGAACTAGATTTTCTTTGATTGTAATCATCTACTATTTTTGCTTTTGAATGATTATATTATTGTTTTTGTAATTTTGTTGACTTGTGGCCGCTTTTGGCCTTTGAATGCGCACATTTTTCTTCTTTCTTGCTTTATTTCATTCGAGAATTGCTTTTTGACCTTTCATTTCGTCATTTGAGTCTGAAGTGGCATATGTATGCGACCCCCTTGTTTTTGGCGAGGTAGAGGGTGCTGAACATTGAGCTCGCTAAAAATAATTGGATATAAAATCTGACCTGTCTTTCAGACTTAATTAAGTTGAATTGAAAATTCCAATGTGTGGCCCTCTTGTTTCTAGAAGAGGTCGAAGGCGCTGAGCATTGAGGTCGCTGGAAATAATAACAAAGCTTGGTTTGGATTTGATAATTTAATTGAAAATTCCAATATACGGCCTTCTTTGTATTGAGCGGGCGGTTGGCGGGGGGCGTTCAAATGAACCTTGGTAATAACAATCTTGTTATCCGAGCTATGCTTTCTGATCGGAACATTTCTAGATGTCTAATCTTACCGGTAGTGTATCGGGTCAATTGTAGTCTAGTCTAGTGGTCAAGATCGTATTCACGAGGATTGTGAGGTTGAACACCGAAAAGCTATTATATCTTGATCTAAGTTGCAAATTAACAAGAAAGTAATGTTCCTAGAAATCTACTACTAAAAGGGTGATAGAATGATAAAAAGACTAGCAAGATAATATGTAGACTAAAAACCTCTAATAGTGTCATGGGGATGATTTCCTTCCAACCTACCAATGATGTTCAAAAGTGTGTAACGGTGCATTTCTAAGCTAGCAATTCCCCCTCTTTCGAGTGTATGAAACTACTCTATACCTCCTCAGCTCCTTGGCCTAGGTATCCTAAACCTAATGAATTGGTATGATAAGCACTTGAATGCAATGACAATGTCAACTATCCCTGATTACCTAAATCGAATGCCTCAAGAGGTCGATTTTACTTTTCGGTTCTCCTACTTGTATCAGGTCAAGTAATAAAAATACTCGATACCTAAATAACACACTAGCAAGAGAACTAGGTTCCATCATAGTATAGTTAGATAGAGTCGAGGTCGATCCCACTGAGACTCGGCTTAAACGAAATATAACTTATTAAACTAAAAGCAAATTAAAGGCGGTCTTCGACCAACAATAACGTAGAATTAAAATTGACACAAAAGAAACACAAACCAAACAAAAGACACAATGACACTAAGACACTTATTTTTATAGGTTTTATAAACAATTAACAAACGGTATTGATAACGCTTGTAGTAATTACTCCCCCATGCTATGTAGATTGACGACGAGACAAAATAAAACATTTAAGATTAATTATTCGACTACGGGAGTCATCCCCAAAATAGATCTAGCTCCGGTAGGCCATCCGATCATCGTGCCTCCATTACGTGACTTCACATTTTTAGTCTCGCCTCATATAACTTCGACACAATTACAAAACTAGGGATGCCGGTATAAACCGTAACCTCATCTAAGCAACATTCCTATGGTTAGGCGTGCACTTCTAGACACCGATTCAATCTCTCGCCCCAAGTAACAATCACTTTTTGAGTCTTATGTTAAATTACGATGACAAATAATTATGTTGATCAGGTTTAATTACTCATATTAATTACAAAGCAGAGAACTCGACGTAGTCGGCCGCTCACGACAAACCGAAACATCACGTAACTCGCTACCAAAGAGACAGGGGCTCGCCGCGCCGAGCTCAACTCGCACTGTGTCCGCTCGTGAAACGTCTTCTATGTCTTAGATCTACATAAACATGGGTTTGTTAATTAGCTACATCACGAAATCAATACACAAAACGACTACTCCATCACAAAATAATATAGATCTACGAATAAATATTGCATAATTGAGTAGACATTACCCTCAAAGACGAGCGTGATTCCCACTCCTTGATACGATCTCTAACCGGTGAATCTAACGACTCCGTAATGAACGATCATAAATAAATATTGAGAACTTTTATAAAAATGAAAATATTGTATAATGGCGTGCATTCTAAAGTATGGTGAAATAAAATTCGTGGCTGCTGCTTATATAGAGTTTTCAACCGACCTTAAGATGCATTTAAAAACCCTAAAACGCGTAGAGATAACTCCCAGTGAATCCTCGAGTTTTGGTCAACTCGCCCCAAATAATCAGGTCTCACGCCAAATGAGTCCACTTCATTCTCGATTGGCTCGCTTGCTTTTCTTGCTCCTTACTCCACTTCTCGTGCTGCTTCAATATATATCTTTTATTCAATCTGATTCTGCATTGATTTATCTTGAGATTTACTTCCTCCGATGGTAGATATCCTCCGATTCATCGTAATCTTTAAAATCAATAATTATCGCATAGTAAATCATATTTTAATAATAAAAATAGGTAAATACCAAATTATATCTTATAAATCACACAACACTAAATAATCATTATAAACATGTGATTTAATATAAAATATATATTATTAAGCTCGATTTAAGGACAACGTTGATGACTTTTACGGGTATAATTTGACCGCTATCAACTACTCCCACTTAGACTTTGATCGTCCCGAACAAAGCATCAATAAGTCATTCCCTAAGACAACATTTTCCATGGTCAAATCATACTTACACAAGAAACTCGAGTCAACTCATACCATTCATGCTCATAAGGTATCCATTATTCACTACTCGCTATGAATCGAAGTGATGTGTGCATGTGCATTCAGCTTATATATTCGTGGCAAGATTAAAGTTTATGCTAACTTCACGCCTTAACCTACCAACATCAAAACTCCCACTTCTTAAGCCTCGCAATGGGTAAAGACATGGTGCAATAAGCAAGAGCGTTATCCAAAAGGTTTTGGACTCGGAGACCGAGAAAATACTCAAAGCCTCTTAAAAGTTGAATTTCTTCGCATTTTCATAATTTCAAGCATTAACACCTCTCAAGAAAGAAACTTGCTTTAAAGGTAAAGTATGCATTGCAAGAATCCTCTCTCACGGATTAGTCAATAGCATTGAATATTACCACAAGCTCGGGGCTACTTTGGTAATGTTACTACAAGCCCAGTGTTTAACGCATTGTTAAAACACAGATAATTCTCAAGCTTATTACTCCGCTTCGATGGCTAGAAGATAAGAATACATCAGCAGATAAATATCGACTCTAAGTTTGCATAACCAATCATCTACGCAATGTACACATAATTCTTCTAGTTATTATAATTCGTGCGGTAAACGTCGATCCACAAATTGAGTAATCGAATAATAAATAACTACTTGTAACGGCCGGCATGAATATCCTTAAATTTACATTGACATAAGTATAAAATGATCACGTACTCATGCAACTTGGTTCATTCCCTACTAATTCCATGTATAAGAACTCACAATTCTAAGGGTACGAGATAATTAATTTGGCATTTGTTCAATTTTTTCATTTTTCACCGTTTCATTCAATTGTTCAATTATAACACATCATAGCTAAGTCTCCTACCCCCCACTTAAACTTGGCATTGTCCCCAATGACAAAGAAAAAGGAGAACTTAAGAAAAAGACTTAGCTCTGAAAACGGCTCTCAAGTAACTGCAGAATATAGGAGTGATCCAAGCACGTCGTGGAGAAGAAAATTAAAACCTATTTAAGCAAACCAAACAGAAACTCCATGAAACCTTTAATAATATGTCAATGGAAGTTATAAAATAATGTGGCGGTAATTAGATATATAATATCCAAAAACAAATTAAGCCACTTTATTTCATACAACCAACGACAAGGAAAACCAAAGAGTTAAAACTACAAAACTCACATGGTGGCTATAAAGGAAAAAAACCTCGTTTATTCCGAACATCGACTTGGAACATGGCGAGATGAAAAAAACCTTAACGGTCTCATGCTACTTTATTCAAACAAAACAAAAACAAAAGATAGTTTTTAAGAAATAGTTCTGAGGTTATAGTCGTCAGCTCGACTTAGTTAAACGATGGTTTAAGTATAGGTGGGATCTTCAAGAGTGAAGACTTCCTCATCCATTCATTGACCAAGACCAATGTAATGTTTCAAACGGTGTCCATTAACCACAAAAGTGGATTGATCCTTAAGGTTTAATACCTCAACAGCTCCAGAAGGAAAAACCTTACTCACTTGATAAGGGCCATACCATCGTGATTTCAAATTTCCAGGAAAGAGTCCCAAGCGCGAATTGTAAGAAGAACTAGATCACCTTCCTTAAAGGTGCGGTCCAATATCTTCTTATCATGAAATTTCTTTGTGCGCTCCTTAAATATTTTTGCATTCTCATAAGCTTCCAGACGAAACTCCTCTAGGCGAGTCAAATCCAACAATCTTCTTTCTCCACTAAACTCTCATCAAAATTCAAATACGCCAGAACCTACATGGCACGGTAATCTAACTCAACCGGTAGATGACATGCTTTTCCAAACACAATTTTATAAGGGGACATTCCTGTTATTAATACCATCCGCAACGGAAGCGATTTTATGGATCTAGATCTATAATATATACGTAATAAAACAACTAGATCTATATCTACAAGGGGGTTGTAGTACATACCTATTGGATCTCTAAATCCAATTCGAAGAACCGCAACAAGAAGATTGAACAATGATGTGAAGAGCACCACGATCTTCCGTACGTGTGATCCAAGCAACTCCCGTGGAAGGAAATTCTCGTCTCGAATCCTTCCGATATGCTACCCGGAAAATCTCCAAGATTCTCCCCTTAACTCCCCTTGACCGAAAATTTCTTCCTCCTCTCTAAGAGGTGGAACTCGAAAATATTGTGTGTGTTAAGGCTTAGGAGAACTCTCTTTATATAGGAGAGTAATCCTTGTCCTCCAAGGATTAAATAATTAAGAGATAATTATTACATTAACCCTTTTTCCAAATAAAAGATAGATAAAATAATTATCCCAAACAAATTAGGATAAATCATATTATTATCTAATATTCCATGATTTATCATTTAACAAATAAAAGATAAATCACACATTAAATAATTATCCAAGAAAACTAATTTCTTAATAATTAAATAATATAAATTGCATGCGCACCTTTCTTTAAAATTAAGGTCACGCACTTTTTCAATATATTTGACCAAAAATTAGGTCAACACACCAATTCGGGCCGAGTCCACGAAAAATGTCTTTTCCGTGTATTTAATTATTTAGCCCAACTAATTTAATAGTCCACTAAATAATTAATTCACATATCGTTTTAATAAAGTCCAACAAGAACTAAATTAATATTATTAGGATTCGACGTCCGAGAATAGCTATGCTATATTAGGAGGCACGCTCGGGACCATGGACTAATAATCAGCGGCTCCGATAAATCAAATAAATAATTATCTTACGAATGTAATAATTATATTCGATAAATCAATCACAGAATATGCCACCATAATCCCGTGATCGCACTCCTCCGATTATAAGATTATATTTATCTCCTCACGAGAATAATAATAAGCGTCCATTGATATAATCATTACATATGGATTAATCCTCCATAGACTGCTCATTCTAAATCGGAAATTTCCGTTAACCCTTTTAGAACCTCTTATCCTTATTCACCATTAACCCCTAGTGATCAATTAGTGCACATAACTCGACTAGTAGCTAATTAGTCAAATGTGAACTCCCGGGATCGATCATTTTCTTAGGGCTAACAAATAAGGAATCGTTTATCTACTTCCATAAATGGAAGGAATGGATTCCGATAACACGTACTACTCACTCAATCCAAAGATAAATGCCAAGATGGGGTAATTCGCACCACGACTCGGTGTAATCCTTAACCGCCAAGTCAAACCTCATACCGATTCAAGCGCTTGGATCGTGATCACCTCGGGATTAAGATATATCCATAAATATGATCATCCATTGATTCGATAAGACTTCTCGATTACGGAATTATATCTTGAACTCTAATCAAATCGGTCCAAATTTCTATATGATATATCTATCATATATAAATGCCCCATTAGGTTCTCTTAACCGAAAGTCCGGATAAGACAATCACACCTATTGTGTTCTCAAGCATTAATAGCACGTTAAAGGAGAGACCCGATACTCGATTAACTTCACTACGGGCTAATTGTATTTTAAGTACATCTTCACTAACTCAATCCTCCCGTGCCTATACCATACACCGAGTTAAGTGATTACATAAACGATATACTTAGGGTT
The DNA here is from genome assembly GCA_026214975.1 of Gentiana macrophylla. Lineage (NCBI taxonomy): Eukaryota > Viridiplantae > Streptophyta > Magnoliopsida > Gentianales > Gentianaceae > Gentiana > Gentiana macrophylla. The sequence goes on along the minus strand of CM047813.1, from coordinate 64,702,544 downwards.
TTTCAGAAGTGTAAATACTATTGTCACATCGGTGAATATGAGAATAATAAATATGAATAATAACATCATTTCATTTATAAATCAATTACAAAATTGTCTTTCGGGCATTACACCTAACAATCTCCCACTTGCACGAAAGCATGTGATTAATTGTTTTAGAGCACACCCTATTATTTAAAACTACAGCAAACTACATCTCCCACTTGCTCTAAAGCAATGGATACTCATCCCGTATTTTAGTACCCACAAAACTTATCATAACCATTTCCGATTCCAAAGTACACTCCGAGTATGCCGTCGTAGGATAGGTCAGTGACTCAGGGAGCACCTATATCTGAATGTCATGGGTCTTAATGATCAGTCAGGTTGTCGGCTCGAGGCGATCCGTAGAATCGAAACGTCGCCGGTCCATCAAATCATGTGGTACTTTCCCAATATGCTCTTGAACTCAAGTGATTTCGAAATCCTTATAAGCTACCCTTCATCGCTTGCACAATGATGTGGTATCGGCTTTCCAAATCTAGAATCACTCCCGTATATGAAAAGAAAATCCTTAAGCTATATCGCCTCTCAGCTACTACAAAAGCCGCTAATCACCCAACTAGTTAAAGTCGAGTTGGCGTTCTTTGATTCTTCCAGGCAATAGCTTCAACACAAGAGTAAACACACGAGACCGAGATCGACTTAACGATCATCCTTAATCGACACAAAGTCGAAAATGTTGTATTCTCACATATCCAAGTTCACAATTGAATATGCCCGCATATTATTCCTCGTTCTCTCAAGATACTAAAGGACATGCTAAACTTGCTTTGTTAATTGCCGAATGTAAGATTCGATCAAAATTGACATTCAACAACCTGACCATCTCTTGTCACAAAGAGAATCCATCCCATTTCTCTTTATCCGAAGATTTAGAGAGTCATTCCTGAGGCATAGGGTAGAACTTCCTCGTTGAATGTTGCATACACAGATGCATCATCTTAACCAATAAGATGGATGGGAAACCAAAGGATCGATTCTAATGAATTCGACCGAGTCAAACTCAGAGAATGTTGTCCAAATCTCTCATTCTGAGAATTGTGGCATTGTCGATTTCGACTTCGATAACACACACCATGTTGATTCCAATCGTGCGGTGGTTATCCTTCACAAACACTAATATATATGTATATATTCACTACTGTACTAAAAAATTGATATCCAGACTTCAAAAGACTTATCAATATTCTGGTCAAATCCATATATTATAGAAATATATGACTTCCAATGACCAAGAGGTTTGCTTTTATCCACAAAGGACATAAGCCTTGATGAATATCCTGTCATAAGTTCATAAGGCAATACCCTTCTGTTCCGAATGAATCCAGATTCCGTTTGTTTGGCAAGAAAATCTCAGGGAAATCACCCCTATTTTCTGCTTTTGAACGAAATCATGCAATACTAAGTGGTAAGAGAGTCCAACGTCTGATTAACTCTCTACTTCTTGTGTGGAATTACCCCTAGACCACTCAAGCTTTGCTCTCGAAAGATAAACTTTCGTATTCATTCTACTCTCTTCCATGTAGATCCAATTACTCCCACTCGGGCTCGACGCTCAGTGGTTCTACAAGAGTATGAACAGAAACTGAGTAATCGAACTCCATTCACGAGGTTATGGCTATTAAACCAACCACTATTATCGTAATCCTATACTGCTCACAAAGAGCCATAGGTCATCAATCGATCCTCGGACTACAAAGTCCGCAGAAATCAGTAATGGGTAATGGATAAACCATACTCCCAATACTTACCGGATGGATCGAAATTCGATCTAGTTTAGTAGTATTTAGTGTTATCACCAACAACCGATGTTGGATGTGGTCCGATTTTAATCGCTTAGTAACTACCTTGAGTAAACGTATTTCAAGGTTCAAGGTTTTATCTTGTTCATGGATTCTATCGTAAAGGATGCAACAAGATAACCGCCCCTTCCGATGTCAAGAATCGATAACGAACCTTTTTCTCAATGCTACAAGATATATAACGATTGGTCATCGACCGAACGTACGCCGAAATTCCCAGTCAAACCATCAAGCATCATGTGCTAAATTCTTATATTGACGGAATTTGGGTGAACCGAATCCACTCATTATCCGTTAATTCCAAAGCACATTCTAGGTAGACTTCTCGGTTCTACACTTCAATGTAAACCGTTATTTCACTTCCAATATCTTTATTGAGTTAAGCGGTGTATTGTGGCACATCTACAACTATGTAAAGGCAATTCAGTTGGTTTCTTCCTTAGTGAAAGCATTTCACTATGAGGCGAACTTGAGCATCGTGCCCTAGACTATGTGATGGCCCATTTCGAGTATAGAATACTCCATCTCCGACAAAATCGAGACACCTTTGAATATTTTGGATAAACTTACCGGAGTGTTTGAGTAGTTGTCGACTAAAAGTCACTACTCATAAGCCCCTACTAGCTTGTATCTTTCATCAAACCCCAGTGTCGTCATGAACAAGCTATGTTACTTCTTTATAACCATTATCCTTTCCCGATTGAAAGGAAAATTAGTCATTGAACCTTTAAGACAATCTAACCAGATCGAGAAAGGAATCACCCCGAACCAATCTTGAGTGTCTTGTCTTTTAGGGACTATGCACTAAGCTGTGGAATATGAAGAAGTGTTTATCTAAATATAGAAACCAATTGCTTTTAATAGTTCTTAAGATGTGTTTTATATACTTATTTCAAAGAAATGTAAGTGGTTTTGACTTTATCAAACAAAAGTCCGAGTCTTGGATTCGTACTACAAATGGTATATTCACTTCCTATACGACAAACAAATTATCGAATAGAAGGTAAATCCATTCGCTCCAACGAATCTTAAACCGAAAATAAATTTTCCGCGATATCCAAGGATTGAATCCGAGATTCATTTCCTCATATCACTCCCACTATTTATAGCTAAAATTACGCCCGTTGTCTAGTCTATTAATCGTTAATATAACTATCTTGTTCTTCCAAAGAACATAGTCTACGAAAAAATCACCAAGGATTCATAGGTTGGTGATCCAAAATCACTATCCTTATCCTATGGTTTTCGGAGCTTATTAATTTTCGGTTTAGCCTTAAAATCAACTCGCTTTTAGATGACTAACACTCTTAGACATACTCTCCCATTCTTGACTTTCCGTAAATGGAAACAGCTTTTGAACTAGCGATTCAGTGTGAGTAGACACTACTCTTAAACCGTGGGATGTCTATTTCGAGTGTTACTTGTCCGACTTGTCGGATTTTCTAATATACTAGAAAAACAACAAATCATAACATTAAAGCTCCCACTAGTTTATCGGTTCCAAATACCGTCTAACCAAAGAATGCTTCATTTTATGATTTTCCAAATTTTCAATTTTGAAAATCTCTCGTAAAACACTTACACAGTTCTAATGTTTCCAGAAAAATACAAATCATAAAACTCCCACTAGTTCATCGATTCCAAATATCGTCTAACTAGCAACAGTTCATGATTTTCCGATTTTTCAATTAGAACGGTTACGTGTGTAGTCACTACACACTGAAAATTCACTAGAAGAATTTCAAAGTCCGAAATCACCTTCGATCAAACTAAGTTTGTCTTCCGTTTGACACGAATGACACTAGTGACATGCCTATATGTCACTCTGGTTTTTAAAAGGCTTAAGAGAAAATATCTCTTTTGAAAATAATTTGCATTATCGAATAACTAGTTCAACGTCCTAGTTACTTTCCACTTTTAACGAAGTCAATACTAGTCAATTATAAATTTTAAGCAATTTAGTAAGGGATATAATGTCAGTAAATAAAATGACATATATTAATTCAAGTTTAACACTACTATATTTATTTTAGGAATTGTAAACTAAAATTAAGTCTACTCTACCATTCCAAGGTTTTAACCTCGCATCTCGATGTGCCGCCTTAGGGTAGGTCAAAGAGATGACGGTTAAAGCGAGACAATCTCATCAATGAATAACTTGTAAGAATCGAACATCCCACGAGAATCGAACATCCCTTTATTCATTGACTACCTTCCTTTTAAGCCTAGGTATTACCAAAAATACCCATGATGAGTGTGACCTACTATATCGGATCTCTTAGGTACGCCCGAGTGTGCCGTCTTAGGATAGTCGGTGACCTGACGAGTACCCGTAAATCCTATCCTTTCGGAGACCAAGCCATGAATGTTGATAGGGGTGAACACCATCCTTAGGGGACGAAATCAAAGCGCCAGCGAGGCGCCACCCTTCTCTCACTTACTTGTATCTATAGTAGAGGCCGTGGGGTTGGTCTGCCGCCCCGCCTCCCACTCAATATTTTGGAAGTGGTTGTGGGTTAACTAACCACGCCTTTTTGATGTTAACATAAAAGCACATCAAATCAAGGATTCCGAATGGTGTCGTCGTAACGTAGGCAAGCCTACCCGTCCCTATTCGTTGGAACATATGTGATCCCGGATTTAAATCGGGTCAAGAGAGCCCTATTGAGATTAGAAGGAATCACCCTCGCGCTCTCGGTTTGGCTTAGTCTTGCCGGACCCCGTGCATACATCACACTAGAAGGGTTAAGTCGCTTGAGCGAAGCTCGCTTGACCACCCAACCTATAGGCGAACCGCTTTTATCCAAGATTTATCGTTTCTTTTACCATTATTCAATCTCGTAGACACTACGAATTGAAAACGTGATCTCGTTTGGGCTTTAAGGCGGTTCACCGAGAACACACACCGAAAGGCTTAACGATTTCATAACCCGTCCTCGGATCTTTAATTAGTTACTAAATTAAATTAATTACCACATATTAATAAAATTTCAACTAATTACACGAGTTTGTATACATGCCTATTTTAATTACCAAAATTAAAAAGCTACATGTATGCATGGAGTGGATTTATGATATGATGCATGTCATGGCAATTCCGATTTTATATCTATTTTATGATCAAACACATAAAAAATAAATGCGGAAAATTTAAACACCGAGATGGATCGTTGGCACCCCCGTATCTAATCTATTAGAAAATAAAAAACAACCAAAACCCTAACTAGGGTTTACTACTTTCTAACTAAATCTGCAGCTGTTCGAACTCTTCGACGATCGGCATACCAAACGAACTCGGATCGGGACGAAACTTTCCAGATCATATCTTCACTCCTTGAAATTCAATATGGACGGTTGGATCGGTGCTTTGACTTACCAATTTTCTCCAGTAAACCGCCAAACTTGCTGCTGAATCTGACTTTGACTGCACTGTATCAAGGACTTCCTGAGGCAGATCGGGAATCGAGATGAATCCCGATCGACCTGAAATTTTTATGGTACGTCCAAAACTCCAAGTTGATCAATCTGAATGGTCGGATTTTCGTTTCAATGGTCCAAACTCTCCCAGAAAATCGAGGAAGACACAGGTAGTGTTTCTGTGAATCCTGCGTTTTTCTGTTACAGCAGCCTCTTCGCAGCATCAAACGGATATTGAAACGGACTCTGATCGATGCCAAAATTTGTGGAGTTGATCATCATCTTATAATCTTGATTATGACCGGAGGGATCTTCGTTTCAACGGCTCGATCAACGGGAAAAGAAAAAATACTAAACAGCTACTAACTAGATCTATTTGCTGGAAATTAAACTTGCAATAAAGATAAATTACATAATTTCCTATACTCATATGAACGAATTTTCATCGTTCATATGAGTGTACAATAGATCTAACGGGTAAACAATGCCAACCCCAATCCATCTCTTCAACCACAACAATCGCAACAACATAAAGAAAATATGTAAACATGCATCGGCCAAAATTTAAAATAAAAGCTACATGTTTTCCACTCCTAGATCTAATATTTTATACGAATAAATATAGATCCCCTTGGTCTCTGATACCACTGTTATTAATACCATCCGCAACGGAAGCGATTTTATGGATCTAGATCTATAATATATACGTAATAAAACAACTAGGTCTATATCTACAAGGGGTTGTAGTAGACATACCTATTGGATCTCTAAATCCAATTCAAGAACCGCAACAAGAAGATTGAACAATGATGTGAAGAGCACCACGATCTTCCGTGACGTGTGATCCAAGCAACTCCGGTGGAAGGAAATTCTCGCCTCGAATCCTTCCGATATACTACCCGAAAATCTCCAAGATTCTCCCTTAACTCCCCTTGACCGAAAATTTCTTCCTCCTCTCTAAGAGGTGGAACTCAAAATATTGTGTGTGTTAAGGCTTAGAAGAACTCTCTTTATATAGGAGAGTAATCCTTGTCCTCCAAGGATTAAATAATTAAGAGATAATTATTACATTAACCCTTTTTCCAAATAAAAGATAGATAAAATAATTATCCCAAACAAATTAGGATAAATCATATTATTATCTAATATTCCATGATTTATCATTTAACAAATAAATGATAAATCACACATTAAATAATTATCCAAGAAAACTAATTTCTTAATAATTAAATAATATAAATTGCATGCGCACCTTTCTTTAAAATTAAGGTCACGCACTTTTTCAATATATTTGACCAAAAATTAGGTCAACACACCAATTCTAATTAGTCGTCACTTAAAAATGTCTTTTCCAGTATTTAATTATTTAGCCCAACTAATTTAATAGTCCACTAAACAATTAATTCACATATCGTTTTAATAAAGTCCAACAAGAACTAAATTAATATTATTAGGATTCGACGTCCGAGAATAGCTATGCTATATTAGGAGGCACGTCGGGGGACCATGGACTAATAATCAGCGGCTCCGATAAATCAAATAAATAATTATCTTACTGAATGTAATAATTATATTCGATAAATCAATCACGAGAATATGCCACCATAATCCCGTGATCGCACTCCTCCGATTATAAGATTATATTTATCTCCTCACGAGAATAATAATAAGCGTCCATTGATATAATCATTACATATGGATTAATCCTCCATAGACTGCTCATTCTAAATCGGAAATTTCCGTTAACCCTTTTAGAACCTCTTATCCTTATTCACCATTAACCCCTAGTGATCAATTAGTGCACATAATCGACTAGTAGCTAATTAGTCAAATGTGAACTCCCGGGATCGATCATTTTCTTAGGGCTAACAAATAAGGGAACTGTCTATCTACTTCCATAAATGGAAGGAATGGATTCCGATAACACGACTACTCACTCAATCCAAAGATACAATGCCAAGATGGGGTAATTCGGACCACGTGCTCGGTGTAATCCTTAACCGTCAAGTCAAACCTCATACTTGATTCAAGCGGCTTGATCGTGATCACCTCGAGATTAAGATATATCCATAAATATGATCATCCATTGATTCGATAAGACTTCTCGATTACGGAATTATATCGTGAACTCTAATCAAATCGGTCCACTTTCTATATGATATATCTATCATATATAAATGCCCCATTAGGTTCTCTTAACCGAAAGTCCGGATAAGACAATCAAACCTATTGTGTTCTGGGCGCATTAATAGCACGTTAAAGGAGAGACCCGATACTCTCGATTAACTTCACTACGGGCTAATTGTATTTTAAGTACATCTTCACTAACTCAATCCTCCCGTGCATATACCATACACTGAGTTAAGTGATTACATAAACGATATACTTAGGGTTTTCTGTAGTGTAAATACTATTGTCACATCGGTGAATATGAGAATAATAAATATGAATAATAACATCATTTCATTTATAAAACAATTACAAAATTGTCTTTCGGGCATTACACCTAACAATTCCAATGGTAGTTTTATAAGCAGTTCTATAGGCCCATAAAGCATCATCTAATCACAACGACCAATCCTTTCTAGTCGTATTCACAGTTTTCTCCAAAATGTGCTTTATCTCTCGATTTGTAACCTCAACTTGTCCACTTGTTTGAGGGTGATAAGCAGTATCTAACTTGTGTCTAACCCCGTACTTAATCATCAACTTTTCAAACGGCCTATTACAGAAATGGTTTCCATTATCACTAATAATGGCACGAGGTACTCCAAACCGCGTAAAGATATTTTTCTTTAAGAACTTCAGTACAACCTTCGCATCGTTAGTAGGCGAAGCAATGGCCTCAACCCAATTGGACACGTAGTCGACCGCCACTAAAATATAGCGGTTGGACAAAGACGCAAGTAAAGGTCCCACAAAATCAATACCCCAAACATCAAAGACTTCCACTTCTAGGATATTCTTCAGTGGCATTTAATTCATTCTCGAGATATTTCCCGTCATTTGGCAAGAATGACAAGATCTAGCATATTCATGCGCATCTTTGAACAAAGTGGGCCAGTAAAAACCACATTGGAGAACTTTCGCAGTAGTCTTGTCTCCTCCATAATGTCCTTCGGCCTCATAAGCATGGCAATGTCTAAGGATATCATAATACTCCTCTTCCGGCACACATCTCCTAAAGACATTGTCGGATCCTAGCTTAAATTGATAGGGCTCTTCCCAATAATAGTGCCTAAGATCCTTGAAGAATTTCTTTCTATCTTGGGGGTTGAAATTTGGTGGCAAGTATTTCGCGGATAGATAATTCACAAAGTCTTTAAACCATGGTTGTTTCTTCTCCTTCACAACCTCAACACGCGAAGATACCGTAGCGCAATCATCCTTACCATATATAGCCTTGATGGAGAATAATTGTTCATCAGGAAATGTTTCTCCAATCTCGTTCATTGGCTCATTATCCTCTATTTGTAAACGGGAAAGATGATCCGCAACCAGATTCTCAGATCCTTTCTTATCACGGATTTCTACATCAAACTCTTGCAATAGTAGAATCCATCTCAATAACCTTGGCTTGGAATCTTGTTTGGCTAAAAGATACTTCAAAGCCGCATGGTCGGTCCCAAATGTGACTTTAGATCCTACTAGATAAGATCTAAACTTGTCAAAAGCAAAGATAACAACTAAAGCTCTTTCTCGATGAGTTGCATAGTTCCTTTGAGCGAAATTTAAAGTTCTACTAGCATAGTAGATGGGCCTAAAGATCTTGTCTTTTCTTTGTCCTAAGGCAACACTTCTGGCAGATAGATCGCTTGCATCGCACATCAACTCAAAAGGTACATTCCAATCAAGCTCAATCGAACGGGTGCGATAATAAGCATGCTCTTTAACTCGTTGAAAGCTTTCATGCACTTATTAGTAAACACAAATGGCACATCCTTGGCCAATAACTCAGTAAGAGGTCTAGAGATTAAGGAAAACTCCTTCACAAACCGATGATAGAATCCCGCGTGGCCAAGAAAACCTCACAATGTCTTAAGATTGGTTGGTGGAGGCAGTTTTTCAATCACCTATACTTTTACTCTATTCACCTCTATACCGTTCTTTGAAATACGGTGGCCAAGTACTATACCTTCAGTAACCATAAGATGACATTTCTCCCAGTTAAGCACCAGATTCGTCTCCTCGCATCTCTTCAACACTCGTGCTAGATGCGTGAGACATGAATCGAAATCATCTCCAAATACGGAGAAATTATCCATAAAGATCTCTAGGAAATCTTCAACCATATCAGCAAACAGAGAAATCATGCATCTTTGAAACATTGCTGGTGCGTTGCACAAACCAAAGGGCATTCTATTATAAGCAAAGGTTCCATATGGACATGTAAAAGTGGTCTTTTCACGATCCTCGGGTGCGATATGAATTTGATAGTATCCCGAGTAACCGTCAAGAAAGCAATAAAACGCATGTTCGCTCGGTCTCTCGAGCATTTGATCAATGAAGGGAAGAGGGAAATGATCTTTACGAGTTGCATCATTCAACTTCCTAAAGTCAATGCACACTCTATGACCAGTAATGAGTCTAACATGAATCAACTCATTTAACTCATTGGCTTGTACAGTCAAACCTCCCTTCTTAGGAACTACGAGGATCAGGCTTACCCATTCACTATCAGAGATATGAAAGATGATTCCCATTTCTAACATCTTAATAACTTCATCCCTAACCATGTCTTTCAATTGTGGAGTCAACCTTCTTTGGTGTTGTGCAACCGCTTTCTTTGCAGGATCGACGGAGATTTTATGCATACAAATGCTAGGGCTTATGCCTTTAACGTCAGCTATTGTCCATCCAAATGCTCCACGATACTCTCTCAACACTCTCATCAGCTTTTCTTCTTGTATTTCATCAAGGAGGAAGAAATAATAAGCGGCAAGGTCTCATCTTGAAGGAATACATACTTTAAATGCGCAGGCAGAGGCTTTAATGTCAGATTAGTAGGAGGCTCTTCTACCGAGGTCTTTAACTTTTTTTCCGGTTAACTTAAGCTCAAAGAACTTATGACATGTCGGTATATGGTAGAATTTCTCAACCTCGGTAGACTTCATTTCCTTAACATGGCCAGGGGTTCCTCTACTATATCCAGATCATATCACTTTTTCTTCCTCGCTACGCTCATATTTCACTTCATCCTCTAATTCTAAGGTAGCCTCGAGGAAATCCTTAATATCCTCATATTGTTGGAAGTCAATGACAAGCTTGTCAACAGAATCCAACATGAAACATGCATCCTCTCCATCATCAGGTGTCTTCATAGTGTCAAACACGTTGAATGCTATTTCATCTCCATTAACTCTTAACACTAACTCTCTTTTGTAAACATCGATAAGCATCCTACAAGTGGCCATAAAAGGTCTTTCTAAGATTAGGGGTACTTCTTAGTTAGCTTCCATATCTAGCACAACAAAGTCGACAGAAACACAAACTTCTCAACTCTTACTAGCACATCCTCAACCACTCCACAAGGTTCCTTAACCGAGCGGTCAACTAGTTGCAAAGTAATTGAAGTATTTTTAAGGTCTTTCATACCTAGCTTTTGAAAAATGGATAGAGGCATCGATTTACGCTCGCTCTAGATCACACAAGGCTTTGTTCAAACATACGTTACCTATAGTGCGGGAATGAGAAAACTTCCCGAGATCCTTACACTTAGCGGGTAACTTATGTTGAAGAATGGCCGAGCACTCCTCATTCAGAAAATGGTCTCTAAATCTAGGAGTTTCCTCTTATTAGAGATAGCTTCTTTTAAGAACTTGGTGTACTCAGGCATCTCAGCAAGTGCTTCAACTAAGGGTATATTGATTTGTAACTTTCTAAAGATATCTACGAACTTCTTATACCTCTTATCATCAACCTTAGGCTTAGATTTGCGTGGAGGATAAGGTACGGTTGAAGGATCGACATCAGTGAAAATAGGATACTTATTATTATAAAGCTCAACTCTAGGGCCAACAAGTTCCTTATAGGTTTCTTGCTCAGGAAAGGTCCTAGAAGTACTTGCTTCATTGCTTGGCTCACTATCCTTACTCTATAATACTTTCTCTTTCTCTTTCAAAGATGGTGGAGTCTCCTCTTTCCCACTTCTAGTCATGATCGCATTCAAATCCTTAGGATTTTTATCAGTATTGCTTGGCAATCCTCTAGGAGGTCTAGTTGAGACTTGCTCAGCTAATTGTCCTATTTGGTGAGTGAGATTTTGGACTATGTCTTCTTGGTTGGTCACCTTAGCATCGTTCTTCGGACAATATTGGCTAAAGTTAGTGGCTAACTCAGCCATCGATTTTGAAAGTTGTCCCATATTGTCAGTAACGACATTACTCATTTTTTCTATCGCAGCTTCCCAACCAAAAGTTTTAGTTTGCTAGGGTACATAAGTAGTAGGCGGTTTAGGCCCTTTTCCTCCATTAGGGTCACTATATCGGAATCCCGGATGATTATGGTTAGGCTTATATCCTCCCCATTGGTTTCCTTGTCTCCCAATATAATTGGCTTCTTCAGTACCAGTATTCTCACTTTGATGAATTACTTCAATTCCAGTCCCATTCTCAACTCTTGTCATCCTCTCCTGCATTCCATCCACCTTAATGTTGATAACAGACAGTTTTTCTAAGATTTTATTTGATGCACTATCCTCAAATATATCAGCGGCCATCTTCACAGTAGCTATGTCATTGCCTCCCTATTGACTATTCATCGCTATTTGCTCCATTTTTCCTTGTGCCTCCTCGGAGATAAAAGAACAAACGCTCATTCTTGCTAGAGGCGTCTACTCTAATTTTCTCACTCACTCTCAATCCATGGTAAAAGTTTGCATTAAAAGCCAAAGAGAGATATCATGATGAGGACACTTTCTCATAGCTTCCTTAAAACGCTCCCAAGCTTGATCAAAACTCTCCCTGTGTTGTTGCTTAAATCCTAAGATGTCTTGGCGTAACTTAAAAGTTTTTCCTAAAGGAAAATACTTATTCATGAATTTTTGCAACAATTGTTCCCAAGTAGTGATAGATCCAGCCTCTAAAGAGAGAAGCCATTGCTTAGCTTTATCTTTCAAAGTGAAAGGGAAAAGCTTAAGACGAATGTTACCCTCCGGGATTAATTCTGGCTTCACAGTGCTAACGATTTCCAAGAAATTCGTCACGTGAACACCAGGATCCTCGTTTTGGATTCCATGAAAAGTGGAATAGTTGGTCACCATTTGAATTACATTAGGCCTAGGGTGATAGACTTCCGCAGGGTCTTGCGGTGCTACGATAGCGGGAATGAATTGCTCAATAGTAGGCATTGCATAACTTTGTAAAGTGCGCCTCGCTCCTTGAACTAAGGCTCGGTTTCCATTATTAGCATTGGTATTGTTATTAACATTATTTGCATTATTGGCATTATTAATAACAATATTCTCAAGATTGAGTACCTGATTCGGATTTTGCAGATTGTCTTCCATTTCTGCCTCAGATTCAGACTGCTCATAATGATCGGTTGTATGTCCTTCTTCTCATTCATGCTCGCTTTCCTCAAGATTTGGATCCTCTTCTCATTGCTTAGCCAGTTCTCTAGCTAACTTCCTATTTTGCCATGGAAATCTCTCTATTTCCAGATTATAAGGCTCAAGCGGTTCCTTCGATCTCCGAGTAGCATACTATAAAATAATAAAAAAGAATAAAACAATTAAAAACTTTAAAGGCTAGGCCTTTAACTAGACTATATAATAAAAATGAAACTAAAACAGACTCTAAAAATTATGAAAAATACGAAAACACTAAGCAGAAACTATGTAAAACGAAACAAAACAGAACCCGACCGGACAAGGCGCCTCGCTCCCGGTAATCTGAGACCTCATTGCCAATGAGTTCACGGTCTCGCAAAGCGCCTGATTCATTCTACGACACTAACAGGTTAATTCTATGCTACGAAAACTAATTAAAAAGACACTATTCATAATATTTACTATTAATAAAATAAGCTATACTTGATTAATGACACGAGTCCCCGGCAACGGCGCCAAAAACTTGGTGTCGGGTCAAGTAATAAAAATACTCGATACATAAATAACACACTAGCAAGAGAACTAAGTTCAATCGTAGTATAGTTAGACAGCAGTCGAGGCTCGATCCCACGAGACTCGGCTTAAACAAAATATAACTTATTAAACTAAAAGCAAATTAAAGCGGTCTCCGACCAACAATAACGTAGAATTAAAATTGACACAATAGAAACACAAACCAAACAAAAGACACAATGACACTAAGACACTTATTTTTATAGGTTTTATAAGCGATTAACAAACGCGGTATTGATAACGCTTGTAGTAATTACTCCCCCATGCTATGTAGATTGACGACGAGACAAAATAAGACATTTAAGATTAATTATTCTGACTACGGGAGTCATCCCCTAAAATAGATCTAGCTCCGGGTAGGCCATCTGGATCATCGTGCCTCCATTACGTGACTTCACATTTTTAGTCTCCGTCTCATATAACTTCTGACACAATTACAAAACTAGGGATGCCGGTATAAACCGTAACCTCATCTAAGCAACATTCCTATGGTTAGGCGTACTTCTTAGACACCGATTCAATCTCTGTCCTAAGTAACAATCACTTTTGAGTCTTATGTTAAATTACGATGACAAATAATTAAGTTGATCAGGTTTAATTACTCATTTTAATTACAAAGCAGAGAACCTGGCGTAGTCGAAGCCGTTCATAGACAAACCGGAAACATCACAGAACTCGCTACCAGCGAGACAGGGGCTCACTGCCAGCGAGCTCAAGTCTGTACCAGGTCTGCTCGTGAAACGTCTTCTACGTCTCAGATCTACATAAACATGGGTTCGTTAATTAGCTACATCACGAAATCAATACACAAAACGACTACTCTATCACGAAATAATATAGATCTACGAATAAAGATTGCATAATTGAGTAGACATTACCCTCGAAGACGAGCGTGATTCCCACTCCTTGATACGATCTCTAACCGGCGAATCTAACGACTCCGTAATGAACGAACATAAATAAAAACTGAGAACTTTTATAAAAATGAAAATATTGTATAATGGTGTGTATTCTAAAGTATGGTGAAATAAAATTCGTGGATGCTGCTTATATAGAGTTTTCAGCCGACCTAAAGATGCATTTAAAAACCCTAAAATGCGTAGAGATAACTCCCAGTCAATCCTCGATTTTTGGTCAACTCGCTCCCAAATAATAGGGTTCATTGCCAAATGAGTCCACTTCATTCGATTGGCTCATTGGCTTTTCTCGCTCCTTACTCCACTTCTCGTGTTGCTTCGATATTTATCTTTTATTCAATCCGATTCTACATTGATTTATCTTGAGATTTACTTCCTCTGATGGTAGATATCCTCCGATTCATCGTAATCTATAAAATCAATAATTATCGCACAGTAAATCATATTTTAATAATAAAAATAGGTAAATAGCAAATTATATCTTATAAATCACACAACACTAAATAATCATTATAAACATGTGATTTAATATAAAATATATATTATTAAGCTCGATATAAGGACAACATTGATGACTTTTACGGGTATAATTTGACCGTCATCACCTACCCTCTTCTCACACCTAATATCCCTTTTTGGTCTCTATCAAGTGTGTAGATGCAAGCATTAGTTAATTGCCCCAATACAAGCAATTCATACAATAAAAGTAGGAGAAGATTCATAACATTTGAAACTAAACAACCATTCCCAATCAACATAAGAGATTAACTAGTTATACAACATAGTCTTGTATAGTTTAACCTAGCCACTCATAATTATAAACATTAACATATCAAGATTAACATTCATAGTCACAAGAACACTTGAATCAAAGTAAAGATTAAGAGTGACCAATCAAAAACAAGAGCTCGAAATTGGTGTCTTTCATTCAAGCTCCAAAACCTTCAAAGGAGTCAACACACTAGTGTATTGTATCTCCAAACACGAAGCAAAACAAAAAGAAAATTTTTAGCACTTACTTTCTATACTAATTAAAATTGCATTCTTTGTGGGTATGAGGATAGCTATCTTGATTCGGTATACTCTAAAGACGCATGCTTGGTACAATATTGATGATCTCACAAAATATAAGTTTCAGTGAATTTCCATTTACTGATCTCATCTTTCATGGAATCGATCCCCCTTGACTGTACAAGAATATGTGGAGCTCGGCATGTCTGGAAGCACAAGAGAACGCTCGTTTGCTGATAATATTACCAGTATTCGCTACTGGGTCATTCATAGCATTACTCCTCGGAAACCCCCGCCCACATCACCATTCAATATTTCCTGGCCAACTATTGGCCAAACCACCTGGGAACTAGGCCCAATGTGAGTTGGATATGATAATGAGAAGGAGCACCGCGGGCGGGTAGAATGGATGATTGGAAGATCTGGCCAAAGAAGGTGATAGCCCTGTAGATTCGTTCCCATGGTTCGATCCTTCCCAGTAAAACGCGGCGCGTTCGAATTCTGATCGCTTTTACGAATAGAATCCTCTATTTTTTTGGAGTGGTTTTTTTCTTAGTTGAGGTTGAAACTGTGTTAATAATGGGGAAGGGTGATCATATGTTACTTCATCGGATAATTATACATGGGAGATGCAAGGTAATACAAAAAAAGAACAGAAATGAATGATAAAAAGGGCTTTTTTTTAGATCAGGAGGTTTTCTTTCTTCTTTCTTTCTATAGTGGAGATAGTCGCACGTAATGACATATCATGGCCATATTATTAAAAGCTTGTGGTAAGAATGAGTTTCGTTCGAGTGCTTGAAAATAATATTCCAAAGCTTTCGTGTGTTCTCCATTACTTGTGTGGATAAGACCTACATTGTAGAGTATATAACTTCGATCATAAGGATCAATTTCTAGTCGCATAGCTTCATAATAATTCTGTAAAGCTTCCGCATAATTTCCTTTGGATTGAGCTGACATCCGTTACGTTTGCCATTCAATGAAAAGAATCTCCGTTTCAGAACCGTACATGAGATTTTCACCTCATACGGCTCCTTACTCATGTACATACTGAAAATAATAAGTGGAATCCAAAATGATTCCAATTTTCTCATTCACCTTCCTCTCCTTTCGTGGCCTATCCGAAAGAGAATCCAGATACTTCTTGGTCGTTAATATCTCGAACGGGTTGTTCCATTATTTGTACCCCACCGACTTTCTTTTCGATTTATTTTGACATATGGATTTACTAGACTATTTGTTTTGTTTTTATACCCCTAACCTTTCATAGCTGAATTTTCACATCTAGGATTTACATATACAACATATATCACTTGTCAAGGAGGAATTTCTTATTAGTTATTAGTTAGTTCAATTCAAAAAAGACCAAGGTAAAAAAGAAAAATTGGGTTGCGCTATATATATGAAAGAGTATACAATAATGATGTATTTAGCAAGTCAAGTCGATAGCAGCATGCCAGTACTTTGCCCTAACTACAAAGGAATGAGAGGGTACAATTTCGACGAATCACTGATCCTACTTCCCATTCTGCATCGTTTCGCTCCATCGTCCGCGGGTTCCTCTTATATTGAAATGATACTGAACATATATGCTATGTAGACGATTGTTCATGCTGCCAGGGTTTACTATCTATGTCTCTACATATATGTGATATGCCACCCCCACGGAGATATGATATGAATCTACTAGGGTCCCCGCTCTCCACTCTCTACACCCCGACCCGCTATCTCTACATGGGATAGACTTCATAAAGATAAAGAGTTCTTCCATGCCCAAGAGTAACTCCGCTTTTACCCGGCTAGACATACACTCCCCAGCTTGGAGTCCACTCCCGGCAGCTGACACCGGAAGGCAAGGTTACTGATTCTTGCTTTCTGCTTACGACACCGAGGTACTTACTTTTTCTATTTTTAACCATCTTCGGGATTCATCTGATATTTATATTATTCTCTAGGAAAATCTCATTCCAGTAAAATTATTCCAGTAAAATTAGTAAAGTAACTAACAGAATCGTGGATAGGGAACTATACTAACGACTTACCCCCCTTAAGCACGAGCTCCTGGAAATATTCCGCCATAGTTAGGCAGTCAAGCCAACTCTCATACGAGCTCCTGGCGGTTCATTCATCTGGCCGTAAACTAGAGCCACTTTTGATTCTGTACCATTCTAATAGAAAGAAGCATTTATGCTTTAATTATATATACACCATCTCCAAGGAAAAACACTTCGATCTCCTATTAGAAAAATTCCCAATTCGCCTTTTGGGGGTTAAATTTGATTTTTTATTTATATTATGGAAGTCAATATTCTTGCATTTTTCGTTTCTTAGGTTACCCCTTCAGAATACCCCAGAAGGGAATTTTCTCTACTCCCCCAATCTTCACTTAACGCCACACCGAGTCTCCTTTCTCCGAGGATTGTGAAAGATGTTCCGCTAGAAATATTCTTGTTTTTGCTTCACTCATATTCCCAAAAGTGGATCCCGCTCTAATAGCTCGAATAGATTAAATACGTGCATTAAAATACGAAGGCTTCTTATTCCACAACAACGAAAGCATTTTTTCACTCTTTCATATACTAGGGGATTTTATGTCAAGTTTTTGTCTTAATACAAACAAAACAAACTACTTTCTAACTTTCTAGATGATCCCTCTAGAAGAGAGTGATTCTAACAATCTTTCTAGTTACTCGTTCTTTATTTTTATTTGAAAAGATCCTGAGGAAAGGTATTTTGTTTCTACTGAGCTAACAATAGGTTGATGTCTCTAGTAAACCAAAGTCACCATTTAATAGCTATTTTGATTCCATTTCTTCTCTACAAATAAAAAATGGAAGATTTAGTTACGATTAGAAACCTCCTTTTTATCTTCATCCATGGACCTTTTTACTTATTAAATTCAAAATATTAGTTTAATTCAAAACTATGTTTCGTAATTTCATAATCCAATTCTCACTTTATAAGTGACTATAAGTAGAATTTGAACTAGGAATCCTTAATAGTTACAATTGCAATCAAGAGTTGAATTTTACGTAAATTTGGCTAGCAGAGCCCCTTGGGGCGTGGGGTGTGCCTGCAAGAACTTGGAGGAAGTTGGGGAAGAAGATGGGGGCGAAAAATTAGGTAAATTCGATCCAAAAAGGGGTTCAAATGCTGAATATCACTTTTCCCGATGCTTGGCGTGCGTAAAGGTCTGGCGTACATCATTAAAGGTTTGAAACTCTCTGAATAGCTATAGTGACGTTCGGCGCGTGCCACTATAAGTTGGCGTGCGCCAATTTCATAGTAGCTCAGTAAAATCGCCATAATGACGCATTGGAAAGCTCGTTTTCCGATCTACAACTCTCATGAAGACCTCTTCTCCAGAAAATGCTTCTAAGTTGGGTCAAATATACGTTGAAGATAGGCTACGGTAGAAACACTAAGGACAAATGATCCGTTTGAACTCATAAGCTTCCGGAACAGTCTTCTAGCCCACAAAATATGTGTTTATGCTCAACACGTGTCATCACTCGGGGTCTTGGTTAACCTATAATCCTGCAATAAAACACAAAAATACAAAGTGTAAACCCGACACGATGCTCCAGTTACTACAACCGGTACAAAACTAATCAAAACACGATATTTTATATAATGATTACAATCTACACATTTGGATGAAACAAAGCAAATAATGACTTGAATTGATACGAGAACATCAATAAATACATGAGAAATGGGGGTAAAACATCATGAAATGCATAATCAAGTTGACTTACATCACTTTCCCTCTGCACGACGTGTCAGACGTGACTTGATTGGATGGTTCACCAGTAGCTTTTCGGTCGTTTTGATGATGGCGCATTTAATGCCGTATTGAGTATGTTTTTGATAACTGCAGAGCGTTAAATGCGGCTTTTGAAATTCGAAATCTGGATTACCCGCGTGAATCCTGACCGTTTGATTCTTTCAACCCTGACCATCATGCCCCTTCTTTTTCCTCTATAAAATGAGGGTTTTCTCTGGCTCTTTCTCTACACTTGCAAATTCTGAGCTTTCATCTATTTTTTCTTCGATTTTATTTTCTTCTCTTATTGTCATGTCTTCACATGTTGATCTCGTTTCCCCTTTTTTCTACATGGATTCTCGTGATGCTCATGAAAATTACTGGAGGTGTTTCTATCATTTGAGGATGTTGAGGGAGAGGAGATTGAATGTGGACAAGGTTGAAAGGGGAGGCACCTTGCTCCGTATGCAACTCTCCAGGTGGTGGGACTTCATTGTAGGTCCTCCAGGGGTATGGTACATCGTCAGTCTAGTCCGTGAATTTTATTCTGTGGAAATATTACATATCAAATAGTATGTAATATTTCTTTATTTCGTGTATACATTATTTGTACACTTTATTTGTAAAGGACATATTAATTGTGGTACATATAAACAATTAATATGTCAAACTCTAGTTACTTTATGTCATAGACATACTTTTACTTTTTAGAGTAAATGCTTGCCGCCCATATCTAGTGACCGCCCAAGCTAGCTAGTATCTCCCATCAATTGTACCTATTTATACCTCTTTCATTTGATGAATAAACTAAGTTGAAGTTTACTCAAGTATTATTTACTTTCTCAAACTCTCTTCATGGTATCGGAGCCTTAAACTCCTGAATCCACCGCAAATTCTCGCATACCTCTTTGAATCAAGAATGTCTTCATTATCTCAAGCTTCCTCACCTCGATTGAGTCCCACCGCCTCAAAGAGACCGGGTCATTGACTCTTCATCTTACACAAATCATAGACTTGATGGCAACAACTACTTGCTATGGTCAAGGTCTATGAAAATGTACATCTCTGGACAAGGTAAGATGGGATACATGCTGCAGCTCTAAACTGCCTCGCCTTGAAGATGACTCAGGATTTGAAGCATGGGATACTACTAATAATCAAGTCATGACCATTCTCACAAGATCAATGACAAAAGAGATTAGTGAGAACTTTATGATGTATGATATCGCAAAGCGAGATCTCAGGATAATGCCAGGATCTTTACTCCAAGAAAGACAATACATTAGAAGTGTATGAACTTGAAGCTCAGTTTCAAAACTGCAGACAAAGAGATATGTATGTAACTCAATACTTCAACCAACTGTCTGCAGGGCATGGCAACACCTAGATATGTTGGAAACTCACCCTGGAATGATGTCAAAGACGCCTTTTATAAGGACATTATTAAGAAAAGAGAGTATTCAAGTTTCTTCTGGATCGAATCCTACTCTTGATGATGTTAGGGAAGAATCCTTGCCACAAAACCTCTCCCCAATCTCAAATCCATGTTTGCTGAAGTCAAACATGAGGAAAGCAGGAGAAAAGTGATGCTTTTGAACTCCCCTGACGACAACCTGCAAAAGTGCTACCTGCCATTGCCGGGAAGCTGCTGAGGTTACTTGAGGCGTCAGGAAGCCTACTAATCGAATCGAAAGTTGTTCTATGAGCACCGCAAACGCACAAATCACACCAATGACACTTGCTTGGAAGCTACATGGCATGCCTAAATCCTCCAAGCCTACCAGGAAAGTCCGGGCAAGCATGTAAATGAAGAGAGAATGCCAAATAGTTGAATGCTCGGTTCTTTGCATTCAAAGCCTTCCTCACTCAACAAAAGAAGGTAGTCCTCTCTCGACATAGCTACTCGAAGCTAGTGCGAGTAAATTCTACTCTTCTATTAGTAATGAAACATGGATTGTTGATTCTGGGGCCTCCTCTCATATGACTGGCAATAAAAACCTCATAACTCACCTTATGCCATGTCATCAAATTCATAAAATTAAGACTGCTGATGGATCTATCTCTCATGCAAAAGGTTTTGGAAATGTTAAACTCACTAATAAGATATGCCTAAAGGATGTCCTATTTGTTCCAAAATTAGATTGCAATCTCATATCTATCAGTAAACTTGCAAAAGATTTGAATTGGACTGTTATGTTTAATAAGAATCAGTGCACTTTCCAGGACCCTTCTTCACAGAAAGTGATTGGGAGGGCTAAACCCTACTCAGGATTGTATGTGGTCAACCTGCTTTGAAGACAAGATCAAGACTGAATCGCCTCGACTGCACTCAAACCTTAGACAATATCATGTTATGGCATTATAGACTAGGACATCCAAGTTTTGGTTATTTAAAGTCTGTAATTCCTGAATTATTTAAAGGATGTAATGTCAATGATCTTCAATGTGATATTTGTCAATTTGCCAAACTTACCAAATCAGATATACCAAACTACCTTATTTGCCTTCTACACCTTCACTTTAATTCATAGTGATGTATGGGGACCTTCAAGAGTAAAAAGTATAACAGAAAAAGGTGGTTTGTCACTTTCATTGATGATCATACCGAAACACATGGTGTTTTTAATGAAGGATAAATCAAGTTGGAGCAGTTTTTTCGTGAATTTTACAACATGATCTCTACTCAATTTGACACTAAGATCAATATCTTAAAGACCGATAATGCACTTGAATACTATGAGTCTAACCTCAGTAATTTCTTGATGGATAAGGGATTGTCCATATCAGTAGTTGTGTGGAAACACCTCAACAAAATGGGGTTGCTGAGAGAAAGAACAGGCACCTACTAGAGATGGCTAGATCAATCATGTTCACCGCACATGTTTCCAAAGTATATGTGGGGTGAAGCTATATTAACTGCCACATACTTAATCAACAGACTTCCCAGTAGAGTGTTAGGCTTCAAAACTCCTATCCAAACCCTTCTAACCACACACTCTTGCCCTCATCTTATTTCCCAATTACCTCCAAAAATCTTTGGTTGTACTGTGTTTGTTTATATCCATGCCCAACACAGAAGCAAACTTGATCCCAAAGCTCACAAGTGCATTTTCCTAGGATATGCAAAGGACAGGAAAGGGTTACAAGTGTTATTCCCCTTCGAAAAGAGATTTTACAATTCTATGGATGTAATTTTTTCAAAGGACTCCTACTACAAAGAAGTCCACTGAGGCGATCACAGATGGAAACTTGATTGAAATTGACCTAAATCCTTTCCTCAAAGAACTCTTAACCTCAAAGCAACCTCACGATACTCAAGCAGATCGAACCTCAAAGACTTATTGACTCTCAAGAAATTATTGATCCTCGGCAGAACCTCCTGAACTGAGAATCTATCGCCCCGAGCCTACGACACTCAAAGAACCTCTGAGACCCTCAAAGAGCCGGCCGACATTGATGATAGGCCTATTGCTATCAGGAAGGGAAATAGATCTTGCACTACTGATCATTCTATTCATAATTATCTATCTTATGATCAGTTATCACCTGTTTTTGCCATGTTTACTCTGGAATTGGATTCTCACTCTATTCCTAAGAATATACAGGAAGCTCTCCAACATGATAAGTGGAAGGCAGCTGTCAAGACTGAAATGACTGCCCTCCTGGATAATCATACTTGGGATCTAATAGCTCTCCCCAAAGGCAAGAAGACAGTCAGCTGCAAGTGGTTATTTACCATCAAATACAATGCTGATGGTACAATTGACAAGTATAAGGCCAGACTAGTTGCAAGGGGTTTCACTCAAACTTATGGCATTGACTACAAAGAAACTTTTGCACCAGTGGCAAAAGCCGAACACCGCCGTCGAATCGATATCTCTTGTCATTCCAACTTGACTGGCCT
The DNA here is from genome assembly GCA_026214975.1 of Gentiana macrophylla. Taxonomy (NCBI): domain Eukaryota; kingdom Viridiplantae; phylum Streptophyta; class Magnoliopsida; order Gentianales; family Gentianaceae; genus Gentiana; species Gentiana macrophylla. The sequence goes on along the minus strand of CM047813.1, from coordinate 64,679,560 downwards.
CTTCACCAATTGGATATCAAAAATGCCTTCCTTAATGGTGACCTTCTCGAGGAAGTTTACATGATGTACCTCTCCCGGTTTTACCAATCCTAACACTCAAGGAAAGGTTTGCAAATTGAGGAAATCTCTATATGGCCTAAAGCAATCCCCAAGAGCCTGGTTTGGGAAACTCGCTACTGTGGTTAAAGCTGCTGGATATCATCAATGCAACTCAGATCACACCATGTTTATCAAGACCACTAGCCAGAAAAGATCTATCCTTATTGTGTATGTGGATGATATCATCCTCACTGGTGATGACTCTATTGAGATCTAGAATTTGAAGACTCTACTGGCAAAGGTTTTTCAAGTTAAGGATTTGGGCTATCTTAAATACTTCCTTGGTATGGAAATTGCAAGAAACAACCAGGGTATCTCTATCTCTCAAAGGAAATATGTCTTGGACTCTTTGAAGGAAACTGGTATCTTTGGGATGCAAACTCTTTGTATCCCCAGAGTAGACCACTAGTAATACCTCTTTGCATGGTGATATTCTTTGTCGGGAAGGATCAATATCGAGACTTGTAGGAAACTCATTTATCTCGTCCCATACAAGACCTGATATTGTATATGGAGTTAGTCTGGTGAGCCAGTTCATGCATTGCCCTACTGAGCAACATTGGGATGCTGTGAACATGATACTGAGGTACTTGAAATCCACTCCTGGCCAAGGCTTGCACTTCACCAAGTCTGCTGAGAGATCTATCAAGGTTAACACCGATGCCGATTGGGTCGGTGTCACACAGCATGGAAGGTCTACTATCAAGCACTGTTTCTTATGTATGGGGAAATCTTGTCACTGGAGAAGCAAGAAACAACCTCATCGTCTCAGAAGCGATCTTTGGCCGAACTCCGGGCACTTGTTTTGGGTATTTGTGAAGCTCTATGGATAAAAGGGTCTGGCCCGAACTTCAAAAATTTATTCAAACACCTTATCACACTCTTTGTGACAATAACTCGGCATTATGCATGGCGAGAGGATCCATTCATCATGATAAAACCAAACATGTGGACATTGTGAGACACTTCTGGAGGAGAAGATTGATGCCAAGATTATTCAACTCCGGTATGTTCCTCACAGCCAGACTGAATCGACATTCTCACCAAGGCCATTCCACCACTTATGTTCAGCAGACATAGTAGCAAACTTGGCTGTATAAACATATACAACCCAGTTTGAGGGGGGTGTGGAAATATTACATATCAAATAGTATGTAATATTTCTTTATTTCGTGTATACATTTTTTGTACACTTTATTTGTAAATGACATATTAATTGTGGTACATATAAACAATTAATATGTCAAACTCTAGTTACTTTATGTCATAAACATACTTTTACTTTTTAGAGTAAAAGCTTGCCGCCCATATCTAGTGGCCGCCCAAGCTAGCTAGTATCCCCATCAATTGCAGCTATTTATACCTCTTTCATTTGATGAATAAACTAAGTTGAAGTTTACTCAAGTATTATTTACTTGCTCAAACTCTCTTCATATTCTGTTTTAGCGGAGGCTGCTTCTGGTGAGTATATCAACTTGGTCTCTCTCCAGGGTGTTTCTGTTGCTTTCACTCCGGAGGTTATCAACCGGTTCTTTCGTATTCCTGCATTTGACCCGGCTACTCATTATGAGGTGGCTTGGGATCTTGGTGACGAGGTTAGCAAATGGGACTGTGTGATCCGTGCTTCCTGCTGTCTCTTTCCTGGCAGGAGGAATCCTTTACCTCTGGGTGCTACCTCCGAGCTGTCTCAAAGCAATTGGGTATGGAAGCGGTTTATCAATAGCCGTGCTATATTGACTAAAGATTCTGAGGAGGTTATAGAGGATGAAGCTCTTATCCTTCATGCCCTCTTCATTCCTCATGTGAACATTGACTAGGGCATCCTGATTCACCGTGAAGCTATCAAGTTTGCCGCGGCCATGAGGGATATGTTGGAAGTAGCGTCCGAAAGACAATTTCTGTAATTGTTTTTATAATTAATAATTAATAAATGACAGATTTATTCTCATCTTATTATTCGCTTCGTGCTTATATGTAATACACCGCTGAAAACCCTAAGTTGTATCATATGTAGCCATATAACTTAGTATGTGTCACACATGAGGATTAAGTTTATGGTGATACACTTGAATTGTTAGCCCGTGGTGAACTTAATCAAAGTATGAGGTCTATTGTTTAAACCATCACTAATGTGCCCAAAACACTTTAAGGCGTGACCGTCTTATCCGGACCGTCGATATTGGTTATCTAAGTGGGGCATTTATGTATGATGTATTCATATAGGACTGGACCGATTTAATCTGCATTTCTCATATAATTCTATTATTGAAAAATCTTATTAAATCACAAGATGATCATATGTGGATTAACCTTAAACCTGAAGTGATTGGTGACGCCTGCTTGTTTCAAGATAGGGTTTGATGTGTTCATTAAGGATTTATAAGAGGCGCGGTCCGAATCACTTTCACGTTGGCACTATTCTGGAATGAGTGAGGAGTGTGTGTCTCACAGATATGGAATCCATTCCTTCCTGAGGGAAGTAGAAAGACAATCCCCTTATTTGTTGATCTTAGAAACTGATCGATCGGCCGTGTTCATATTGGTTATGAACTAATTGATCACTAGTGGGTTGATGGTAAATAAGATGTAATGAAGAAGGTTTACGAAAATATTCCCGCTTCGTTTCGGATAGTCAATGGTGGGTTGGTCTGTATGTAATGATTATATCAATGGACACTTATTGACTCAACTTTCTGAGAATAAGTTATATCTATAATCGATAGAGTTCAGTCTCAGATTTATGGTGGCGTAATTCCGGAATTAATAAGTTGAGTAGAAATGTTCTATTCGATGAATATTTTATTCAATTTTTTGTAGCTGTTGGTTATAGGTCCATGCTGTTAGGTGTAGTGCCCGAAAGACAATTTGTGTAATTGTTTTTAATAGTGGATGACAGAATTTATCTCACCTTAGTTACTTGCTTTGTGCTTGTAAAGTAATACACCGCTGCAAACCCTAAGTATATCAGATGTAACCACTTAACTCGATCGGTGTATGGATTACACGTGAGGATTGAGTTAGTGGAGAAATTCTTAAATCTGTTAGTCCGTGGTGAACTTAATCGAGTTTAGGGTCTCTTGATTAAAACACCAATAATGCGCCTGAAACACCTTAGGGTGTGATAGTCTTATCCGGACTGCCGGTGAGGGTACCTACGTGGGGGCATTTATATATGATGGCATTCATATAGACTTTGGACCGATTTAATCTGTATTTCTCGGTATAATTCCGTAATCGAAGAATCTTATTAAATCATTAGATGATCATATATGGATCAACCTTAATCTGAGGTGATCACGGTGCTTTGCTTGTCCCGGGTGGTGTTTGATATGTTAGTTACGGTTCACTTAAATATGTGTTCCAAGCCACTTCTCATTGGCACTATCTCCGGATGAGTGAGTAGTTCTAATTTTCACAGACATATAATCCATTCCTTCCTCTGCGGGAAGTAGAGAGACGATCCCTTATTTGTTAGCCCTAAGAAAATGATCGATGGGCCCAGATTCATGTTAGACTAATTAGCTACTAGTCGATATCGTGAACTAATTGATCACTAGGGGTTAATGGTAAATAAGGATAAGATATTCAGAGTCGGGTTCACGAGACTTCCCACTCGAGAATGGACGATCTATGGAGGGTTAATCCGTATGTAGTGATTATATCAATGGACGCTTATTCACTCTATGGGTTGAGTATAAGTATACATCTATAATCGGTAGAGTTCGATTTCGAGTTTATTGTGGCTAATCCTGGAATTAATAATTAATGTACTTATTACGCTTCGATGAATAATTAATTATTGAGCTACTGGTTATAGGTCCATGGTCCCCGATGTGGCTTCGTAATTCGGACTAATAATCTTGTTATTTGGGCCTCGAAAATAATTAATTGGTTGGGTCAATTAATTGATATGCATGAATATTATTTAGTTGAAATTTAAATAATATAATACATGAAAAAAACATTTTCTGTGGGCACAAGTGAGCTTAGTGTGGCGTAAATATGTCTTGGATTTTCCAAGAAATTAGTTTTCTTGGATAATGACATATTGTGTAATTAGTTATTTATTTGTTAAATAATTAATTGGATAAATAAAAGAAAATAATTTATTTATTATTTATCTCTTAAATATAAGGATAATTATATTTTCTAATTATAAGATTGTAATTATCTCTTATTTTTATTGGATAATAATAATTAGAATTATCTCTTTTATTCTCATAAACCGATTGGGTATAGGTTTTCTCTCTTGGATTTTGCCTATAAAAGAGAGTTCTCCCGAGCCCTGTGGAGAGAGGTAAGCCACGAAATTCATAAAGGAAAAAGGCTAAGGAGTTCGATCCTTAGCTCCACTCGGTTGGAGAAAAAGCGAGGTTTTTCTCGGTTGCATATCAAGGAGGTTCGTGTATCAAGAAGGGTGTCCACCAACCGCCGTTTGGAGAACACATCGGAAGATCTTGGCTTCTCTTCCTACTATTGGTAACATGATCTTAACCCCCTTGTAGTTGTTAAATCCTTTAATTTTGTATTGTAATATATAAATCGTGATCCATCCGCTGCGCGTAGATCTAACTCGTTTAGATCTGAGCTCCTGCATCCTTCATGTGGTATCAGAGACAGGTTCCACGATTTATGTAGTTATAATCATAAATAAACGATTTAAAGGAGTGGAATTGCATGTAGATAAAATTTTATCTTTGTTTTATGCTTTGATAATGATAAATTGCTATGGTTGAAGAGATGGATTGGAGGTTGGCACTGTTTACCCGTTAGATCTATTGTAAACTCATATAAACGAAGAAAATTCGTTCATATGAGTATAGGAAATTATGTAATTTATTTGTTGTTGCAATTTTAATTTCCTGAAAGTAGATCTGTTTAGTAGCTGTTTAGTTTTTTCATTTTTCCCGTTGATCGAGCCGTTGAAACGACGATCCCTCCGGTCAGAATCAAGATTAAAAGTTGAAGAACAAGACATCCAAATTTGGGGTCGATCGGAGTCCGTATCATTATCCGTTCGTTGCAATGAAGTGGCTGCTGTAACAGAAAAACGCAGGATTCACAAGAACCCTAGCTGTGACTTCTTTGAATTTCTGGAAGAGTTTGGACCGTTGAAACGTAAATCCGACTGGTCAGATTGATAAGCGTGGACTCATTGACGAGGCATAAAAATTTCAGGTTGATCGGATTTCATCCCGATTCGCGATCGGCCTCGTGAAGTCACTCGATGTGCTCGCTGCAAGAGACAGATTCAGCAGCAAGTTGGGCGGCTCACTGGAGAAAATTGACAAGTCAAAGCTCCGATCCAACCGTCCATATTAAATCCCGAGGAATGAAGAACAGATCTGGAAAATTTCGTCGCGATCCGAGTTCGTTTGGTTTGCCGATCGTCGAAGAGTTTGAACAGCTGCAGATATTGTTAGAAAATAGTAAACCCTTATTAGGGTTTTGGTTATTTATTTTCAAATAGATTAGATACGGGGGTGCCAACGGTCCATCTCGGTGCTTATTTTCTGCACTAGAATACATGTTTAGATTGTATGTGTAGAACCGGAAAATTGCCATGACATGCATCATATCATGAATTCCACTCCATATGCATACATGTAGAAATTAATTCGAGGAATTAGTTAGGCATGTATAAAACACGCAATTAGTTTTAATTAATTGTTTGATATTAATTAGAAACTAATTAGGGTAAAAACCGAGGAACACGGGTTTTTTCAATCGGCGAGGTTGGGTGATGGATTCTCGGTGAATCCCACCCTGTGAAAGCATAGGGAGTAAAATCCCGAAATCTCGTGGTTAAGGTGTTGGATTCTCGGTGAATTCCACCTTACCTAGACGAGATTACGTTTTTGTTCCGTAGTGTCTACGTGAAAGTTTGATGTTTAAGGATTGGATTATCACGGGCATACATGGTTCGAAAGTGGTTTAACCACGGTTGGGTGGTCAACAGTAGCTACGGCTCGATCGACTTCACCCTCCAAGTGTGGCGTTTGCACGGGTTTTGGCAAGGCCGAGCCATCCGAAGAGCCACTACGGCTCAACGGAGCTCCCTAGTTTTGACCCGTCCGGCGGCCACATATGTTCCAATGAATAGGTCGGGTGGGCTACCCCACGTAACCGGCAACATTCGGGCCTATGATTTATTGTTCTTTAATGTAACATCAAGTCCAAAAACATGATCAGTAAACCCACCACTTTTTCAAAATATTGAGTGGGAGCGGGAGAGGCGACAGCCGACCCCACGGCCTCTACTGTTGACACAAGCAACGTGAGAGAATGGTGACGCCTCGTGCCGGCTTTGGACCGGCCTCCTGAGGAAGGCCTTCACCGCTATCAAAATTCAAGGCTTGGTCTCCGAAAGGATAGGATTTTGGGTACTCGTCGGGTCACCGACCGACCCTAAGGCGGCACACTCGGGTCTACCTAAAAATGCGAGACATGAGGGTCACACTCATAAAGGGTATTTTTGGTAGTACCTTGGCTGAAAAAGGAAAGGTGATTGACGATCACAAATGAGATGTTTGATTCTCAATTTGATCTTCAATATTAATCGAAACCTCTTTGACCTACCCTAAGGCGGCACTGAGTGTTAGATTAAATCCTTGGAACAGTAGGATACACTATAAGTACTTAGTTTATAGTTCCTAAAATTTATTAGTAGTGTACAATTTGGATTTATTCTCATCAATTTTATTTACAACTCTTATACATATCTCTCAGGGTGCTAGATCGCTGAGTGTAAAATTGACTAGTAATGACTTCGTTAAAAAGTGGTTAGTAACTAGAACGTTGTACTTATTGATCTTACATGCGATTAATTTTTCGGAAGAGATATTTCTCTTGAGCCTTCAAGACTTAAGTGACGTAAATAAGTATGTCACTTCGCCGCGCTCAATGCGATCTGAGACAACCTTAGTTAGTTTGAAAGATGATTGGGACGATAAAATTCTTCTAGTGAATTTTAATTGTGTAGTGTCTACACGAGAAATTTTCAAATAGAAAAATTGGAGAATCATACATTAAAGTGTCGCTAGTTAGACGGTATTTGGAACCGATAAACTAGTGGGAGCTTTTATCTTATGTTTTTCTAATTTATTAGAAAATTAGTCCCACTGGGTAACGCTTTTATTAGACATCCCACAGTTCACGAGTAGTGTCTACTCAAACGATCTGCTAGTTCAAGACTATTTTCCTTTTAAGGAAAGTTAAGAATGGGAAAGAATGTCTATAAGTGTTAATCATCTTAACTAAAGTTTTGAGGCTAAACCGAAACATTAAATAAAGAAATTATAGGATAAGGAAAGTGATTTCGGATCACTAACCAATGAATTCTTAGCGACTTTCTTAACCGAGTAACTTGACTCGGTAGCTTAGTTCTTTGGAAGAACAAGGAAGATTTGCATTAACTATTAATAGAGTAGCAACGGGCAGTAATTTCAGCTAGAATAGTGGGAGTGGTATGAGGAAATGAATTTTTGATTCGATCCTTGAATATCACGGAAAATTTTATTTTTCTGTTTTCAGATTCGTTGGAACAAATGGATTCACTTTCAACTCGATATATTGTTGCCTCAATGAAAGTGAATTTGACATTTGTAGTACGAATCCGAGACTCGGACTTTTGTTTGATAAAGTCAGAACCACTAAGAAAAGCTGTATAGGTATGTGTACCACATCTAAAACTATTATAGGCAAATGGTTTCCGTATTAAGATAAACGATTCTTCATAATCTATTAATTAGTGCATATATCCTGAGATAAGACCTAACGATCGCTAAGGGTGATTCCTATCTCCCGCCTCGAACAACTGCCTCAAAGGAACGATGACTAAGCTTCCTTTCTATTAGGAAATGGTAATAGATCTCAAGAAGTAACGTAGCTTGTTCACAATGACCTTCGGGTCTAGTGAAAGATACAAGCTAATGAGAGCTTTTGAGTGGTGACATTTTGTCCGATAACTACTCAAAAACATGATTTAGTTTATCGAAAGAATACGAGGAGGAGTCTCGATTTTAACAGAGAATAGAGTATTCCATGCTCGAAATAGGCTATCGCATAGTCTTGGGGTGATGCTCGGCCCGCCTCCTAGTGGAATGATTTTCACTGAGGAAGAAACCATAGACTTGCCTTGTATAGTTATTGATGTGCTACAATACATTGCTAAACTTGATTAAGATAATTGGTTGCAAAATAACGGTTAACATTATCATGCAAACCGAGAAGTCTACCTAGAAGATGCTAGTGAATTTATGGATAAGGAGAGAATTCGGTTCACACCACTTCCGTAAATGTAAGCATTTAGCACTTAATGCTTGAAGGTAGGACTGGAGATTTTGCGCATACGTTCAGAATATAACTATTCGTGAAATATCTTAATGTGACGAGTGAAGGTTGGTTATAAGATTCTTGAGATCAGAAAGTGATGGTTGAACTGTCACAAAGATTCTGATAGAATCTATAAGTAAAGCCTTAAACCTTGGAGTACAGTTACCCAAAGGTATTTACTATCTGATTTAATCAGACCACGTCCAACATCAGTTGTTGGTGATTACACTGATAAATATTACTAGATCAGAATATCAATGCACCCAAAACACAGTGGGAGTATGGTCTAACCATTGACCCATTGTGGTTTTGTGGTTTTGTGGACTTTATAGTCTGCTGGGGTGATTGATAACCTATGGCTCTTAGTGGGTGTATAGGATTCGATCATAGAGGTTGGTTTGAAAGCCTTAACCCTATGAATGGAGTTTTGATACTCGATTCTGTTCAGCCTCTTGTAGAACCACCTGAGTGTCTCAGGCCCAGTGGGAGCAATTGGATCTACATGGAAAAGAGTCGAAAGAAAAGGAAAGTTTAAACTTTCAGCGCAAATTTGAGTGGTATAGGGGTGATTCCCTGACAAGTAGAGAGTTAACCAGACCTTGAACTCTCTCACCACTCAATCTTGCTGGATTTCGTTAAAAAGCAAAAAAATAGGGGTGATTCCCTGAGACTTTCTTGCCGAACAACGGAATCTGAATTCATTCAGAACAGAAGGGTTTTAGCTAAGAATGAATAACGGATTCGTTACAAAGCAGAAGATAGGGGTGATTCCCTAATACCCTTTTTACGAGACTAACGATATCTTAATTTATTCAGAAAGAACCATTGGTAGGAAGCCTGCCATGGCTTATATCCTTTGTGGATTTAAGAGAACCTCTCGGTCATTTAAAAGTCACATGTTTTAAAATATGTGGACTTGACCAAAATATTAATAAGTCTTTTGTAGGCTGGATATCAATATTGTTAAAGTAGTAGTATTAGTGTTCATGAATGATAACACTGAAACGGTTGGAAACAACATGTGTGTGCTATCTGAAGTCGGAAACTGACAGGCCAAGATTCTCTGGATGAGAGAATTGGACTATATTCTAAGAATCTGATTCGGTCAAATTCACGAGAATGAGTCATTGGCTATCCCACCTATCTTATTGAATAAGATGATTATGCTTATATTCATCGAGAGTAGTCCTACCCTAACTCTCAGGAATGATTCTCTAAATCTTCGGATAAAGAGAAAATGGGATAGAGTCTCTCTTGGATAATGGCAAGTCAGGTTATCACAAGTCAATAGTAATCGAATCTTGGATTCGAGCAATAAGTAGCGTTTTAGTATGTCTTCAAGTATCTTTAGAGAACGAGGAGTCATATTCTTGTATATTCAGTGCAAACTTGAATATGGTTGACTACTTGATTCGACTTGTAGTCGATTAAGGATGATCATTAAGTTGATCTCGGGCTCGGTGTTTACTCATAGTGCTTAGAATTTCCTTTTATGGTGCAGGGAGTAATTCCGTGTCCGATAAGCCGATATCACTTCATTGTGAAAACAGGTGAAGGGATAGCTTAGAAGGATCTTCGCAATCACTAGAAGTCAAAAGCATATTGAGAGAGTACCCGCTGATTAGATGGACCAAATGACGTTTGATCCTAAAGATCGTCTCGAGCGGCAAACCTAAACCGATCGATCGAGTGCTTGAAGGGTATGGCATTGATAGATATGACTCATATGCTTTTAGAGCAAGTGGGAGAGTGTTGTGAATAAGATGAGAAAGGGTGTGCTCTAAAAACAATCGTTGCTTGTCATTTCGTGCAAGTGGGAGATTGTTAGGTGTAGTGCCGAAAGACAATTTGTGTAATTGTTTTTAATAATGGATGACGAAATTTATCTCACCTTAGTTACTTGCTTTGTGCTTGTAAAGTAATACACTCACGCAAACCCTAAGTATATCTCATATGTAACCACTTAACTCGGTGTATGGATTACACGTGAGGATTGAGTTAGTGGAGATATTCTTAAATGTTAGTCCGTGGAGAACTTAATCGAGTTTAGGATCACTTGATTAAAACACCAATAATGCGCCTGAACACCTTAGGGTGTGATAGTCTTATCCGGACTGTCGGTGAGTAGGTACCTACGTGGGGCATTTATATATGATGGCATTCATATAGGACTGGACCGATTTAATCTGTATTTCTCGGTATAATTCCGTAATCGAAGAATCTTATTAAATCATTAGATGATCATATATGGATCAACCTTAATCTGAGGTGATCACAGGTGTCTTTGCTTGTCCCGGGTAGTGTTTGATGTGTTAGTTACGGTTCACTTAAATATGTGTTCCAAGCCACTTCTCATTGGCACTATCTCTGTATGAGTGAGTAGTTACGATTTTCACAGACATGGAATCCATTCCTTCCTCAAGGGAAGTAGAGAGAGTCCCCCTTATTTGTTAGCCCTAAGAAAATGATCGATGGGCCCAGTTCATGTTAGACTAATTAGCTACTAGTCGATCGTGAACTAATTGATCACTTAGGGGTTAATGGTAAATAAGGATAAGATATTCGAAAGTCGGGTTCACGGAGACTTCCCACCTCGAATGGACGATCTATGGAGGGTTAATCCGTATGTAGTGATTATATCAATGGACGCTTATTCACTCTATGGGTTGAGTATAAGTATACATCTATAATCGGTAGAGTTCGATTTCGGGTTTATGGTGGCTAATCCCGAATTAATAATTAATGTACTTATTCATTCGATGAATAATTAATTATTGGAGCTCTCTGGTTATAGGTCCATGGTCCCCGATGTAGCTTCGTAATTCGGACTAATAATCTTGTTATTTGGGCCTCGAAAATAATTAATTGGTTGGGTCAATTAATTGATATGCATGAATATTATTTAGTTGAAATTTAAATAATATAATACACATGAAAAGATATTTTACATGGGCTGAGTGAGCTTAGTGTGGCATAAATATGTCTTGGATTTTCCAAGAAATTAGTTTTCTTGGATAATGACATATTGTGTAATTAGTTATTTATTTGTTAAATAATTAATTGGATCAATAAAAGAAAATAATTTATTTATTATTTATCTCTTAACTATAAGGATAATTATGTTTTCTTATTATAAGATTGTAATTATCTCTTATTTTTATTGGATAATAATAATTAGAATTATCTCTTTTATTTTGTTAAACCGATTGGGTATAGGTTTTCTCTCTTGGATTTTGCCTATAAAAGAGAGTTCTCCCGAGCCCTAGGAGGAGAGAGGTAAGCCACGAAATTCATAAAGGAAAAGGCTAAGGAGTTCGATCCTTAGCTCCACCCGGTTGGAGAAAAATTGAGGGTTTTTCTCGGTTGCATATCAAGGAGGTTCGTGTATCAAGAAGGGTGTCCACCAACCGCCGTATGGAGAACACATCGGAAGATCTTGGCTTCTCTTCCTACTATTGGTAACATGATCTTAACCCCCTTGTAGTTGTTAAATCCTTTAATTATGTATTGTAATATATAAATCGTGATCCATCCGCTGCGCGTAGATCTAACTCGTTTAGATCTGAGTTCCTGCATCCTTCACATGGTCCCCGGGTTTGCTTCTAACATGCGAGTGTTTTCTCATTTTGTGGAACCTCGAGAGTAAATTAAATAGTTGGTCTATTTAATGAATATGCAATATTATTTATTTGGTAAATAATATGTAAAATAGAAAAGATATTAATTTTTTATTAAAATTAATAATAAAATTGGCGCCACCTTCACAAAAAAGAAAAGAAAAATTAGTTTCTTGTTCTAGTCATTAGGAGAAGAAAAACCTAAGGTTATTTTTTTGGAGCATATTCAAGAAGGTTCTACTACGAGGATCGACGTCCACCAGTCGTCGCTTCGAGATACAATCCGGAAAACTGCGGCTTCTCCCTTTTGTCGATTGTTCCTCCCTCTTCTATTGGGTAAATCATCAACCTTCTCGTAGTTGTGTTAATTAATTATGTCAATTTTACCTTCCGGTTCTCCTATTCCTTCTCCCACACCTAATATCTCCTTTCGGTATCAACTAAGTGTGTGTGTTCTAGTGCTAGGTGATCAATCCAACACCAACAAGCAATACACTGATAATAGGAAAAGATTCATCACAATTGAAACTAACAACATAAACAATCATTCACAATCAACATAAGATATTAAACTAATTCTACAACATCATCTTGGCTAGTTAACCTAGCCACTTATAACTACAAACATTAACATGTCAAAATTAACATTCATAATCATAAGAACACTAGAATCAAAATAAAGATTAAGAGTTACCAATTACAAGCAAGAACTCAAAATTGATTTTCTTCATCCAAGCTTCCTAAACCATCAATGGGGTTGATGCAATACCCAAGAGTACTTAGCTCCAACAAGGTAGAAGAAATTGAACTAGGAGTCCTTAATATTATAATTGAAATTAAGAGTTGATTTTGGTGACAAAATCCGGCTAGGAGAGCCTTGGGAGGTGGTGGTGCCACCAAGTGTTAGGTGTAGTGCCCGAAAGACAATTTGTGTAATTGTTTTTAATAATGAATGACAGAATTTATCTCAACTTATTACTTGCTTTGTGCTTGTAAAGTAATACACTTCTTTGCAAACCCTAAGTATATCTGTATGTAACCACTTAACTCAGTGTATGGATTACACGTGAGAATTGAGTTAGTGGTGATATACTTAAACTGTGAGTCCGTGGTGAACTTAATCGAGTTTAGGGTCTCTTGATTAAAACACCAATAATGCGCCTGAACACCTTAGGGTGTGATAGTCTTATCCGACTGTCGGTAGTAGAGGTACCTACGTGGGGCATTTATATATGATGGCATTCATATAGGACTGGACCGATTTAATCTGTATTTCTCGGTATAATTCCGTAATCGAGGAATCTTATTAAATCATTAGATGATCATATATGGATCAACCTTAATCCTGAGGTGATTACAGGGTGCTGCTTGTCCCGGGGTAGTGTTTGATGTGTTAGTTACGGTTCACTTAAATAATGTGTTCCAAGCCACTTCTCATTGGCACTATCTCCAGATGAGTGAGTAGTTCTGATTTTCACAGACATGGAATCCATTCCTTTCTGCTGGAAGTAGAGAGACAGTCCACTTATTTGTTAGCCCTAAGAAAGTGATCGATCGGCCGAGTTCATATTTAGACTAATTAGCTACTAGTCAGATATGTTAACTAATTGATCACTAGGGGGTTGATGGTAAATAAGGATAAGATATTCTGAGTCGGGTTCACGGAGACTTCCCTCTCAGAATGGACAGTCTATGGAGGGTTAATCTGTATGTAGTGATTATATCAATGGACGCTTATTCACTCTATGGGTTGAGTATAAGTATACATCTATAATCGGTAGAGTTCAGTTTCGGGTTTATGGTGGCGTAATCCCGAAATTAATAATTAATGTACTTATTCGGTTCGATGAATAATTAATTATTGGAGCTACTGGTTATAGGTCCATGGTCCCCGATTTGGCTTCTGTAATTCGGACTAATAATCTTGTTATTTGGGCCTCAGTGATAATTAATTGGCTGGGCTAATTAATTGATATGCATGGATATTATTTAGTTGAGCTAAATAATATAATACACATAAAAGACATTTTATGTGGGCTTAATGACCCTATATGTGGCGCCATTTGTGATGGTTATTTGACATGTGATTTATCTTTTATTTGTTAAATGATAATTCATGGAATATTAGATAATAATGTGATTTATCCTAATTTGTTTGGGATAATCATTTTATTTATCTTTTATTTGGAATAAAGGATTAATGAAATAATTATCTCTTAATTATTTAATCCTTGGAGGACAAGGTTTACTCTCCTATATAAAGAGAGTTCTCCCAAGCCTCAACACACTTGACAATTTTCGACCACCACATAAAAAGGAGAGGAAAAATTAGTTTTCTCTTGACTAGGGTTTTAGTAGAAGAAAAACTCTATGTTTTTCTTGGTGTTGCATATCAAGGAGGCTCGTGTATCAAGAAGGGTGTCCACCAACCGCCGTTTGGAGAACACATCGGAAGATCTTGGCTTCTCTTCCTACTATTGGTAACATGATCTTAACCCCTTTGTAGTTTTTAAATCCTTTGATTATGTTTTATGATATGTAAATCGTGATCCGTCCGCTGCGTATAGATCTAATTTAGTTAGATCTAAGAACCTGCATCCTTCATGTGGTATCAGAGCCAGGTTCCACGATTTATATAGTCATAATCGTAGTTAAACGATTTAAAGGAGTGGAATTGCATGTAGGTATTTTTTTTATACTTATTATATGCATTGATGTGATTAAAATTGTTATGGTTGAAGAGATGGACTGGGATTGGCATCGTTTACCCGTTAGATCTATTGTAAACTCATATGAACGATGAAAATTCGTTCATATGAGTATAGGAAATTATGTAATTTATTTTTATTGCAATTTTAATTTCCAGAAAATAGATCTGTTTAGTAGCTGTTTAGATATTTCGTTTTTCCCGTTGATCGAGCCGTTAAAAAGAAGATCCCTCCGGTCAGAATCAATATTGGAAGTTGATGAACAATCTCACAAATTTTTGCGTCGATCAGAGTCCGTTTGGATGTCCGTTCGTTGCTGCAAAGAAGCTTCTGTAACAGAAAAACGCAGGATTCACAGAAACCCTACCTGTGACTTCTTCGAATTTCTGGGACAGTTTGGACGGTTGAAACGTATATCCAACAGGTCAGATCGATAATCATGGAGTTTTAGACGTGAGATAAAATTTTTAGGACGATCGGGATTCATCTTGATCCCCGATCGGCCTCGGGAAGTAAATTATGCGCTGCTGTAAGAGTCTGTTTCAGCAGCAAGTTGGGCGGCTCACTGAGGAAGATTGACAAGTCAAAGTTCCGATCCGACCGTCCATCTTGAAGTCCGAAGAATGAAGATAAGATCTGGAAAGTTTCGTCCCGATCCGAGTTCGTTTGATATGCCAATCGTCGAAGATTCTAAACAGCTGCAGATTAGGGTTTTATTTATTTTTCAATAGATTAGTTACGGGGTGTCAACGGTCCATCTCGGTGTTTATTTTCCGCACTAGTATACATGTGTAGATTGTATGAATAGAACCGGAAAATTGCCATGACATGCATCATATCATGAATTCCACTCCATATGCATACATGTAGATATTAAATCGAGGAATTAGTTAGGCATGTATAAAACACGCAATTAGTTTTAATTAATTGTTTGATATTGATTAGAAACTAATTAGGGTCAAAACCGAGGAACACGGGTTTTTTCAATCGTCGAGGTTGGGTGATGGATTCTCGGTGAATCCCACTCTGCGAAAGCATAAGGAGTAAAATCCCGAAACCTCGTGGTTAAGGTGTTGGATTCTTGGTGAATTCCACCTTACCTAAGACGAGATTACGTTTTTGTTCCGTAGTGTCTACGTGAAAGTTTGATGTTTAAGGATTGGATAATCACGGACAAACAGGTTCGAAAGTGGTTTAACCACGGTTCGGTGGTCAACAGTAGCTACGGCTCGATCGACTTCACCCTCCACGTGTGGCGTTTGCACGGGGATCTCGCGAGGCTGAGTCATCCGAAGAGCCACTACGGCTTAACGGAGCTCCCCTAGCCTTGATCCGTCCGACGGCCACATATGTTCTAACGAATAGGTCGGGTGGGTTAGCCCACATAACCGACAACATTCGGGCCTGTGAATTATTGTTCCTTAATGTAACATCAAGTCCAAAAACGTGATCAGTAAACCCACCACTTTTTCAAAATATTGAGTGGGAGCGGGAGAGGCGACAGCCGACCCCACGGCCTCTACTGTTGACACAAGCAACGTGAGAGAATGGTGACGCCTCGTGCCGGCTTTGATTTCGGCCCCCTAAGGAAGGCCTTCACCGCTATCAAAATTCAAGGCTTGGTCTCCGAAAGGATAGGATTTTGGGTACTCGTCGGGTCACTGACCGACCCTAAGGCGGCACACTCGGGGTCTACCTAAAAATCTGAGACAGTAGGTCACACTCATAAAGGGTATTTTTGGTAGTACCTTGGCTGAAAAAGGAAAGGTGATTGACGATCACAAATGAGATGTTCGATTCTCAATCTGATCTTCAATATTAATCGAAACCTCTTTGACCTACCCTAAGGCGGCACTGAGGCATTAGATTAAATCCTTGGAACGGTAGGATAGACTATAAGTAATTAGTTTATGTTCCTAAAATTTTAGTAGTGTATGATTTGGATTTATTTTCTGTCAATTTTATTTACAACTATTTATATATCTCTCTAGAGTACTAGACTGCTAGTGTATGTAAAATTGACTAGTAACGACTTCGTTAAAAGTGGTAAGTAAC
This sequence comes from Gentiana macrophylla, assembly GCA_026214975.1. Taxonomy (NCBI): domain Eukaryota; kingdom Viridiplantae; phylum Streptophyta; class Magnoliopsida; order Gentianales; family Gentianaceae; genus Gentiana; species Gentiana macrophylla. Next base: position 64,662,747 of record CM047813.1, on the reverse strand, counting down.
TAGAACGTTGTATTTATTAATCTCACATGCGATTAATTTTTCAGAAGAAATATTTCTCTTGAAGCCTTCAAAACTTAAGTGACGTAAATAGACATGTCAACATCGCCACTCGTCAAGAGCGAGAGACAACCGTAGTTAGTTTGAAAGATGATTGGGCGATAAAATTCTTCTAGTGAATTGTGTAGTGTCTACACGAGAAATTTCTCGATAGAAAAATTGGAGAATCATAAATTAAAGTGTCGCTAGTTAGACGGTATTTGGAACCGATAAACTAGTGGGAGCTTTTATATTATGTTTTTCTAATTTATTAGAAAATCGGTCCCACTGGTAACACTTTCATTAGACATCCCACGCTTCACGAGTAGTGTCTACTCAAACGAATCGCTAGTTCAAGACTATTTCCTTTTAAGGAAAGTTAAGAATGGGAAAGAATGTCTAAAAGTGTTAATCATCTTAACTAAAGTTTTGAGGCTAAACCGGAACATTAATTAAAGAAAGTATAGGATAAAGAAAGTGATTTCGGATCACTAACCAATGAATCATTAGCGACTTTCTTAACCGAGTAACTTGACTCAATGGCTTAGTTCTTTGGAAGAACAATGAAGTTTGTGCATTAATGATTAATAAAGTAACAACGGGCGATAATTTAACTAGAATAATGGGAGTGATATAAGGAAATGAATTTGGATTCTATCCTTGAATATCACGAGAAAAATTTATTTTTCGCTTTGGTTCGTTGAAACAATTGGATTCACTTTCAACTCGATATATTGTTGCCTCATAGAAAGTGAATATGACATTTGTTGTAATGAATCGAGACTTGACTTTTGTTTGATAAAGTCGAACCACTTAGAAACAATTTGAATAAGTATGTGTAACACATCAAAAACTATTAAAGGTAAAAGGTTTCCGTATTAAGATAAACGACCTTTCAATATCTATTAATTAGTGCATATATCCTAGAGACAAGACCTACTGACTGGCTAAGGGTGATTCCTATCTCCCAGTCTTGGAACACTATCTCAAAGGAACAATGACTAAGTTTCCTTTCAATCGGGAAATGGTAATAGTTTTGAAGGGGTAACATAGCTTGTTCACCATGACCTTCGGGGTCTAGTGAGAGATACAAGCTAGTGAGAGATTTTGAGTGGTGACATTCTGTCTGATAACTACTCAAAACACTGGTTGGTTTATTGAAAGAATACGAGGAGGTGTCTCTGATTTTAGCAGAGAATAGAGTATTCCATGCTCAGAAATAGGCTATCGAATAGTATTGGGGTGATGCTCGGCCCGCCTCCTAGTGGAATATTTCTCACCGAGGAAGAAACCATAGACTTGCCCTATATAGTTATTGATATGCTACAATACACTGCTAAACTCGATTAAGATAATTCGTTGCAAAATAACGGTTAACATTATTATGTAAACCGAGAAGTCTACCTAGAAGATGCTAGTGAGTTTATGGATAAGGAATGAATTCGGTTCACACCACATCCGTAAATGTAGGCATTTAGCATTTAATGCTTGAAGGTAGGACTGGGGATTTTATGATACGTTCGATTGTATTTGTTAGTGAAATATCTTAATGAGACGAGTGAAGGTTGATTATAAGATTCTTGAGATCAGAAAGTGACGGTTGAACTGTCACAAGCCTTCTGATAGAATCTATAAGAAACAGCCTTAAACCTTGAAGTACGGTTACCCAAAGGTAGTTACTATCTGATTTAATCAGACCACGTCCAACATTAGTTGTTGGTGATTACACTGATAAATACTACTAGATCAGAATGTCAATCCACCCAAGACACAGTGGGAGTATGGTTTAACCGTTGACCCATTGTGATTTTGTGGACTTTATAATCTGCTGGGGTGATTGATAACCTATGGCTCTTGGTGGGCTGTATAGGATTCTGATTATAGAGGTTGGTTTGAAAACCTTAACCCTATGAATTGAGTTTTGGTACTCCGGTTCTGTTCAGCCTCTTGTAGAACCACCTGAGTGTCTCAGGCCCAGTGGGAGCAATTGGATCTACACGGAAAAGAGTCGAATGAATAGGAAAGTTTAAACTTTCAGCGCAAAGTGGAGTGGTATAGGGGTGATTCCCTGACAAGTAGAGAGTTAACCAGACCTTGAACTCTCTCACCACTCAGTCTTGCTAGATTTCGTTAGAAAGCATAAAATAGGGGTGATTCCATGTGACTTTCTTGCCGAACAACGGAATCTGAATTCATTTAGAACAGAAGGGTTTTAGCTAAGAATGAATAACGGATTCGTTACAAAGCAGAAGATAGGGGTGATTCCCTAAGACCTTTTTGCGAGACTAACGATATCTTAATTCATTCGAAAGAACTTTGTTGGTAGGAGGCTCCACCATGGCTTATATCCTTTGTGGATTTAAGAGAACCTCTCGGTCATTTAAAAGTCACATGTATTAAAATATGTGGACTTGACCAAAATATGATAAGTTTTTCGTAGACTGGATATCAATATTGGTAATGTAGTAGTAGTATTAGTGTTCATAAATGATAACACTTAAACGGTTGGAAACAACATGTGTGTGCTATCTGAAGTCGGAAACTGACAGGTCAAGATTCTCTGGATGATAGAATCGGACTATATTCTAAGAATCTGATTCGGTCAGATTCACGAGAATGAGACATTGGCTATCCCACCTATCTTATTGAATAAGATGATTATGCATATACGTATGCAACATTCATCGAGAGTAGTCCTACCCTACCTCTCAGGAATGATTCTCTAAATCTTCGGATAAAGAGAAAATGGGATAGAGTCTCTCTTGGATAATGGCAAGTCAGGTTATCACAAGTCAATAGTAATCGAATCTTGGATTCGAGCAATAAGTAGCGGTTTAGTACGTCCTCAAGTATCTTTAGATAACGAGGAATCATATGCTTGTATATTCAGGCGCAAACTTGAATATGGTTGACTACACTGATTCTGACTTGTAGTCAGATTGAGGATGATCATTAAGTTGATCTCGGGCTCAGTGTTTACTCATAGTACTTAGAATTTTCTTTTTGGTCTGGGAATAATTCCAGGTCTGATAAGCCGATATCACTTCATTGTGAAAACAGTGAAGAGATAGCTTAGAAGGATCTTCTCAGTTACAAGAAGTCAAAAGCATATTGAGAGAGAGTACCGCTTTGATTGGAAGGACCGACAACGTTTCAATCCTAAAGATGCGTCTCAGTCGACAACCTAACTAATCGATGTACCAAGTCGAGTGCTTGAAGGTGGCATTAATGGATATGTCTCGCCTGCCTTTTAGAGCAAGTGGGAGAGTGTTGTGAATAAGATGAGAAAGGGGTGTGCTCTAAAACAATCGTTACTTGTCATTTCGTGCAAGTGGGAGATTGTTAGGTGTAGTGCCGAAAGACAATTTGTGTAATTGTTTTTAATAATGAATGACAGAATTTATCTCAACTTATTACTTGCTTTGTGCTTGTAAAGTAATACATTTCTTTGCAAACCCTAAGTATATCATGTATGTAACCACTTAACTCGGTGTATGGATTACACGTGAGGATTGAGTTAGTGGTGATATACTTAAATCTAATGAGTCCATGGTGAACTTAATCGAGTTTAGGGTCTCTTGATTAAAACACCAATAATGCGCCCGAAACACCTTATGGTGTGATAGTCTTATCCGGATCAAGTCGGTAGAGGTACCTACGTGGGGCATTTATATATGATGGCATTCATATAGGGTGGACCGATTTAATCTGTATTTCTCGGTATAATTCGATGTCGAGGAATCTTATTAAATCATTAGATGATCATATATGGATCAACCTTAATCTGAGGTGATTACGAGTCTTTGCTTGTCCCGGGTAGTGTTTGATGTGTTAGTTACGGTTCACTTAAATAATGTGTTCCAGGCCACTTCTCATTGGCACTATCTCCGGATGAGTGAGTAGTTCGATTTTCACGAGACATGGAATCCATTCCTTCCTGCGGGAAGTAGAGGCACGATCCCTTATTTGTTAGCCCTAAGAAAGTGATCGATCGGCCGAGTTCATATTTAGACTAATTAGCTACTAGTCGATATGTGAACTAATTGATCACTAGGGGTTTATGGTAAATAAGGATAAGATATTCTCGAGTCGGGTTCACGGAGACTTCCCTCTCGAGAATGGGCGATCTATGGAGGGTTAATCAGTATGTAGTGATTATATCAATGGACGCTTATTCACTCTATGGGTTGAGTATAAGTATACATCTATAATCGGTAGAGTTCGATTTGGGTTTATGGTGGCGTAATCCCGAAATTAATAATTAATGTACTTATTCGGTTCGATGAATAATTAATTATTGGAGCTACTGGTTATAGGTCCATGGTCCCCGATGTAACTTCACGTAATTCGGACTAATAATCTTGTTATTTGGGCCTCAGTGATAATTAATTGGCTGGGCTAATTAATTGATTTGAATGGATATTATTTAGTTGGGCTAAATAATATAATACACATAAAAGACATTTTATGTGGGCTTAATGACCCTATATGTGGCGCCATTTGTGATGGTTATTTGACATGTGATTTATCTTTTATTTGTTAAATGATAATTCATGGAATATTAGATAATAATGTGATTTATCCTAATTTGTTTGGGATAATCATTTTATTTATCTTTTATTTGGAATAAAGGATTAATGAAATAATTATCTCTTAATTATTTAATCATTGGAGGACAAGGTTTACTCTCCTATATAAAGAGAGTTCTCCCAAGCCTCAACACACTTGACAATTTTCGACCACCACATAAAAAGTAGAGGAAAAATTAGTTTTCTCTTGACTAGGGTTTTAGTAGAAGAAAAACTCTAAGTTTTTCCTGGTGTTGCATATCAAGGAGGCTCGTGTATCAAGAAGGGTGTCCACCAACCGCCTTTTGGAGAACACATCGGAAGATCTTGGCTTCTCTTCCTACTATTGGTAACATGATCTTAACCCCCTTGTAGTTGTTAAATCCTTTGATTATGTTTTATGATATGTAAATCGTGATCCGTCCGCTGCGTATAGATCTAACTTGGTTAGATCTAAGAACCTTCATCCTTCACCAAGAAGAGGGGAGGCGAGGAAGATGAAGTTGGGGTTGAAAAATTGGGAAAATTCGATCCAGAATGATGTTTTTATGCTGAAATCTGTTTTTTGCGACCTACGGTGTACGCCACTAAAGATCCGGCGCGTGCCGGAATAACTAACTCTGACAGCTCTGACAGCTCTCTGCAATGACTTGGCGTGCGCCGCAAAAGGTCCAGCCTGCGCCGGTTCTTTACAGCAGCTCGGTAAATTGATCATATCTTTAGTTGTAGACATCTGATTGATGTGATTCAAAATGCGTTGGAAATCTTGTTTCTTGATCTATAACTCTCATGAATAAGTATTCTGCAGGAAATGCCTCTAAGAGGGGTCAAATGTCCATTAAAGATAGGTTACGGTAGTGCTGACGGACCTTTTCTAGGCTATACAGATCCTAACCGGCAGTGTACCGGGTCAAATCGTAGTGCTAGTATGATGAGTCAGGTGTCGAATCCTCAGGGAACTTGGTAATTTCTTTTACGTGTGGTTAAACACCAAAGAGCTGTTATTAACTCGATCTAAATCGCAATTTTATAACACAGATCACTACTATTCTATTCAACATAAAATAAATACGTAATTTAAAAGTTATTCTAATAAAGTATATATATAGATATAAATATATAGGTAATAGATAATTTTAGAGAACTGGCCAAAACTTATATAATTGGTTTATACGATCTTTTCGATTAATTGAAATGTGTTCGATCTCTCCTTTTATTTTAGGTCCAATTGAGTAAGTGAAACGGTGCACTCCTGAGGTAAACAATTCCTCCTCACACGAGTGTATGAAATTGTCATATGTCCATTGTCATCAGTCCAAGATCCACAACTGTTACGGTAAACTAATTAATCTAAACAGGTCCCGAGTACAAATCTACCTTTAGATAAAAAGGAGTCATTCCGTTCACAAGCGGTCAATTTTATTTTAAAGGCTCCGGTTGTCAAAGCCGGACGATTCAACTTTCGGTTTAAGTTTCAATTAAACTGATGATTTAACATTATTACGATCTCGAGTACAAATTATAATAAAATTCATTTCTCCCAAAACAAATTTACCCCGGTTAGGAAATCGGATTCCGTTATCACGTTGTTCACACGGCCAATTTTACCCTCCGGTTTTTCTATCTTTTATTTCATATCCTGACTACGAGGCGTCAATTCATAATTAGATTATGAATTCCTCAGATCTATTAAATATGTCAATACGAATATGATCAAAATAGAAAAAGATTCAATTAACTCAATTTTAGTCATTTTAACTTAACAACATTTCTTTAACGAAAAGATCGAAATAAAACCGATTACATAGTTTTGGCGATGATATATTTAGCCTAAAAACATTATAACAACGAAAAATACAAAAACAAACATAAATACTTAAGAAAAGTTACCCGAATACGGCAGTTGATTCAGAAATCGTATCTTCCGGACATTACAACTTCTTTAGCAAAACCGACTTCCGAGATTTTCTCGAGCATTACAACGATACTAAAACTACATTATTACGGCGTAAGGCCTTATTTACTACTACTACTAAAAAAAAGAAAAGAAGAAGGAGATATATATATATATAGATCTGTATATATATATTTTTGGTACACTCGAATGATCTCTCGATCTTCGCTCTTTATATAGGAAAATTGGTAGAGGCGGACCGGTCCGGTATTAAGCCGCTCGGTCCGGACTAATGATGATCCCCACTAACTTGATCATTCCAAAGCATGTGCGTAGGAGATATTATTTTTATATATAATTATTAAACTTCTAAAATTCATATCTCGAGTTCGGACTTCCAAAATTGCAAACGAAATGCCAAAATTAAGATCTCGAGAAACTCTACAACTTTCATGAAGGACTCTTCTCCGGATAACGTTTTTGATGACCTCGTGTTCCTCCGAAGCTTTTACGGGATTTTTCTTAATCCAAGTCGATTAGCCACTTGATCAACTGTTTAAGTTCTAGACCTCCAATCTTCATAATTTAAATTGCATTGGAACACTCTCGGAAAAATCTACAACTTTAAGTGAAGAACACTTTTTCTGAAAATATCATTTTGATGAGCCATTCGTTTGTCGAAGATATTCTCTATTATTACTTATCCGTTGATTGGCTACTTGTCCACTTAAGCTATTCAATTGACCATTTAAGCTCGTGGCACTTTCTAAATCATTCCAGAGATATGATTAAACTTCAAAATGTCGATTCTCGGGGTCTTGGTTTATAAATCTGCAATAAAACATCACAAATACCCACGTAAATCTGACACGACACTCCGATTTACTAAAATCGGTACAAAATTACAACTTTTTTATTATTATTATTACTAAATACTCTAAATTATAAAGACTAACACTTTATACCATAATTTCATATATTTTATATAGAATTCGTTGATAAAACATAATAATATAACGTATTTTTAATCATATAAAAATAATACATCAGGTAGAAACGCAATAGACAATTGATCCGCTTGAACTCATAGCTTCCGGCACACTCTTCTAGCCATCAAAAGACGTGTTTAAGCTCAAAACGTGTCTTCCATCGGGTCTTTGTCAACCTATAGTCCTGCAATAAATCACCAACATACCAAGCGTAAACCCGACATGACGCTCTCGGTCGTGGGCGGATGTTCTTTATATAGGGGGGCAAGCGCGCCCCTTAGATCCGGAAAATACACTATTATGTATGTTGTGTATTTTTTTGCCCCCCCTAAAAATTTACACTCGCCCATAGTATCGCCCCCCCTCACCCGGGATCATCGTCCGCCCACGGCTCCGGTCACTAAACCGGTACAAAATCTATCAAAATATGATATTTTATATAATAATTACTACTTACACATTTGGATGAAACTAAGCAATTAATGACTTGAATTGGTACAATAATGTTCAAAGTGGTATCAGAAATGAGGTAAAATGTCATAATAATGAGCGACAATTTGTCTCTCATCACAACTCCCCACTTAGCTTTTGGTCGTCCTCGAGCAAAACAAGCGATAAAACAAAATGAATGATGGACAAATGCATGAAGATATAAGATGTAAGGGACAACCGGACGATGCAACCATTCGATCCATAACCACACGTTAACCTAAATTTGAGTGTGTTACAGAGTGTATGTGAATAGTCTCTCAAAATTGTTATCAAGCAATTATTTATGAAATCATGCATGCATGACTTGTACAATTCAATCCATAGGCTTAAGAATGATACCAATCTCCACTAATCAAGGCATTCGGAGTCAAAAAGATAGATCGGGTAGGACATGCAAGCTTGTAACGTTAGGCCCGGGTAGTTAGCTAAGCGAAGGGTAAAATTGATATATCAAAGAGAACAAACAGGATAGCAAGCCTCTACACCTTCACTTCCAAAAAATGTCGAATTGGTATATCTTCTTCTTCTTTTGCAAAAAATCATCGAGGTGGCCTCCTTAACAAGGAACAAAAGAGATAAGAAACACCGCTTCAAATCAACATAATTTCCCAAAGCTTGAGTTACTTGACATCGATAAACTTGTCTTCAAATGAGCTTTTCTTGACTAACCATTTATTGCACTTTATTTACAAGTTTATTGAACTTTGAAACTTTTTGTATTTTTGATTTTTTCTTCTCTTTTATTTTTTGAACTAACACCAATGGACTCCAAACTTGATAGAAATCATCTCAACTTTGTGCCAATAATGTCATCCAACTCTTGCCCAACTTCCAATGTTATCACCGCAACAATACATCGAAACTTGCTAAACTTATGGGACACCAAGGAATGTAGACCAAAATTAGGCTAAGGGTCGGATTATAATAAGGCTAATCATGAATGGCTAGTTTCAAGTGGGTCTCACCACTCCACAAAGGCTGAGATGGGGGACGGTGGAAAATATGTTCGGAAGGTCATTTGGCTATGGTTGAGTCAAAGAAATGCCATGACCATCAACCCTAACTCCAACTCCAAACACCTTTCTATTTCGCCTAAAGGATATCAAGCCTAAGTTCTAGTTGCGATGGAAGCATGCTTACATGATATCATACAAAAGTTGCATGCTACCAAAAGATTGAGACTATACGTGAACAAGGAATTCATGTTACACAAATAGATTTGGGGTTAAAATGCACTTACGGTTCACATTGGTTATACACATCCAAATTGATCATTACATCTTCAAATCAATGAAATATATGCCTTGTACAGATTATTTTAATCAACTAAATAATGCTCGAAAAAGATAAAAAAAAAAACTAAGGGATTTTCTGATACATAAATAAGAACTAATGCCATTGCTAGACCAACCATGACTCCACTCCCCACTTACGAACTTGCATTGTCCCCAATGTAAAGTGAGGGTAAAGAAGTGGTTGGGAAAGCAATGGTGCACCAAAACAAACACCGGGATGCAATAAAAGGGTGGGTGGGTGGGCATGAACAAGAAATACCACCAATGAAATGACAAGCAATCCCAAGTACGAGCAAAGTATCAACCAAAATGTAGAGACAAAATATCACTGGCCACACCCGGCCTTACAAAAGAGCAAAAAAATATTATACCCCTTTTTTATATTTTTTTTATTATTTTTACGGGCTGCCTCCCGGTAGTGCTTTTGTTTAACATCGTTTACTCGAAGGGATTATACGGTAAAAAGGATGGAAATTTTACAGATTATCGTACATGGATACCACTAACAATTACTCAAATAAGCATGTAGTAAATAAGCACCAAAGCCAACCAAAAGATAATGCTTAAGGAATAATAAGAAAGATTGTACCCGTAGTTTGCTAAATATATAGTCTATAGCTAGACTTTGCCTTGCTTATGTCTTTAATGCACGGGTGGTGGGTCATTCTTATGCACCGCATCCGTCTTTTTCATCAAAATCGGTCTTCAACATAATGTAGACGAATGCCACTAATCCCAACGATTCTTGACCTCTTCCTTTGATTTCTGAGCTTTTGGTTTGTGAGCTTTCACATTATCCCCCACGTCTTCTTCAACTACCTACATGTTAGTACGATCCACAACAAAGGGACACAAATTGTCTACAAAAGAACAAGATTCTAGTGTAGTACGTGGATATTTCAATGAAGTGTAGATGTTGAAGACAACGCGCTCATCATTTACTCCCAAACTAAGCTCTCCCTTACGAACATCGATCACAGCTCCCACTGTTGCTAAAAATGACCTACCAAGGACAATGGGTGTAGTTTACCCTACCTCCATATCCATAACAACAAAATCTAAGGGGAAGTAAAACTTATCGACCTTCACTAGTACATCATCAAATACTCAATTCGGACGTTTAATGGATCTATCTGCAAGTTGGAGATTCATCTCCGTGACGCTTTAGCTTGCATATGCCAAGTTTCATGAAATCATTGTAGGACATGAGGTTTATGCTCGCTTTTTGAGATCACATAGCGCATTTTCAAACAAAAATTCCCCAATCTCACATGGGATAGTAAAACTCCCGGGGTCTTTAAGTTTAGGAGGAAGCTTGTGTTGAAGCATGGCGGAACACTCCTCACTTAGACACACTGTCTCATATTCTTCCAACAGTTTCTTTTTGGATAGTATGCCCTTAAGAAACTTACCATACGCCGGCATATTCGTGAGTGCTTCGATGAAAGAGATATTAATGGTTATGTGCCGAAAAGTGTCAAGAAAACATGCATACTTATTATCCAACTTCATCTTTTTGATTTCCTCTCTCGGGGGATAGGGAAGTGATTCAAGATCAATTAAAGTAGGGTTAGAATGTATACCTCCCTTACCTGTATCATTGGATGAAAATGATGAAGCTTCCTTGAATGTTTGTGCACTTCTTGGGCACCATGTGTCATCATTGTACATATTTTTCTTCAAAATCCGCTCTGGATGTTGTAATGCCCTATCTGTTTGAACCGAGGTGAGTTTGGGTTGAGCCGGATGAGGTTCGGTTTGAACCGGCCCTTCCAAACTTGATTCCTTTCCAAGATGCTCATTGAACAAGGTCCTCAAATCACTCAATCTTGGATTTTTCAATAGTCTTGGCACCTTCAATTTTTCTTCTTCTTTCTCCACCTCAACATAGTCATTTTTCCCAAGAAATCATCAACAATTTCTTCCACTTCTTCATTTAATTCTTTTTCCTCATCCATGTCGTGCAAATCATTATCGACTTCATTATTCACTTGATTATCATAAAATTCATGATTCCCATATAATTTTCCACTTCGCGTAATGATAGCATTGACTTCTCTCGGGTTTCTCTCGGTGTTTCTTGGTAATCCACCCGGTGGTCTACTAATATGTCTCTCGCCTTCCCTAGTCAAAAGGTCTTCAATAACTCTTATTGATGCCTCCATCGTTCTCATTCTCATTTCGTGCCCACTCATAGATGTTTTCACAGTACCAACCTCTTGAGACATCATACCAATAGTGTTGGACTTATTTTTATGTTTTAGTGATGAGTGCCAGACTAGCTGTTATAGATCAAAAGCAAAAAGATGTCTAGATCAAATTTATAGGTTTATTAGAGTTTGATCTTGTATAGGTTTGATCAAACAAGCCTTCAGAAATGGTTAGTGACTTACATCAATGAGACCTATCTAGATCAAGAGGTACACGAGTCAAGAGACTAGTTTAGAACCTCTTTGAGGAGAAAAAGGCCGAGGCTTAAACTCGCTTATTGAAGGCTAAGGGATCAAACTTAGTAATTAAAGTCAAGGATATGGAATCAGAATTTAGGGAAGTTTGTGATGACCTAAACTGATTACATATACCTTGTGTTCAAGGTCTAAGTTCCATAAGTTAAGTGATGGTTGGAACTTGGTTATGATTAAATGGTGTAATCTAACTTCATAAATAAAAGTTAGATAAAAGAAGTCAGCTGCATTGTTTCATAAACACAGCAAAATATGGATCAACTGACTGATATGTATTTCAGCAGACTCATGATCACAGGAACCTGCTGATACATATACTTTGAATTATTCAAAGGTTACATTGGAAGATTACAAAGAAAGGGACAGCTAACAACCTCTGATTTTATCAAACAAATCAATGGTTAAGATTAAAGGGACGTTGGGATGATTCAGACCTTTATCCAATGGATACAAGTCAAAGGGTGAATGAGGTATATCTTGTCAAAAATGAATCGACGATTGTCGATCCTAGAAACAATCGAGAAAAAGCAAGTCAATATGGGACAAATCTGAAATGGCTATGTTTGAATTTCAAACATAAGTCACAAGGATTCATACTTATAAATAGAGGACTCCTAATTCAGATACATGAGATGAAACAAAAAGAAAGATTAAGGATCTATCTTGAGCAATCAGATTTATAATCGATCAAGCACTCTGCTGACCCTACTGAGCATAAAGCTACTGATCCAGAAAAGTTTTTCAAGTGTAATCTGCTTTCAAGCTACATCAAGTTTACACACTTGAAGATATCAAGCTGTTGAAAGCTGAATCACTTACTTGATTCAAACTTTCTTTTACAAGAAACATGCTGAAGACAGTGAAGCATCTTTGGGTGTCAAGGACTGTTGGTTGTGGTGGAGCTGGTGAAGAGGCAATCCTACCCTTCAAGGACCAGTGGAAGACTTTGGAGCAGCAATCCTACCTGTTCCAAGTGTTCAGTTTGTGAAGCCATGGTTATTGGTGAAAGACAAGCAACTTAGGGATTTTTGTAATAGCTACCTCAAGAATCTCTAGTGAATTACCTCCAACATCACATGAGAAGAGTGGACTGACAGGATTACACCACCTGGAACCACTATAAAATCTGCCTACTTACTTTCTGTATTTATATTCTGCATTTAGGATATTTAGCACATCAATCTACTGAATCTAGCAACTGAATCACACACATACACTACTGAGTATCTAATACTTGGTGTCATACTTTAACAACAAGTAATAAGGCTTAATTTTTGATATATTCCGCTGCACAAATTCAAGAAACTCAACGAAATGAAGACTAATGAGTATCGGCCAGACTACTGACTACCATCAGAGTCAGTTTCTTGAAGTTCTTGAGTTTGCTTAACTCCAAAAGTTTTAAGTGTTATGTTTATTCACCCCCTCTAAACTTAACCAAAGCCTTTTCAAGTGACCAACAATTGGTATCGGAGCAGTGCTTCTGTTCTGAAGTAATCCTACTTGTTGTGCTTGTGAAAACACTTGGAAATTTTTTTCAAGTTTTTGATTTTCAAAGCTTTGCATCATGGATAACAACCAGTATGCTAGAACAATGTTGATGTGTTCTTTAGATCGTTTTGATGAGTATAAACGTCGTATGCAGGCTTATTTAGCTGCAACACATGATGAGATGATGGATGTGCTGATAGATGGACCACTGAAGATCACCAAGTCAGTAACAATGGGAGATGAGACACAGTACATTCCAAAACCAAAAACGGAATGGACTGCTGAAGATAGAAAAAGAGAAAATCTCAACAATATTGCTATTGATATCATATACAGAACTTTGGATAGCAATATGTATATGAAGGTGAAAGATTGCAAGACTCCAAAAGAACTTTGGGACAAGTTACAGTTAATCTGTGAAGGCACTGATGCTATCAAGAAAAACAATATCAGTGTGGCAAAGAAGAAGTTTCAAGAGTTCAAAATCAAACCAAATGAAACCATTGAATAAATGGAGTCAAGATTCAATGCAATCATGGATGAACTCACCATACTGAGTGTGAAGTACTCACAAGAAGAAATAAATTCAAAAATCTTGGAAGCATTACCTGCAAAAGAAGTCTGGGAGATGAAGGTGACTGTCATAGAAGAAATGAGAAGTTTACATGAAGAGGACACCTTCAAATTATTTTCAGAGCTTAATGCCTATGAATTCAGCAAGAAGCTTGTACCTGAGACTGAAAAAGAAGAACCAAAGACTACTGCATTGGCTGCGACACATCAAGAAGAGACATCAGGAGCTCAAGATGATCTTGGATGAGATGCAAGAGCGATTGCCCTCTTGAGCAAGAAAATCGAATGATGAAAACAGAAAGGGTTCTCAAGGAATTTCACAAAGAAATTCAAAGAAAAGAAGAAGGAAGAATCAAAGAAAGATAATGATTACTTGTGCTATCATTGCAAGAAACCATGACACTTCAAACTGATCGTCTGAATTAAAATAGAAAAGGAACACGATTATCTTTGCTTTAATTGCAAGAAGCCTGGACATTTTAGACCCTGATTGTCGGACCCACTCAAGAGCAAAAGCCAACAAAGAAGATCTGGCAAGAAAGCTATGGTTGCTGAAGATGAATCAGGATATGAAGTATAATCAGAAAAAGGAAATGAATCTGATGATGCTGCACTTGTTGCTGATATGGATGATTATGCTTTAATGGCAAATATGGATGAAACAGAGGAGGTATACCATTCTGTATCTATTAACACTCCTGCAGGAAGTGATTGTGAATCAACTTGTGGTTCAAATCCTAAAAATTCTGACAATGAAGAAACTTTGGATGCCATCCTTAATCAACTGAGGATATTACAATCTGGTTATGAGATTATGAAGGTGAAAAAAGCCCTTCAATCAGAAGTTGAAAGGTTAAATGCTGAAATAAGAATTCTCAAGGGTAAGGAAAAGGAAGTTGGACAGAATCAGCATAAGCCTGCTGAACATTCAGTAGCTGCTGGAATCTGCTGAACAAACTTGTTCTTCCACTGCATTCAAATCTGGAAAGCCTTATGGTGATAGAACAGGGCTTGGATTTAGAACTCAACAATCTAATAAGAGTGGATCCAGTAAGGTCACTGAACCTAGCACCAGAATTGGTCCTAAGTTTATGCCTGCACAAGATCCAACTCCCAAAAAGGTTGCTGAGGCAGTAAAGCCTACTGAGAAGACTTCAAGGAAGCAAAATCAGAAGTCAAAAAGGTCAACATCACATAACAAAAAGAATAAATCCAGAAATAGGACTGATGTACCTTTTAGACCTGCTGATAACAGACCTGCTACCAAGTCTGCTGGACCACAAAGCGACAAAAATCAGAAATATTCCAAGGTTAAGAATCTTAAACCTAAAAATGTCAATCATTCTAGGGATACTTATCTCATGGGGAAAGGTAGACTGTTCCCTACTGATGATTGGAATATTCCTGCACCTACTACTAGAAACAACAGATATAACCATGCTGCTAGGGTAAAACCTAAGCAATGGAATCAACAGAGGACTTATACAAGACCTCAGCATGAACCTCAGTAGACTCCACACTACAGGGCTGTTCCTAACAGGCAGCAAACAAATGGTTATGCTAGTGCTTCTAACAAAAGAAATCACTTTAAACAGCATTATATTCAAAAAGGCCAGAAAGCATATGTGAATCCTACACAACCAATTGTTAGACCTTATGGATGTGTAGAATACATGTATGAACAAAAGTATGACACTTTTCAGAGAAGACCTTATGGAAATTCGCCAAGGGTCATTCTTGCCACTGACCACTATGGACCTAAACAGTTTTGGGTACCTAAAATGCATTAAATTTGTTTTGTAGGGTGTTTGGTACTTTGATAGTGGATGTTCCAGACACATGACAAAGAATAAGCAATGTCTATCAAACTTTGTGGCAAAAGATGGTCCAAGAGTGAATTTTGGCAACAAGAACACACCAGGATACACAAGTGGATATGGCACACTTGTGAGAAATGGATTAAAAATCAGGAATGTTGCATATGTGGAAGGACTGGACTACAACCTACTGAGCACTGGACAGTTTTGTGACATGGGTTACAAGGTCACTTTTGACAAAAACACATGTATTGTCATTAGTGAAAGAGGTGATCAAGTTGTGTTGGTGGAAGAAGACAACAAAACATATATGTTGTGGATTGGTCTATTGTTGTTCCAAACATGCCTCGATGTGCATACCAAATCGTAACTCAATTGGTTATGGCATAAGAAGTTGAATCATCTAAATTTTGAAGACATCAATCAGTTGGTGAAGAAGAAACTGGTAATTGGTTTACCTGAGATCACATTCAAAAAGGATGCCATATGTGATGCTTGTCAGCAAGGTAAACAAACAAAATCAACCTTCAAGTCAAAGACTAAGCAATCAACTAAAAGAGTTTTGGAGCTGATGCATATGGATATGTTTGGACCAGTAACACCAACAAGTGTAACAGGAAAGAAGTACACTTTAGTAGTTGTGGATGATTATTCAAGATACACTTGGGTGATATTCATGAACAAGAAAAGTGAAACACTTCAAAAGATGCCTGAACTTTTGAAGAGATTGCAAAATGAGAAAAGTTTGACAGTAGTGAAGATCAGATCAGACAAGGGTACTGAATTTCTCAATAAAGTCATAAGAGAATATTCTGAGCAAAATGGCGTACTACATCAACTTGCTGCTGCTGGTACACCTCAGCAAAATGGGGTTGTTGAGAGAAGAAACAGGACTTTGAAAGAAGCAGGAAGGACTATGATTTGTGAAGCATTGCTGCCTGAAAGATATTGGACTGAAGCAGTTAATACATCATGCTATACACAAAACAGGACCTCGGTGAACAAGAAGCTGCTGAAGACACCTTATGAGATCTGGAATGGAAGGAAACCTAATATATCCTATTTCCATCCATTTGGAAGCAAATGTTTTATCTTGAATCATAAGGAGCAATTGAAGACATTCCAACCAAAATCAGATGAAGGAATTTTCTTGGGATATTCTTCTGTCAGCAAGGCATTCAGGGTACTGAATAAAAGAACACTGAAACATGAAGAAACAATACATGTTGTGTTTGATGAACCTAATTTCACTGGAATGGAAGATGAAGCTTCAGAACCTGCTGAGAATTAACAAGTCACTAATCCAGAATGTGTTGAAGTTTTGGAAAGATTTAATGACTTAAAGATTTCTGATTCTGCCCCTGTTAAACACCCTGCTGGTAACACTACTGATGCAACAACTGAAGCAATTCAAGGATCTGCTGAACCCCCTGTTGAAGAAGCAACAGTAGACCCTACTGAAGATGATGTTCTTGAGAATCAATCTAACTAGAATCCACAATGGTTAAGGGATCACCCTGCTGAACAAGTTATTGGCAATATACAGCAAGGTGTGAGGACTAGAAGACAATTAGAAGCAATGTTTACTTGCTTTCTATCTCAAATGGAACCTAAAGTTGTTGAAGAAGCAATATCAGATCCAGATTGGATAATTGCTATGCAAGAAGAATTGAATGAGTTTGAAAGAAATCAAGTTTGGACACTAGTGGAAAGGCCTAATCATGCAAACATGATTGGAATAAAATGGGTATACAAAAACAAATTGGATGAATCTGGTACCATTGTGAGGAATAAGGCCAGACTAGTAGCAAAAGGCTATTCTGAAGCAGAAGGAATAGATTTTGATGAAACATATGCACCTGTTGCAAGATTGGAAGCTATAAGATTATTCTTGGCATATGCTGCATATAAAAAACTTCAAAGTATATCAGATGGATGTCAAGAGTGCATTTTTGAATGGCATTCTGGAAGAGGAGGTCTATGTTCAGCAACCTCCTGGATTTGAAGTTAAAGATCAAGAAGATAAAGTGCATAGACTCAACAAAGCACTTTATGGTTTGAAACAAGCACCAAGAGCATGGTATGAGACTCTATCTCAATTCTCGGTAGACAATGGTTTTACCAAATGTACCATTGACAAGACTCTTTTCAGAATCAATGAAGGAAACAGCACCCTACTGGTACAAATTTATGTGGACGACATAATATTTGGTTCTAAAAATGAATTGCTATGTGAGAAGTTTGAAAATCTGATGAAAAGTAAATTCCATTTGAGTATGATGGGAGAAATGAACTATTTTTTGGGATTGCAAGTTAAACTGATGAAAGTTGGAATCTTCATTCATCAAACCAAGTATACCAAGGAGCTGCTGAAGAAATTTGGTATGGAAAACAGCACCAAAGTATCAACTTCTACGAGTACAAACATTAGATTGGATGAAGACAAAGATGGCAAAGATGTTGATCAGACCTTATACAGAAGGATGATAGGCAGTCTGCTGTACCTTACTGCCAGCAGACCTAATATATCCTTTGATGTAGGTGTTTGTGCAAGATTTCAATCAAAACTTAAGGAAAGTCACTTAGCTGTAGTCAAAAGAGTTGTCAAATATCTAAAAGAGACTTTGGATGTAGGAATATGGTATTCAAAAGATGGAAGCTTCAAAGTTATATCCTACTCAGATTCTGATTATGCTGGATGCAAGATTGATAGAAAAAGCACCACAGAACACCAATGGAGTTAATGGGAAATAGATCGGTTTCTGGTTTAGCAAGAAACAAAATTCAATATCAACTTCTATCGAAAAAGTGAATATATTGTCGCTGGAAGTTCTTTGTGCACAAGTACTTTGGTTAAGACAACAATTAAGGGATTATGGAATTCAAGAACGAGAAATTCCCATAATGTGTGACAACACAAGTGCAATTGCAATCACATAAAATCTGGTTTTACACTCAAGAACCAAGCATATTGATGTGATACATCATTTTATAAGAGATAATGTTGAAAAGAAAGATGTGGTGGTTCTTTACATCCCTACTGAAGATCAACTTGCTGATATTTTCACTAAACCATTAGATAGTGAAAGATTTGCTAAGTTAAGGACTGAACATGGAATCATAAAAGTTGATCGATATATCTTTGATCAAAGAATGTACCGAATTCACCAAGGGGATTAGTCTTTGCTATGTTGGGTGAGCTCACTTAGCGTACTAGTCATTGGTATCAACAATTCCATGTACTTATTTATGTTTGGACAATTGAGCAAATGAAGTTGCCAGGGGATTGGTCTTAGTCCTGTTGGGTGAGCTCACTTGATGGATCGATCCATCGGTATTAAACTTCATCTTGTGTTATCGATTGAACAAAACAAGAAGGAATAGAAGATCGTGAGAGTAATTATGTCAAAGAGTTTCTTTGAGGCATATTTGTCGCCAGGCCGCTTGAGCCAAGTCTCATGATGATAAGGTCTTTGAAACGTTACACAGTCAAACTTACAAAAGTCAAAAAGCAAATGGCGGGATATTTATTCTATCTTTGTAACCGTAGTTACACGATCTGACGGTTACAAAACGTTATGGAAAAGTAATGGGCCACATGTCAAGACAGCATTCACTTAGATTTAATCGTGGTTGATACCACAGTATGTGCTCTGACAGTTACAACAACCTCTGTTTATATATACAGACATATACACAGAGTTCACACTCACAACTCTCAATCTGCGATTTCTCTGCAAATACCTTGTGTGAACACAGATTTGAGCACTTTCTTCTTCATCTTATTCACTTAAAATGGCAAACAAGGATGATATTCATATTGGTACCAGTCAAAGTGTAAGAGGCTATGTGACTGATTGTCACTCTACTGAACTAGCCATTAACATAGGACGAAGAATCAGACGGATAGCTGGTTTGGAAAACATTATCAACAGAAGGCTGGAAAGAATTTCATATGTTAATGTGTTGGAGTTCTGGAAGAACATTGTTATACATGAAGGTAGAGAGGCCTTCACTACAACTGTTAATGGAAGAGAAATTGAAATTTCCTCAGACCTACTAAGAGAGGTATTTCATTTTGGACCTGAAAATAATGCCCCCTCCAATTCAGAAGCTATGAATCTGCCAAGGATGAAGTTTGTGGATGCAATAAAGACAAATGAGAAAACAACTTCAAATATTGGCATTAATGTGAAGCATATTGGATATGAGTAAAACCTGCTGAGCAAATTGATTGCCAAAACTATTCTGGGATTCATTGGGAGTCTAGATACACTGTCTGGACCTAAGATAGATATGCTGATCATCATCTGCAGAAGTATGAAGTTTGATTGGGCTGGATTCTTCATACACTACATGAAGAAGGTGTTTACTGAAGACAGAGATGGTGTGAGGAAGTCCAAAGTCAAGCCCCTAGGTCTACTGATTCATACATTGTTGAATCATTTTCAGATACCTGATATTTCATCTGAAAAGATTAACAAATCGAGGTATAAGCCAGAAGTTGCCACTCCTATTCCTGGCTTAGATGATGATGAAGATGTGGATGATGAAGCCACAGAAAGTGATGATGATGGAGGAGATGATGATGATGGTCGTGAGCAGGTCAAGCAAACTGTTAAGGAAGTTACTAAGTCTCTTGCACCTAAGAAGGTTCTGAGAAGAGAAAGGCTGCTGATACAAGAAAGATAACCAAAATGTTAAAGCCTAGGAAGACAAGGAAGCGCTGGATAGTTGAAGTTATTGATATAGCCGAAATTAAAGGAAGAGGAAAGTCACTGAAGTTGAAGAAGAGCAACTTTCCAAGAGAATGAAAGAAATCGCCAAGAAAAAGAAACATGGCAAAGGAAAATAGTTGAGGATTTTGGAGACTCAAAGGGAAGAAGAAGAAGAATAGGCTATTGAGGTTGAGCCCTTAACAATTATCAAACCTACTGAGAAAGAACAGGTTGTTGTTGAGCAACCTACTGGAGAATCACAGAAGGCTGCTGAACCTGAGCCTGCTGAAGAAGAAGAATCCTCCCCTGTAAAGGCTGTTGAGCCTACTGAAGCTGCACAAGTTGTTGTTGAGCAACTTGTTGAAGAACCACAGCAGACTACTGAGTCTGCACCTGCTGTGGAAATTGAAACTTTGGTACAAGACCCTGTTGTAAGAAGTCAGGGGGAAGAGCAGTCTGCTGCTAACCCTGCTGATGAGCATGTTAGTCAGGGGGAACCCAGTGTGGAACATATGGAGGTAGTAGGCACTAATATACAATCTGATCAACCTACTAACCTAAAGGCATCTATTGAAGAAACTATGACTCTGCTGGTTGAGACCTTTGGAGGTCAGCAGAGTGGACAGACAGCTCCTAGAAAGCCAACCATGCCCTTTGAAAGACAAGAGAAAATAAGAAAGAAGGGTATGTTGATACAAAGCTCCAAATGTAGTGGTGATTACTTTCATGGAAGTTTGGTTTTATAAAAACAAAAGCCACCTACTGTAACCAATGATGATTTTGAGGAGTGGGCTTTTGGGAAATTAGGAGTGGAGAATCTGCTGGATTTGGTTGATACCTCTCTGTTGGAAGCAAGACTGATGGATCTTATTTATAAACAAAAGAAGGAAGAGGGTATCAAATTCAGAGATCGTAGAGATGAATCAGACAGTGATGACTCTTCATCATCTGATTCTGGTGATGATCATCCATCTGGTCCAGGAGGAGTCGAGTGGGATCGCATTGATTATCGAACCAGAGTAGAGCAACTCCATCAGTGCCGGATGAATCTCTTTTGAAAGGCAAGAAAATGAACAAATGGATGAGGATCTAGAGGATCTCACCAAAGATGGTCTGGAGGCCTTGATAAATGATGGGATAAACCTTGGAGGCAACAGACTGGTTGGTGCATCAGATACTTCATTTGTTGTAGAAGCTGCTGAACAACCTGAGGATCAGCAGAATGAAGATTTGGATGATGAGAGGGCTACTGATCATAGTGAGCCGATGTCAGTTCTGAGGATTCAGCTCAATATCAAGCATGGATTGACACTCAGGACACTCTATCCAAAACTGCCAATTTTCTACGAAAGGTTGCTGATGGTAGGGAATTTCAAAGAGATACATGGCGGAATTCCCTGCCATTCTTTTATCAGAGAGTGCTAACCACTGAGGAACAGACAGTGATTGCACAGAGATTAGATATGGTGATGGGATTTGAAGGATCACCTTTGATTGAGGAGGTTCAGGCTGCTGAGGATCAAACAACACCTGAACAAAGGTTGGAACCGATGGTACAGGTTGCTGAGGTACAAAAAGCACCTGGACAATGGTTGGAACTATCTTTGGGTTTGGAGGAAACCCCTATTGTTGATGTTGAACAGGCTGCTGTAGTAGAGCCTGCTGGAGGAAAGGTCACTGAGGGTAAGAGTAGTCAGCAGACTATTGTTATTGATGAGGATGAACAGCTGCTGGACTATGACTACAGTGATGAAGAGTTTCAAGTGCCTAAGGAAGAACCTATTGAGGATGAACCTCAACAGGCATTTGTACCAGTTTTTGAAGAACCTGCTCTTGATCATATTCTAGAGGAATTCCAAGGACCTAACCCTGCTGGAAGGGATATGAGCTATGCCTTGGTTATCAACAGACAGAGGCAACAGTACAATGTAGAAGAGTCTGCTGATGGAGCTGCTGGAGAAATGGCTGGTGGAGTACCAGCACATGTCTTGAAAGAGTTGAGGGCTGTCAGGAATGACATAACACAGTTAAGGACTCAACTTGATAGACATGAGCATAGGTTTGAAGAACTGATGAGCCTTGTGGACAACAATAGAAAGTCTACTGAGACAGTTGCTTCAAACTTCACATCTACACAGTATGCTATTGCTGATCTAACACAAGATGTGAGAGGGATTAAATAGGGCAACACACTCAAAGAGAAGTTTTGAAAGATCAACTCCGCCTCTATTCATCGAAATTGGATAATCTTCTTTGAAATACACAGACTCTTGAACTCGCCGTTGCACCTCAACTCTTTGTATTAGATCCTAAACTAACTGAGAGGATAACTCTACTGGAGCAAACAATGGAAAAAAGGATTACTGCAGTTGATACTAGAACTGAAATCATGGAGGGACAACTGAGTAATCTAGTAATCACCCAGGAGAGTGTTCATGGCCTGCTGTCCCGTTTTGTTGATGATGTCAATAAGGGGGAAGAGAGCCAAATAGCAGTAGCAAAAGAGGCTGCTAGAATTTTTGCAAAGAAAAGATGGGAAGATGACACTAATGCATTCAGAGAACCTGCACCTGGCAGACTTCCACTCACTGATAATCTTCTCAGAGAATATAAGAAAGTTTACAATAGAAAGAGGAGACCTTATCATGACAAGGGCTTTCATGAATGGTTGAACTCCTTTCTGGGACTCATGTTTTGGGAAACAAGAGTCAAAGCCTTGAGAGCTGCACATAGAGGTGGAAGAGGTGGTAGAGGTGGAAGGAGTTTACCTACCACATCAGCAAAGGAATCACTAAATGAATTTAAAGAAGTATACATGCGCTTAGTCTTTAGAGTACATCAGATCAACCTTACTCTACCTGAGGCATGGAAATGGTGGAAAGAAGTGAATCCTCACATTGATTTCTCTCTTATTGAAAATGAATGGATGAGTAAAATGATTAGAGAAATAAGAGCTTATCAAGAGCAAGTAGAGAAGGCAAGAGAAGAAAGAGAAAGAAGACACTAGATCAGCATACCTTATATGCTTTATTCTTGCTGATTCTAGACTGTAATAATTTTGAACAAGTTATTATAATGAGAAATATCTTAGTTTGTTCTATTTTTGTTTTTAATCTTTTTGCTTTGCTGTAAGGAGGGTATTGGCATCATCACCAAAAAAGGGGAAATTGTTGGACTTATTTTTATGTTTTAGTGATGAGTGCCAGACAAGCTGTTATAGATCAAAGACAAAAAGATGTCTAGATCAAATGTATGGTTTATTAGAGTTTGATCTTGTATAGTTTTGATCAAACATGCACTGTAAATGGTCAGCTGACTTACATCAGCAGACCTATCCAGATCAGTAAGGTACCTGAGTCAGTAGACTAGTTTAGGAACCTGCTGAGGACTGAAGGCTGAGGGCTCAAACTCAGTTATTGAAGGCTAAAGGATCAAACTTAGTAATTAAAGTCAAGGATATGGCATCAGAATTTAGGGAAGTCTGTGATGACCTAAACTGATTACATATACCTTGTGTACAAGGTCTAAGTTCCATAAGTTAAGTGATGGTTGGAACTTGGTTATGATTAAATGGTGTAATCTAACTTCATAAATAAAAGTTAGATAAAAGAAGTCAGCTGCATTGTTTCATAAACACAGCAAAATATGGATCAACTGACTGATATGTATTTCAGCAGACTCATGATCACAGCACTCACGATACATATACTTCGAATTATTCAAAGGTTACATTGGAAGATTACAAAGAAAGGGACAGCTAACAACCTCTGATTTTATCAAACAAATCAATGGTTAAGATTAAAGGGATGTTGGGATGATTCAGACCTTTATCTAATAGATACAAGTCAAAGGGTGGACAGAGTGTATACTGTCAAAAAGGAATCTGACAGTGTGAGTCCTAGGAACAGTCAGAAAAAAGTAAGTCAATATGGGACAAATCTGAAACGGCTATGTTTGAATTTCAAACATAAGTCACAAGGATTCCTACCTATAAATAGAGTACTCTTAATTCAGATACATGAGATGAAACAAAAAGAAAGATTAAGGATCTATCTTGAGCAATCAGATTTATAATCGATCAAGCACCTGCTTGACCTACTTGAGCATAAAGCTACCGATCCGAAAAAGTTCTTCAAGTGTAATCACGCTTTCAAGCTACATCAAGTTTACACACTTGAAGATATCAAGTCGCTTGATCATATCATCCTGATCAAGTTTCTTTGAAAATTCGAATCACTTACTTGATTCAAACTTTCTTTTGTTAAGGGTGAAAATCTATGAATTATAAGGATATATTTTACGATGTTTTTCCCTCTATATTGTATAATTTGCATAATAAATGGTCTTTATATTAAAATATTGAGCAAACGGTATTTTTGACGGCTTAATCGCAATATCAATATATTTATGTGATTTCATGGTTAAATTATGATTATTTGAATATTATTACGATTTATGGATGTTTTCCATGTGTTATAGGTATGATTATTGTGCTCAAATGATGATCAAAAAGGATTAAAATTGAGCTAAGTGTTTTAAAGAAAGAGATAATGATCAAGTGGAAGAGGAAAAGAGATAAACATGTGAAAATCGCATTAGACTCAACCTGAACGGGCGTTCACAAAATCGACGAGCGTTCGGAGGGTCGATTTCAATCTGTAGTCTTGAGACGCTTGATGGACGAGCGGTCACTTGGCGTCAAAGCATTATGGACGGGCGTCGGAAGAGTGGACGAGCGTCCGGATTGCCGACTTCGCCACCGCCTCGATTTCTATAAATAGCGCCGTTTCACATCCATAATACGTAATTCGAACCCTAAATTTCTAGGGGCGGCCTTGGCTGCGATTTTACACTTTTTATTTCCGATTTTATGCAACTTTAAATTCGATCAAAGTAGGCTAGTTTTATGTTATTTTTCTCTTTTACGGGTTGTCGAGGATGCTCAGAGGCTAGAACCTCCTTCAAACGAGAATTGTGAAGCCATCAAGATTGAATTGATCTATTTATTTCGACTTTTACCGTGAGTATTTACTACGGTTGTTTCTTATCTATGCATATTCTTGTTTTAACGCAATTATATTGGAAGATATGTTGTATGCTTGATATGTTATTGTTTGATGGAAATCTTGAATAGCATAGATCACCATAGATAAGAATAGTTCATTAGATTTACATTAACGGAAGTTAGTAAGTCTAAAAACTAGATCGTTAACGTAAAAGTTGACACCTTTGATCTTTTTAACGTGTTAATTTAGTATTGGAAGATACTAGGTTAATAGATGGATTGCCCAAGGAATTGGGAGTTCATGTTTAGGTAAGGTGAATCACAACCTAAGTAAATACCACGTAAAATCGAGATAATAGATCAATGCATGTTGATAGGTGGATCAATCCTCGCTTTGTCTTTTATAAACTTGATTTACAATCCTCATAGCTTAGTTTAGATTAGTTAATTTATTTTCTTGCACTTTTAGTTTATTTTTATCGCTTTCAATCTCTCCTAGCATTGGATTAATCTCCTCTGTCTAGTTATTTTCTGCATATTTGTTTAGTTAGTTATTCGTTTGGTTAGTAATCGTGACAATAGTTAGTTAAAAACAAAAGCTAGGGTTAATATTCGTCTAGTTCCCCGTAAGATCGACCCGGCATAGCCTCCATACTACGATCCTTATACTTGAGGTTAACCGGTTTATAAATATTTATTACTTGTTTTTTCGCATTAGATAAATCCGGGACACTTTTACAAGAAACTTGCTGAAGACAATGAAGCATCTTTGGGTGTCAAGGACTGTTGGTTGTGGTGGGGCTGGTGAAGAGGCAATCCTACCCTTCAAGGACCAGTGGACGACTTTGGAGCAGCAATCCTACCTGTTCCAAGTGTTCAGTTTGTGAAGCCATGGTTATTGGTGAAGGACAAGCAACTTAGGGATTTTTGTAACAGCTACCTCAAGAATCTCTAGTGAATTACCTCCAACATCACAGGAGAAGAGTGGAGTGACAGGATTACACCACCTGGAACCACTATAAAAT
>CM047813.1:64465469-64636279 GCA_026214975.1 Gentiana macrophylla | reverse complement strand
TTAAATTTCAATCAACGAAAATTTTCTCTTTGATTCGATTTGGGACAACAATTGAATAAAACCCGTGTATTTTTATCAAATACCTTTTTTAATATTTTTTATAAAACATAATTTTTTTTCCCCTTCGATAATAATGGAATTTGATGGCGTTATTTATAAACCAAAATTTTTATGTCGACTTCTACGTTACATAAATCGAACCAAATTGTATATTCGATACGGTTCATTTTAGTACTCCCGATAGGCAGTCTTGGATTCAGTTTAAATTTCAAACAACGAAAATTTTCAAATATACACAACAAAGTGTATATTTCGATCACGATTCATTTTATTACCTCAGCAGACATTGCGGATTGATTTTAAATTTCAATCAACGAAATTTTTAGCTTTTGATTCGATTTACGACACAACAATTGAATATACACAACAAAAGTGTATATTTACGATCTGATTCATTTTATTACCTCCAACGGACATTCACAGTTGATTTTAAATTTCAATCAACGAAATTTTTAAGCTTTTGATTCGATTTTGACACAACAATTGAATAAAACCGTGTATTTTCTTATTTATCAAATGTGTAACATTTAGATTCATTTTCCCCTTGTTTCTGCGGTTTCTTTTCCCCTCGGTAAAAACGAATTTCTTGTATATATAAACCGATTTATTTTAGACTCTCATTCATAATCGAACCAAAGTGTATATTTTGATACATTTCATTTTAATAGATCCAACGACCGGTCTTGATTCATTTTAGATTACAATCAAGCTGAAATTTTCGATTTCTTGATTCGAGATCGACAAAACATTTGAATATTCACAACAAAGTGTATATTTGTCACAATTTATTTTAGTATCTCCAACGCATGGCAGATGCGGAGTTCGATTTTAAGTTTCAATCAACGAAAAAATTTGATTCGATTTAACACAACAATTGAATAAAATCATATAATTTTTTTCTGCCAAATGTGTACCGTTAGTAGTTTGTCTTGAGAAAGAAAAAGCGGAAAAGCGGAAAGACCGGTGGATTTGAAGTTCTCTTTGTGTAGTGTCACGATAGAAGATGAGTCAATTTTAGCAATAAAAATACAACAACAAAAAATAAGGGCAAACAAATATACTGCGTCAAGAAGGTGTGGCATGTGACCACGTGGACACCACATTAATTGTTTTATTATTTTGACAACATAACGTCGGTGGAACCGATGGGCTTACATTTCTTACGATCTGAAACGTCACTAAAATTGGCGTTGGAATACAAAATCACTTTTTTATATTTTGGGACCGTTTGACCGCGTTTTTCCCGCCAAATGAATGGACACGAGATCAATGGCGTATTCATTAATGATAAGAAAGAGAAATGTCGTATAGAAAATGAATAAAAAGCGCATTTTCACGTATATTAATGATCTGGGAAGCAAAGGCGTCCCGGAAGATTTGACCGTGTAGTTATGGTCATTTATTGTTTTTCTATAATGTTTCATTACGTAAAGTCGAAACTAAAGGGATAGATTTTATAACATTGTTCTCGATACATCATATTGTGGTTTATTTTGTAGGAAAACTCGATAGAAGTGGAGGAGAAGTGATTCACAATATTCACGTCTACAAAAAGAGCTACCTCTTGCGAGAGAATGTGATATGTTTGGGTTGCTCTGTTGTCTTGTGCCTTGAATTATTACGGTTTAAAGCTTACGCGATTTATTTCACGTTGGTGATCTATTCTTTTGATGTTATCCGTAACGCGCAGGACACTGGCGCTAGTAACGCTTTACATGAACCATAAATTGTCAGTCAAGCTTTGCTTGAGCCGTCGTCCCTCGCTGGTCTAAAAAGGGCTAACCCGAGTTGACAAGACTTTTATGTCTCACACTTATATGGGGTGATCATTCTACTATTTTTCCTATGTGGGACATTACATTCTCCCCTTATAAGGGATGGCGTCCTCGCCAGGGCGGCCAAGCTATGCCCTCGGATCGTCCCTACCAGAGGTAACTAGAGGTCATCCTTACACCGTCTTCTTATGCGGTGCGGCGCATAGTTCCGTCGATAGTCGGCTCACGAATACCATTCTGTAACGCCCCGGACTGGCGCTGTGTAACGCTACATGAGCCATAAATTGTCCGGGCCAACCGCTAGACCGTCGTCCTCGCTTGGTCTAAAAGGGCTAACCGAGTTGACAAGACCTTTATGTCTCACACTTATATGGAGGTGATCATTCTACTATTTTTCTTATGTGAGACATTACATTATCATTGATAACGATTTATATTGGGTCCGCCGTACCTTGCACTGCTCACGCTAGTTTGATAAATATATGGGCTTCACGTGAATGCCCAAAAGTTGAGGCATGATATTCATTAAGAAAAGGTTTCCAAAAGGTTTGGGTCCCACCAGCATGTCAATGGATATGTGTTGTCAATGGATATGTGTGGCCATGGACGGATGGAAAGTAAAGGTTGGACCTTTGTTTAATTTAACTATTGAACGTGAATCGTGCAAGACACGGCAGACCAACATAAATCGTTACCAACGATAATATCAAAGAATAGATCCCAACTTGAAATAAATCGCGTAATTTTAAACCGTAAAAAATTCAAGACACAAGATAAAGAGAGCAGCGAAATATATCACATTCTCTCGCAGAGTTAACTCTTTCTTAGAGACGTGAAGATTGTGAATCACTTCTCTTCCAAATTTCTATCGAGTTTCCACCTACAAAATAAACCACAATATGATGTATCGGAGAACAATGTCATAAAGTCGATCTCTTTAACTTCGACTTTACGTAATGAAAACAATAAGCGGACAATAACTACACAGTTCAAAACTCCCGGGACGCTATGCTTCCAGATCATTAATATGCTTTAAAATGTGTTTTACTCATTTTCTATACGATCTGAAAAATATAAAAAGTGATTTGGTATTCCAACGTCAATTTTAGTGACGTGGGTACTACAAACGTTCATCGGTTCCACCGACGTTATGTTTTTCAAAATAATAAAAATATTTAATGTGGTGTCTACCGTGTCCGTCATGTGGGCACACCTTATTGACACGGATATTTGTTTGCCTTATTTTTTGTTGTTGTATTTTATAGCTAAACTTGACTAATCTTCCATCATACACTACAGAGTAGAACTTTTCTTTTTCTTTTCACTTTTCTGAACAAACTACTAACGGTATACGTTTGATAAAAAAAAGTACAGGTTTTATTCAATTGTTGTGCCGAAATCGAATCAAAAAATTTCGGTTGATTGACACTTAAAGCTGAAACCGCACTGTCTGTTGGAGGTAATAAAAATGAAACGTATCGAAATATACACTTTGGTTCGGTTTATGTAATGATGAATCGAACAAAAAATTTCGGTTCCTATATTACGCTTAACCGAATTCGGTTTTACGAAGGAAGAAAAAAATCTTTGCAAAAAAATGTCACGTGTCAGCTCAGGAGGTTGCCACATAGTGAACGTGAGCCGTGCAAGGCATGACGGGTCCAACATAAATCGTTATCAATGATAATATCAAAGAATAGATCCCAACGTGAAATAAACCGCATAAGTGTAAACCGTAACAAATTCAAGGCACAAGACAAAGAGAGCAACAAAAACATATCACATTCTCTGCAAGAGTTAGCTCTTTCTTAAGACGTGAATATTGTGAATCACTTCTTCCAGCCCTATCAGGAGTTTTCACCTACAAAATAAACCACAATATGATGTATCGGAGAATAATGTCATAAAGTCGATTCCTTTGGCTTCGACTTTACGTAATGAAACATTATAGAAAAACGATAATCGGACCATAACTACACGGTCAAATCTTCCGGGACGCCTTAGCTTCCAGATCATTAAGATGCTTTAAAATGTGTTTCACTCAATTTCTATACATCTGAAGGATATAAAAAGTGATTTGGTATTCCAACGTCAATTTTAGTGACGTTCGTACTGCAAACGGCTGTCGGTTCCACCGACGTTATGTTGTTAAAAAAAAAACATTTAATGTGGTGTCTATGTAGTCACATGTGGGCACACCTTCTTGGCGCGGATATTTGTTTGCCCTTATTTTTTTAAAGTTTTTTTTTTTTGTATTTTATAGCTAAACTTGACTAATCTTCCATCGTACACTACACATTATAACTTCAAATCTGTCGGTCTTTCTTCTTCTTTTTTTTTTCCAGCACAAACTACTAACCGTACACGTTTGATTAAAAAAAGTACACGGTTTTATTAAGTTGTTGTACCGAAATTGAATCGAAAATGTTTGGTTGATTGAAACTTAAAACTGAAACTGCACTGTCTGTTGGAGGTAATAAAAATGAACCGTATTGAAATATACACTTTGGTTCGGTTTATGTAACGGAAAATCGAACAAAAAAATTCGGTTTGTATATAATGCTAACAGAAAATTCCGGTTTTTACTGAAGGAAAAAATAAATCTGCTGTTAAAAAAAAATTTAAAAAATATATATATATATGCCACGTGTTAGCTCAGGAGGTTGCCACATGACCAATTGTGGAACAACCTCCTTAGCACTTTATAGATATAAGATAGACAAAACTGTTGTTTAAAATTAAAAGGAAATATTTCGTCAAGGGTTCAAAGGCAATTTATAGTAGTATTAAATATTAGCAAATCTGAAATATTAATTGTTAAAGGTCCGTTAAGAACGTGATGATTTAGAGATTGAATATTTTTCGAATTAAGAATTTTTCGGGCAATAGTTGCGACTACATATATATTAATTTTTCTAAAATAGTTTCGTAATTTTAGTAAATGAAAAACAATCAAAAGAGTTGATTATTTAGAGGAGATATGATTTCCTTAGATTAAAATAATTGGATGAAAAAACGCAAATTGATAATTTTAGATTTTATCTTTTTCATAAGATTTTATTGTATGGATTAGATGTGTTAGATATAATATGATTATATGAATCCTGATTGATCATGGACTCGACCAATATGATAGATGTGTGTGATTTATTTTTCGTTGGTTTAAAAATTGTTCTAGGTCGTTATAAAGAACGTGACATAGTTTATTTTTTGTATTTATCCAATTCCCGTTAGCTCCCCCGTGTGCGGCGGGTTTATTTATTTTTATTAGATAAAATTATGTAACAAGAATGAAGGAGAAGATGGAAGCCAAAGAAAGAAGAAATTAAGATCCTATTGGCGGATGCAGCTACCCTTAGATTGTGACCCGCGGTTTCGTCAGTTTGTATTCGAAACAACACTTAGGAAAAGTCCATGATCATACCGGTTACTTTACGCATTTATTTATTTTGTGCTTGTATTTATTTTATATGATACGATAGACGCATGACTAGGCACGATTTAGATGAATGTGTAAGATGTATGTCTATAAAGATAGATGTTTTTGATGAGACCATAATTAATTGAAATTAATTAAGTGAATTAATTTAAAATTACTCCCAAAACAAAAAAATTAAGTTGGAATTTTGTCTCCCAATATTATAATGATGGTGATGAGCCATTGTTCGGATCAATGATCGGCCTCATCGGGAGTTGACCTACCTTGGGTATATTGTTATTATTAAAATATGATCGTATGAGATCTCGCGAATATTGAGTTATGACTTGACTAGAATATTGCGGTGATTGACCCTCGTCAGGACCACTTTATTCTAGAAGCAAGAGGTTGACTACCACATAGAGATGTGTAGTGTCAAAGAGTTGACTAGTCAACCACCAAGAGTCACAAAGAGATGTGATTGGCTACGGCCAACATATTCGGAAGCATATCGGGTCACACACATAAGAACATCTAGCTGGATTAAAATGCAGGTGGTTATAGTGATAACCAAATAAGGAAAGTTGCATCACGACTATAAAGTGTTATAGTGATAATATGGTGGTATTTATTTATTATGAATAAATATAAATACAAAATATTAATTGTATTGATTAATTAAATATATATATTATATATATGTGGCCGAAATTTGTGTGTGTATGACACACGTGAGTATTGCCAATTAGTTGATCATAATATTATCTTTTAATATTTGGATATTAATATATATAGATTTACATGTGTAATATATATATATATATATATATATATATATATATATATATATATATATATATATATATATATATGTGTGTGTGTGTGTGTGTGTGTAAATTGATATATGGTAATATAATAAAGATATATTCAATATAAGATATTGGCAATATACATCTTGGAAATATTTAATATAAGATATTGAATATTGGGAGAAGTTTCCTAGTAGATTGGGAAAGAAAGAAAACATTTACTAGTAAAATAAGAAAAATATGTAGTGGGTGTCAAGCTCTTTTGGATAATCACAATTAGAAGAGTTCTAATTTACTAGAAAATATGAGAGCTTCCTAGAGAGAGTTTTGAGAGAGAAAAGGCCGGTCTAGCAACCGAGTTTTTACCGTAGCAATCCATGGTGAGATTCGGTAGGGCTGTTCGTGTGGATCACCGGTAGAGGCCGAACATTTGGGCGGCTTCGTGCAGAAACTACAACCGTAGACAAAGCGTCGATCCAATTGGATCAACCAAGGTATTCTCTTGTCTACTTCTTTTATGCTTGTTGCTTAAACGAAGTCGATCCTGGTTAAAAGGAAATACATTTTGAATTCATTGCGTTCCCGCGTAGATTTCCTAACATTACTTTCTTGCGGTGGCTCTGTTCAAAGAGAAAAAATGAACTTGAAGAAATCCCATAAGTTGGATCCATGCTAACGGTGAAAGCACCGGCTTGCTTTCAAATCCTTTGATATTGTTTATGTTGCCTATGTGGTATGCCACCATTATCAAGTATTTGAAGCAATGTCCTTTTAGAAATTAAGTCATATGTGATTAAATAGTGACAAGCCTTTGGTTCTGTTACATGGCCAGGTAAGTAATTAACACTAGTGGCATGTCCATTTGATACTTAGTTTGCTGCATAAATTCACATTACTTGATGAAATAGTAGTGTCCTTAGTAGCATCTTAATCCGTGCTTTTGCTGACTTCTTGGCAAAGAAAAAACTCTTGCAACTCTTAAGCATGATACTTGTGCAGTTTCACGAATGCCCTGAAAGAGCCATAAGCAGTTAAGCGGGCCTCACATCTGACCAAGAGGGGCAATTGTCCCCTTAATCCGAAAAAAATACACTAAAATTTGTACACTACATATAGTTTGACCCCCCTTAAATTTTTTATTTGCCTTTAAAATTTTTATTGCCCCCCCTTACTCGAGATCCTGCGTCCGCCCCTGGCCATAAGAAATATTGTGAAGGAAGCCTTTCGATTGTTACGTCCTGGAGGAACTTTTTTCTTGACAGATAATTCGGTAAATGCCGGCCTTCTTATGTGGTAGTTCAAGATTTTGAAACTTGGATGTTTTACTTCAGATTCAAATCTGTTGTTTTTTTTACAGCCAAAAGCACAGATTCTTCAAGCAAGTTTCATCAATTTACTCGTATCTATTTCTAGTTCTCTACCCTTTTTATCCGTCTTTGAAGATGGTGGACATCATAGTGTTAATCCAAATATAATTCTCCCATGTTATTTGAAGTATATATGGTCATGTGTATTCTATTGAATGCAATGCAGGAATTATCACCAGTGTTGTTTACATTGATGAAAAGCACAAAGCCTTTCTTGGATGAGTATTATCTGACACATTGAAAGGGTAATGGCAGAAACGAGCTTTATCAATGTTCAGACTGTTCTTACAGATCCAAGACATAGGACTGTAACTGCAACTGTTCCTTATCGGAAAAAAAAAGCTTAGTATAATGTCGAGCATAAAAAGGAGCTTGCCTCGTGATGAAAGGAAAATGCTATGATCACAAAATTGACACAAATACGTTTTTACATAATTGATCATGATTGATTGACGATTTTACCATAATCAATAATTTAAAAATGAGTTGTGTCAATTTTTGTGCCACAGTTGTTGTGAAGATAACACTAGAATGAATGAAATCATCATGATGTTTATGCAGGCTAAGGTTTGCACATGGTCAAAGAAAATTCAATTAAGATGCCTAGGATATTAGAAGATTGATTTGAAACATATTTGCACCATTTGTTATACATATGTAACAAATGGTAGATGTAACGTCCGCTCCGGATACCGAGCCCTTATCCGGAAGAAAGCGTTCGTAGCGTATAGCATTAAATAAATCTAATATTATCATAAGCCTCTACGTCGTCAGTATCAAATAAAAGCAAGCGGAAGCTAAAAAAGACTCGGGTAAAAACATAAAAGCTACTATGAATAGAAATTAACCATGCTAAAGATGGATAGTTAAGATTACAACGATTAAAACCCCAAAGACTTATACAATACGATGCCTTAAAAGTAGAAGTACAACAAATCTAAGAGAAGAAATACAACCAGTCTAATACAACCTTTACAAAGAAAATAATCTAGAAGCTTCACAAGACTTTAAGTCTTCAAAAGCCGTCGTCTACACTTGGTCAACTTTGTTAGTCTTCTCACCCCACAATGCATACAAAAGAAAATGCAAAGGAGGTAAGTACAAAGTACTTAGTAAAAGTGAGAAGCTATGACAACAATTATAATTTATAAAGAAAAGATATTTAATCGTTTAGTTATTTATGTGTGACCGACTCAATATGGGGTTCACTACATGTCCATCAACATGAATTGACTAAACGTTTCTACTTAACTTATCTATGTTACAACCGCACTCAAGGGCACTACGCTTTGATGTATATCCACCAGGAGATATCGATTGCAACATATTAGTGGATCACACCATATCCACGGAGGCTAGACTAGGTAGGCTCCGATAGTACGCACACCTCGGCGAGTCCCTCCGTGCTTAGGGTTTTGTTGACCTACGGAGTTCTTCCACCTTCAGAGTAGCACACACATCGCGATATAGACTCGGTGCCTATCCAAGAGACATGTTGTTTAATCTTTTACTAACCAAGTGCGTATTTTATTAAAATGATTAACTAACCACCTAAGTGTTTTCAATTAATCTCCTTCACATTTACTACTCTCTTCCTAGACCACTTTAGACACGGACAAGGCCTAGCAATTACACGGAGACATTGATGAATACTAATTCATCAAAGCACAAGCCTATCATGCTCTTCCGACGGATCCGAACTTCAACTCCCTTTAAGAGTACATTCGGTGTTTTAAGCGAACGAATCGAAGCTCAATTCAGGCTTGTTCAAGTTTGTGCAGTGTTAACATATCACGTTTAAAGGTTTAGAAATGGTAAAGCGTACTTATAAGGTTTGAACAACAACCAAACGCCTGCCTAAAGACATGGGCGCCTTTTTGGAACTTATTGAACGCCCGTCCAAGACCGGGCGCCCGTCCATCTTTCCCAGGCGCTCGTCCACCTAAAATAGTTACAACTGAATGTAAATAACACCTCGAGGCGCCCGTCCGGAGGAACCAGGCGCCCGTCCGAAATGCGACCAAAGCGGGCGCCCGTCGGAGAAGCCTGAGCGCCCGTCCGACCAGAGGTTTGCCCAGAACCTAAACTCTTCAAACTCGATTTCTAATCTGTTCTAACCTAAATAACAGCAAATTTAACACATAAAGACCACGAAAAACTTATCTAATCATACTATAGCATCTATGATCATTGATCAACGAAAAGACACATCTTTCTTGCATCTAAACATCTTAAATCTTAATCTAAACCTTATAAACGATAATTGAAATCATAGGAAGAGCCTCTTACCTTAATTGCCAGCAAAACCACAAGCAACACACCAGCAAATTGCAACAACTGTTGATCCTCAACCCCAAAACCTATGTGATCAACAAGAAACCCTAAAATCCTATTTCTTTCTGAGAAAAACAGAAAACTGAAAAAGTGCAATAAACTGCAGATTACCTGGGTTTACTGCTGTGAAACTATTTTAGATTAATCTACGCTTCAAGGCGATCGTTTCGACTACTCATGGCTGCGAAACAGAGCTACGGATCACAAGATCTGAATTTTCAAGAATCGAACTCTCTGAATACCAAAAACTAGGGCTAAACGAAAACTTACGAAATCGAGAGATGTTATTTTCCAAAGTTGCGTCTCCTCGCTGATCATCTTTTTCTCTCCTGCGGCTTCTTGATCGAGACGAGCGGATTGATCACACGGTTCTTCCTTTTATTTCGTTTTTTCTTCTCCACGTTTTCTTCTTGATTGCCGTTCCTCTTCTTTTTTTCCGAAAATATGCATGTGTCTATTGTGGGGAAATAATTGGGATTATTTCTTTTTATAGCCATTTAATCAAATTCATTAATTAAATAACTAAATCCTTTAATTAATTCCTTTTCACTTAAATAAATGGAACAAATAATAATTAGGTCGTAGTAAATACACCCAATGACTATTTTACCGCTTTACGAAAAGTCGGGATGTTACATTCCTTCCCCTTAAGAGGAGTTTCGTCCTCTAAACTCGAATGTAACCGAGAGGTACTTGAACTCTGGACTTTGCGAAGCATTTCGCCTCCTAACTCGCATGATCCTCCTTCTTCCATCTTCCAACCCTTCCACCTGTCTTGAGCTATCTCGAGGTGGCGACGATCTACTTCAATCTTTACTGTTGGCTTGTCAGTATCAACTCTGGTCTCGTGATTCGCTGTCGCTCCACTTCATCCCAGAAACTCGTGTTCTTCTACTTAGGGTTTTGTTGACTCACGGAGTTCTTCCACCTTCGCCAGGTAGCACACACATCGCGATATAGGCGGTGCCTATCCAAGAGAGACATGTTGTTTAATCTTTTACTAACCAAGTCGTATTTTATTAAAATGATTAACTAACCACCTAAGTGTTTTCAATTAATCTCCCTCACATTTACTACTCTCTTCCTAGACCACTAGACACGGACAAGGCCTAGCATTACACGGACATTGATGAATACTAATTCATCAAAGCACAAGCCTATCATGCTCTTCCGACGGATCCGAACTTCAACTCCTTTAAGAGTACATTCGGTGTTTTAAGCGAACAAATCGAAGCTCAATTCAGGCTTGTTCAAGTTTGTACAGTGTTAACATATCACGTTTAAAGGTTTAGAAATGGTAAAGCGTACTTATAAGGCTGAACAACAACCAAACGCCCGTTTAAAGACATGGACGCCCGTCTAGAACTTACTAAACGCCCGTCCAAGACTGGACGCCCGTCCATCTTTCCCAGACGCTCGTCCACCTAAAATAGTTACAACCTGAATGTAAAATAACACCTCAGACGCCCGTCCAGAGGAACCAGACGCCCGTCCGAAATGCGACCAAGGCAGACGCCCGTCCAGAGAAGCCTAGACGCCCGTCCGACCTGGGTTTTTGCCCAGAACCCTAAACTCTTCAAACTCGATTTCTAATCCGTTCTAACCTAAATAACAGCAAATTTAACACATAAAGACCACAGAAAACTTATCTAATCATACTATAGCATCTATGATCATTGATCAACGAAAAGACACATCTTTCTTGCATCTAAACATCTTAAATCTTAATCTAAACCTTATAAACGATAATTTAAATTATAGGAAGAGCCTCTTACCTTAATTGCCAGAAAAACCACAAGCAACACACCAAGCAGCTGCAACAACTGTTGATCCTCAACCCCAAAACCTATGTGATCAACAAGAAACCCTAAAATCCTATTTCTTTGCAGAAAAACGAAACTGAAAAAGTGCAATAAACTGCAGATTACCTGGGTTTACTGCTGTGAAACTATTTTTAGATTAATCTACGCTTCAAGACGATCGTTTCGACTACTCATGGCTGCGAAACAGAGCTACGGATCACAAGATACGATTTTTTCAAGAATCGAACTCTACGAATACCGAAAACTAGGGCTAAACTGAAAACTTACGAAATCGAGAGATGTTATTTTCCAAAGTTGCGTCTCCTCGCGTTGATCACTTTTCTCTCCTGCGGCTTCTTGATCAGACGAACGGATTGATCACACGGTTCTTCCTTTTATTTCGTTTTCTTCTCCGCGTTTTTCTTCTTCAGATTGCCGTTCCTCTTCTTTTTTTTTTCCCGAAATATGCATGTGTCAATTGTGGGGAAATAATTGGGATTATTTCTTTTTATAGCCATTTAATCAAATTCATTAATTAAATAACTAAATCCTTTAATTAATTCCTTTTCA
This sequence comes from Gentiana macrophylla, assembly GCA_026214975.1. Classification (NCBI taxonomy): domain Eukaryota; kingdom Viridiplantae; phylum Streptophyta; class Magnoliopsida; order Gentianales; family Gentianaceae; genus Gentiana; species Gentiana macrophylla. The sequence goes on along the minus strand of CM047813.1, from coordinate 64,624,144 downwards.
CTTAAATAAATGGAACAAATAATAATTAGGTCGTAGTAAATAAACCCAATGACTATTTTACCCTTTTACGAAAAGTCGGGATGTTACATTCCTTCCCCCTTAAGAGGAGTTTCGTCCTCGAAACTCGAATGTAACCGAGAGGTACTTGAACTCTGGACTTTGCGAAGCGTTTCGTCTCCTAACTCGTACAGTCTCCTTCTTCTTCCATCTTCCAACCCTTCCACCTGTCTTGAGCTATCTCGAGGTGGCGACGATCTACTTCAATCTTTACTGTTTGCTTGTTTGTATCAACTCGGTCTCGTGATTCATTGTCGCCCCACTTCATCCCGAAACTCGTGTTCTTCTACCTCTATCTTCCGGAAAGATCGCCAATGATCTTGTTCGATTCTTGTACTTCTTGGTCGCTCCGAGAGGAAGGCGCAATTGTCATCTCGGTTGTCATTCTTCATTGTCCTTCCCGATCTTCCGCATTCGTAACCCAAAGCCGATTCCAACGCCAATCATTGCCATCTTCATCTAACTTCATGACCAATGGTGGTTGGGCTCCGACCACTCACTTGTAACCGAAACAAGCTGGATCTTTGTCTTGCTTCTTTTACAAACTCATCGATCGCCTCGAATCTTGCAATCATCGGTTTACCGCTCTTTGATTGCTCCTGTTGACTTATACCGGAAAGTCGAATCTTCTCGGCCAAATCGCACTTCGGCACACTTGACTTCTTTCGATCCCAACTTCCATCATGGCACCACAAGCTTGTTTGAAGAAGCATAAGATCCCGGTGAAAGACTTACGAGACTCCTGTGGGTGGAGAACATACATTGCCATACTTTCTCTCGGATCGGATCAATCCTCGTGCCAATTAGGGTTAGCATGGAAGATAAAAGAAGTTGAGAAGTAATAAGTTGAGTACCGTGGTGGTATGTCAACTAGGTAAGCCAAGGAAGGTACGATGCAATTGAAATAAGGAAGGTCTCTTGGGTTACAAGCAAAACAAGATGATTCCGCGTCAAGGAAAGTTGGAGTTGGTTCCAGGATGAAGAATGAGGCATTGTATCATAATACAAAAGATGGCCACCGGAAGGACAACAAAGGAACACCTTGCGGATGGAATTCTTTTGAGAGAGTGGAATTCCATGAAGATACGGTGGTCTCTACAAGGATTTCAGAGGGGCAACTTGAAAGAATGGTGATAGGCTTTCATATAAGCATTTAGAAAGTGGAGACGTTAGAACATCACCGAGATGGACTTGAAGATATTCTCAATGTATGAAAAGAGAACACCGAGCTTGAGAACATTAAGAAAGTGACCTTGATTGTTAATCATTTGGTTAACAAAGATGGATGTTGGCGAACTAGAAAAAAATCTTGATTCACATGAGTTTCGTAAGGGAAACATCGCACAAATGAAAAAGCAAGGTAAAGGTGCAAGGTCGAGCACCGGAAGGACTAGAAAGATAGAAATCAAAAGAGAGCAAGAATCTCATCATGAAGTAGCTATGGAGGAAAAACGAGCACATCAAAGGGTCTCGAATGAAATTAAAACACTTGTCAAGAAGTGTCCGAGTTTGCAATAGTCAAAGAGAGGTTATTACGAGATTTAAAAGAAATAGAAATTTTCCCAAGAAATTGTAAGGGAATATCAAAAGTTTGAATAAATAAGCATCAAGCAAGATTTTGAATGAAGAGGAAACGATACTTAAAAATTGTCGAATGAGGTTTGATTTCAAAGAATTAATTCGAAGTTTCAAAGGAAGTTTAAACGATTATTGATGATTCAAAACAAAGATTCAAGGTTGCACTGCTCGAGAGGAATAGTACACGGCCAAGGAATAAATGCTCAAGGTTAAAATAAAATAGACTTTCAACCGGTGCAACAAAATTGGAATAAACGCCAATCGAAAGTGGGAAGTCAAAATGATGTATATGGCGGTTCATGGCTCTAAATGGCCCGAAGAGATTTAAAACTGGCGTACAAGGTGCAATAACTCAAATTGAGATCAAAAGTTTAGGAACTCAAACGTCGGTTGGCTAAATAAGTTCGAAGGCATCTTGAAATGGTCTACCTTCCGCTTGAAACAAGTTTAGCATAAATTGCTAGAAGGTTAAAGATAAGTAATCAAAGATGAATGCCATGATAGGCTTAAAATTTTGACCAAACAAAAAGAGATATGCATACCTTAAAGGCAGCGACATTAGGAAAATAGTTACAATATCGACACTACCCTTAGGAGGGAGCTGAGAATAAACACAAGTAAAAAAGAATGTTCTGACATTAGAAGGTTCAGCAAACTTTGAATTTGCATGAATGATGAGAGTGCAAAAATTTAGAACTTTGAATAGAATTTATTTCTTGATTTGAAAAGTAAGAAAGAATGAGTTTGTTCAAAAGAAAGGCCTATGGAGATATGGTTCGGAGATAATTCATGACACCAAGCCGAGAGAGTTTGTTGCGTTTAAAGATCTCAAATGAGGGATTATATGAGAAATAAAATACTAGATAAGGTATAATTACAAGAGGGAACGAAAAGGGACTGACCATCAAACATGGCATGTTGGAGGATAGCACCTTGGTTCTCGTTTACAACTGCAAAAGAAACTATAATGTTAGCTTTACAAGCATCCTACTAAAAGATTTAACTCAGGAAGAGATCAGACTTCAGGGAAGTCCTAAACATAACAGTCGTAACTTACTACCCTCTTAGCCCAAACCCTAAGTCAAAGAGGTGAAAATTCCTTTTAGGTTGCTGTGTATGATTTTTACTCCGGATCTGACATTATCAATTTTTACAGAACAAACGAAGAGGAATTTGAGCACGATCCAAAGAGAAAAGATTTAGATAATAGAGTTTCCCAGGTGATATAAAAATATTGGAATTTTTGGATGAAAATTACTTGGTCAAAAACAGTTATTTCTGACGATTGCACAAGTTGTCAGAATTTCCAGATTCATAAACACTGAGTTGAATTACAAATCGAGATCAACCGAAAAAGAATCTGAACTTAACTCCAAAAGTAAAATTGTAGATAACAGTTTTGTCTGCAACATATCAAAAATTCAGGTCATTTGAAGATGTTTAACCTGTTCAAAACAGAGGAAGAGGTGAAGGTGCTGCTGCAGATTTTCTGGACAGAGTGTCCGGTATAAACATGAATTTTCTGAACAATCCATAATATAAACATGAATTTTCTGAACAATCCATAATGATTGACGTGTTGATGTAAAAAGAGAAATTGTAGATAAGACAGTAATCTACTTTACTGAAAATTTGCAGAATTTTTGGAGTAGGGGAAAACAGTCTTATGTTAAAGGGAAAACACGGAAACAAAAGCATTCACTCATGTTGGGTAAATCCAAACACGAGGACAAAGAAAAGTATGTGCCAAAGTAAGAGACCTTTAACACTATGAGTTGAAATGGCTGAGGAGTACTTGGAAATAATAGAGTTACACATGGAGTTCGTGTAGAACCATCTCAAGCAAATCAAAGGTCAAAGAATGTTGATGAACTCAACCAAGTGATAGTGAAAAGAGAAAGTGGAGGACTTGTAGAGCTGAATCAAATATCATTCTCTACAAAGTTAGGCCAAGATAAAAGTAAACTTAGATATTCATGTGTAGAGAAGGTGAAGAGATTTCAATAGGGAAAGTAAGGAAAAGGAAATCAACCAAGAGGACCTCGACTTTTAAGTGTAGGCATAAGACTCCGATCCCAAAGCTTTACTTAAAGGATTTTCACAACCCTATGCAACAAGCTACGGTTTGGAACTTCAAAAGAAGGAAGAGTTTCTACTAAGGATACTAGGAGAAACAAAACTGATGTGATCACATAAAATATGTGAACAGAGAACTCAACTTAACCTCCGCCTAAGACGACTCTTCACTTGGTCCTGATACAACCTAACCACGGTTTAAGGGTTCTTAGTCTTACGAGGATTACCACCAAGCTTAAGTTCTAAAAGGTCTAAAGGATTCTTATCTTAAAGGAAGAGATGCCTAGAATAGAAAGACGCTTCTCTCGATACCAAGCTATGCGCCCGCTCCCGGATACCGAGCCCTTATCCGGAAGAAAGCGTTAAGCCAGCGTATAGCATTAAATAAATCTAATATTATACATAAGCCTCTACGTCGTCAGTATCAAATAAAAGCAAGCGGAAGCTAAAAAGACTCGGGTAAAAACATAAAAGCTACTATGAATAGAAATTAACCATGCTAAAGATGGATAGTTAAGATTACAACGATTAAAACCCCAAAGACTTATACAATAAGATGCCTTAAAAGTAGAAGTACAACAAATCTAAGAGAAGAAATACAACCAGTCTAATACAACCTTTACAAAGAAAATAATCTAGAAGTTTCGTCAAGACTTTAAGTCTTCAAAAGCCGTCGTCTACACTTGGTCAACCTGTTCGTCTTCTCACCCCACAATGCATACAAAAGAAAATGCAAAGGAGGTAAGTACAAAGTACTTAGTAAAAGTGAGAAGCTATGACAACAATTATAATTTATAAAGAAAAGATATTTAATCGTTTAGTTATTTATGTGTGACCGACTCAATATGGGGTTCACTCCATGTCCATCAAAATGAATTGACTAAACGTTTCTACTTAACTTATCTATGTTACAACCGCACTCAAGGGCACTACGCCTGATGTATATCCACCAGGAGATATCGATTGCAACATATTAGTGGATCACACCAATATCCACGGAGGCTAGACTAGGTAGGCTCCGATGAAATGCACGCACACCTCAGTGGAGTCCCTCCGTGCCTTAGGGTTTTGTTGACTCTACGGAGTTCTTCCACCTTCAGAGGTAGCACACACATCGCGATATAGACTGGTGCCTATCCAAGAGAGACATGTTGTTTAATCTTTTACTAACCAAGTACGTATTTTATTAAAATGATTAACTAACCACCTAAGTGTTTTCAATTAATCTCCCTCACATTTACTACTCTCTTCCTAGACCACTAGACACGGACAAGGCCTAGCAATTACACAGACATTGATGAATACTAATTCATCAAAGCACAAGCCTATCATGCTCTTCCGACGGATCCGAACTTCAACTCCCTTTAAGAGTACATTCGGTGTTTTAACTGAACGAATCAGAAGCTCAATTCAGGCTTGTTCAAGTTTGTACAGTGTTAACATATCACGTTTAAAGGTTTAGAAATGGTAAAGCGTACTTATAAGGCTGAACAACAACCAAACGCCCGTTTAAAGACATGGACGCCCGTATGGAACTTACTGAACGCCCGTCCAAGACTGGACGCCCGTCCATCTTTCCCAGACGCTCGTCCACCTAAAATAGTTACAACCTGAATGTAAAATAACACCTCAGACGCCCGTCCAGAGGAACCAGACGCCCGTCCGAAATGCGACCAAGGCAGACGCCCGTCCAGAGAAGCCTAGACGCCCGTCCGACCTGGGTTTTTACCCAGAACCCTAAACTCTTCAAACTCGATTTCTAATCCGTTCTAACCTAAATAACATCAAATTTAACACATAAATACCACAGAAAACTTATCTAATCATACTATAGCATCTATGATCATTGATCAACAAAAAGACACATCTTTCTTGCATCTAAACATCTTAAATCTTAATCTAAACCTTATAAACGATAATTGAAATCATAGGAAGAGCCTCTTACCTTAATTGCCAGCAAAACCACAAGCAACACACCCAGCAACAAATAACCGTTGATCCTCAACCCCAAAACCTATGTGATCAACAAGAAACCCTAAAATCCTATTTACGTAGAAAAACGAAACTGAAAAAGTGCAATAAACTGCAGATTACCTGGGTTTACTGCTGTGAAACTATTTTTAGATTAATCTACGCTTCAAGACGATCGTTTGACTACTCATGGCTGCGAAAAGCAGAGCTACGGATCACAAGATACTTAATTTTTCAAGAATCGAACTCTCGAATACCGAAAACTAGGGCTAAACCGAAAACTTACGAAATCGAGAGATGTTATTTTCCAAAGTTGCGTCTCCTCACGCTGATCACTTTTCTCTCCTGCGGCTTCTTGATCAGACGAACGGATTGATCACACGGTTCTTCCTTTTATTTCGTTTTCTTCTCCGCGTTTTTCTTCTTCAGATTGCCGTTCCTCTTCTTTTTTTTTTCCAGAAAAATGCGTGTGTCAATTGTGGGGAAATAATTGGGATTATTTCTTTTTATAGCCATTTATTCAAATTCATTAATTAAATAACTAAATCCTTTAATTAATTCCTTTTCACTTAAATAAATGGAACAAATAATAATTTGGTCGTAGTAAATAAACCCAATGACTATTTTACCCTTTTACGAAAAGTCGGGATGTTACATTCCTTCCCCCTTAAGAGGAGTTTCGTCCTCGAAACTCGAATGTAACCGAGAGGTACTTGAACTCTGGACTTTGCGAAGCGTTTCGTCTCCTAACTCGTACAGTCTCCTTCTTCTTCCATCTTCCAACCCTACCACCTGTCTTGAGCTATCTTGAGGTGGCGATGATCTACTTTCAATCTTTATGTTGGCTTTCTGTATCAACTCTGGTCTCGTATTCTGTTGTCGCTCCACTTCATCCCAGAAACTCGTGTTCTTCTACTTCTATCTTCCTGAAAGATCGCCAGCAGTACTGTTCCGATTCTTGTACTTCTTGGTCACTCCGAGAGGAACTGCAATTGTCATCTCGAAGTTGTCATTCTTCATTGTCCTTCCCGATCTTCCGCATTCAGAACCCAAAGCTGATTCCAACGCCAACTGTTGCCATCTTCATCTAACTCGTGACCAATGGCTGGTGGGGCTCCAAACGACTCACTTGTAACCGAAACAACTGGATCTTTGTCTTGCTTCTTTTACAAACTCATCGATCGCCTCGAATCTTGCAATCATCGGTTTACCGCTCTTTGATTGCTCATGCCGACTTTATACCGGAAAGTTTGAATCTTCTCACCAAATCGCATACGCACACTTGACTTCTTTCGATCCCAACTTCCATCATGGCACCACAAGCTTGTCAAGAACCGTGTAAGGATCCCGGTGAAAGACTTCGAGACTCCTGTGGGTGGAGAACATACATTGCCATACTTTCTCTCGACGATCGGATCCAATCCTCGTGCCAATTAGGGTTAGCTTGGAAGATAAAAGAAGTTGAGAAGTAATAAGTTGAGTACCAGGTGGTATGTCAACTAGGTAAGCCAAGGAAGGGTGCGATGCAATTGAAATAAGGAAGGTCGCTTGGGTTACAAGCAAAACAAGATGATTCCGCGTCGAGGAAAGTTGGAGTTGGTTCCAGGATGAAGAATGAGGCATTGTATCATAATACAAAAGATGGCCACCGAGAAGGACAACAAAGGAACACCTTGCGAGATGGAATTCTTTTGAGAGAGTGGAATTCCATAAAGATACGGTGGTCTACAAGGATTTCAGAGGCAACTTGAAAGAATGGTGATAGGCTTTCATATAAGCATTTAGAAAGTGGAGACATTAGAACATCACCAGATGGACTTGAAGATATTCTCAATGTATGAAAAGAGAACACCGAGCTTGAGAACATTAAGAAAGTGACCTTGATTGTTAATCATTTGGTTAACAAAGATGGATGTTGGCGAACTAGAAAAAAATCTTGATTCACATGAGTTTCGTAAGGAAACATCGCACAAATGTAAAAGCAAGGTAAAAGGTGCAAGGTCGAGCACCGAAAGACTAAAAGATAGAAATCAAAAGAGCAAGAATCTCATCATGAAGTAGCTATGGAGGGAAAACGAGCACATCAAAGGGTCTCAGAATGAAATTAAAACACTTGTCAAGAAGTGTCCGAGTTTGCAATAGTCAAAGAGAGGTTATTACGAGATTTAAAAGAAATAGAAATTTTCCCCAAGAAATTGTAAGGGAATATCAAAAGTTTGAATAAATAAGCATCAAGCAAGATTTTGAATGAAGAGGAAACGATACTTAAAAATTGTCGAATGAGGTTTGATTTCAAAGAATTAATTCAAAGTTTCAAAGGAAGTTTAAACGATTATTGATGATTCAAAACAAAGATTCAATGTTGCACTTTGCTCGAGAGGAATAGTACAATCGCCAAGGAATAAATGCTCAAGGTTAAAATAAAATAGACTTTCAACCGTGCAACAAAATTGGAATAAAAGCGCCAAACAGAAAAGTGGGAAGTCAAAATGATGTATATGGCGCTTCATGGCTCTAAATGGCCCGAAAGAGATTTAAAATCAAGCGTACAAGGTGCAATAACTGAAATGGAGATCAAAAGTTTAGGAACTCAAACGTCGGTTGGCTAAATAAGTTCGGAAGGCATCTTGAAAAGGTCTACCTTCTGCTTGAAACAAGTTTAGCATAAATTGCTAGAAGGTTAAAGATAAGTAACTGAAGATGAATGCCATGATAGACTTAAAATTTTGACCAGCAAAAGAGGATATGCATACCTTAAAGGAAGGCGAAAGATTAGGTGAAATAGTTACAATATCGACACTACCCTTAGGAGGAGCCGAGAATAAACACAAGTAAAAAGAATGTTCGACATTAGAAGGTTCAAGAAACTTTGAATTTGCATGAATGATGAGAGTGCAAAAATTTAGAACTTTGAAGAGAATTTGTTTCTTGATTTGAAAAGTAGGAAAGAATGAGTTTGTTCAAAAGAAAGGCCTATGGAGATATGGTTCGGAGATAATTCATGACACCAAGCCGAGAGAGTTTGTTGCGTTTAAAGATCTCAAATGAGGGATTATATGAGAAATAAAATATCAGATAAGGTATAATTACAAGAGGGAACGAAAAGGGACTGAACATCAAACATGGCATGTTGGAGGATAGCACCTTGGTTCTCGTTTACAACTGCAAAAGAAACTATAACGTTAGCTTTACAAGCATCCTACTAAAAGATTTAACTCAGGAAGAGATCGGACTTGTGGGAACTCCTAAACATAACAAATGAACTTACTACCCTCTTAGCCCAAACCCTAAGTCAAAGAGGTGAAAATTCCTTTTAGGTTGCTGTGTATGATTTTTACTCCGGATCTGACATTATCAATTTTTACAGAACAAACGAAGAGGAATTTGAGCACGATCCAAAGAGAAAAGATTTAGATAAGCTAGCTCACAGGCAGCTAAGCGGACCATCCGACCGAAGATTAAAGCCACAAATGGCTAGAGTTTCCCAGGTGATATAAAAATATTGGAATTTTTGGATGAAATTACTTGGTCAAAAACAGTTATTTCTGACGATTGCACAAGTTGTCAGAATTTCCAGATTCATAAACACTGAGTTGAATTACAAATCGAGATCAACCGAAAAAGAATCTGAACTTAACTCCAAAAGGAAAATTGTAGATAACAGTTTTATCTGCAACATATCAAAAATTCAGGTCATTTGAAGATGTTTAACCTGTTCAAAACAGAGGAAGAGGTGAAGGTGCTGCTGCAGATTTTCTGGACGAGTGTCCGGTATAAACATGAATTTTCTTCGAACAATCCATAATATAAACATGAATTTTCTGAACAATCCATAATGATTGACGAGTTGATGTAAAAAGAAATTGTAGATAAGACAAGTAATCTACTTTGCTGAAAATTTGCAGAATTTTTGGAGTAGGGGAAACAGTCTTATGTTAAAGGGAAAACACGGAAACAAAGCATTCACTCATGTTGGGTAAATCCAAACACGAGGACAAAGAAAAGTATGTGCCAAAGTAAGAGACCTTTAACACTATGAGTTGAAATGGCTGAGGAGTACTTGGAAATAATAGAGTTACACATGAAGTTCGTGTAGAACCATCTCAAGCAAATCAAAGGTCAAAGAATGTTGATGAACTCAACCAAGTGATAGTGAAAAGAGAAAGTGGAGGACTTGTAGAGCTGAATCAAATATCATTCTCTACAAAGTTAGGCCAAGATAAAAGCAAACTTAGATATTCATGTGTAGAGAAGGTGAAGAGATTTCAATAGGGAAAGTAAGGAAAAGGAAATCAACCAAGAAGGACCTCGACTTTTAAGTGTAGGCATTAGACTCCGATCCCAAAGCTTTACTTAAAGGAGTTTCACAACCCTATGCAACAAGCTACGGTTTGGAACTTCAAAAGAAGGAAGAGTTTCTACTAAGGATACTAGGAGAAACAAAACTGATGTGATAACATAAAAGATGTGAACAGAGAACTCAACTTAACCTCCGCCTAAGACGACTCTTCACTTGGTCCTGATACAACCTAACCACGGTTTAAGGGTTCTTAGTCTTACGAGGATTACCACCAAGCTTAAGTTCTAAAAGGTCTAAAGGATTCTTATCTTAAAGGAAGAGAAGCCTAGGATAGAAAGACGCTTCTCTCTGATACCAATCAGAACGCCCGCTCCCGGATACCGAGCCCTTATCCGGAAGAGAAGCGTTCGCGCGCGTATAGCATTAAATAAATCTAATATTATACGCAAGCCTCTACGCCGTCAGTATCAAATAAAAGCAAACGGAAGCTAAAAAGACTCGGGTAAAAACATAAAAGCTACTATGAATAGAAATTAACCATGCTAAAGATGGATAGTTAAGATTACAACGATTAAAACCCCAAAGACTTATACAATACGATGCCTTAAAAGTAGAAGTACAACAAATCTAAGAGAAGAAATACAACCAGTCTAATACAACATTTACAAAGAAAATAATCTAGAAGCTTCACAAGACTTTAAATCTTCAAAAGCCGCTCGTCTACACTTGGTCAACTTTGTTCGCCTTCTCACCCCACAATGCATACAAAAGAAAATGCAAAGGAGGTAAGTACAAAGTACTTAGTAAAAGTGAGAAGCTATGACAACAATTATAATTTATAAAGAAAAGATATTTAATCGTTTAGTTATTTATGTGTGACCGACTCAATCTGGGGTTCACTCCATGTCCATCAACATGAATTGACTAAACGTTTCTACTTAACTTATCTATGTTACAACCGCACTCAAGGGCACTACGCCTGATGTATATCCACCAGGAGATATCGATTGCAACATATTAGTGGATCACACCAATATCCACGGAGGCTAGACTAGGTAGGCTCCGATAGTACGCACACACCTCAAATGAGTCCCTCCGTGCTTAGGGTTTTGTTGACCTACGGAGTTCTTCCACCTTCAGAGGTAGCACACACATCGCGATATAGACTGGTGCCTATCTATGAGAGACATGTTGTTTAATCTTTTACTAACCAAGTACGTATTTTATTAAAATGATTAACTAACCACCTAAGTGTTTTCAATTAATCTCCCTCACATTTACTACTCTCTTCCTAGACCACTAGACACGGACAAGGCCTAGCAATTACACGGACATTGATGAATACTAATTCATCAAAGCACAAGCCTATCATGTTCTTCCGACGGATCCGAACTTCAACTCCCTTTAAGAGTACATTCGGTGTTTTAACTGAACGAATCAGAAGCTCAATTCAGGCTTGTTCAAGTTTGTACAGTGTTAACATATCACGTTTAAAGGTTTAGAAATGGTAAAGCGTACTTATAAGGCTGAACAACAACCAAACGCCCGTTTAAAGACATGGACGCCCGTCTGGAACTTACTGAACGCCCGTCCAAGACTGGACGCCCGTCCATCTTTCCCAGACGCTCGTCCACCTAAAATAGTTACAACTGAATGTAAATAACACCTCGTGACGCGCCCGTCGAGAGGAACCAGACGCCCGTCCGAAATGCGACCAAAGCGCAGGCGCCCGTCTGCAGAGAAGCCTAGACGCCCGTCCGACCTGGGTTTTTGCCCAGAACCCTAAACTCTTCAAACTCGATTTCTAATCCATTCTAACCTAAATAACAGCAAATTTAACACATAAAGACCACAGAAAACTTATCTAATCATCTATAGCATCTATGATCATTGATCAACGAAAAGACACATCTTTCTTGCATCTAAACATCTTAAATCTTAATCTAAACCTTATAAACGATAATTGAAATCATAGGAAGAGCCTCTTACCTTAATTGCCAGCAAAACCACAAGCAACACACCAAGCAGCTGCAACAACTGTTGATCCTCAACCCCAAAACCTATGTGATCAACAAGAAACCCTAAAATCTTATTTCTTTGCAGAAAAAACGAAACTGAAAAAGTGCAATAAACTGGAGATTACCTGGGTTTACTGCTGTGAAACTATTTTTAGATTAATATACGCTTCAAGACGATCGTTTCGACTACTCATGGCTGCGAAACAGAGCTACGGATCACAAGATACGAATTTTTCAAGAATCGAACTCTACGAATACCGAAAACTAGGGCTAAACTGAAAACTTACGAAATCGAGAGATGTTATTTTCCAAAGTTGCGTCTCCTCGCTGATCACTTTTCTCTCCTGCGGCTTCTTGATCGATTTAACGGATTGATCACACGGTTCTTCCTTTTATTTCGCTTTCTTCTCCGCGTTTTTCTTCTTGATTGCCGTTCCTCTTCTTTTTTTTTTCCAGAAATATGCATGTGTCAATTGTGGGGAAATAATTGGGATTATTTCTTTTATAGCCATTTAATCAAATTCATTAATTAAATAACTAAATCCTTTAATTAATTCCTTTTCACTTAAATAAATGGAACAAATAATAATTAGGTCGTAGTAAATACACCCAATGACTATTTTACCCTTTTACGACAAGTCGGGATGTTACATTCCTTCCCCCTTAAGAGGAGTTTCGTCCTCGAAACTCGAATGTAACCGAGAGGTACTTGAACTCGGACTTTGCGAAGCGTTTAGCCTCCTAACTCGCATGCAGATCTCCTTCTTCTTCCATCTTCCAACCCTTCCACCTGCCTTGAGCTATCTCGAGGTGGCGACGATCTACTTCAATCTTTCTCATTGGCTTGATGTATCAACTCGGTCTCGTGATTCGTTGTCGCCCACTTCATCCCGTAAACTTCGTGTTCTTCTACCTCTATATTCCTGAAAGATCGCCCAGAGATCGTTCGATTCTTGTACTTCTTGGTCGCTCCGAGAGGAACTGCAATTGTCATCTCGGTTGTCATTCTTCATTGTCCTTCCCGATCTTCCGCATTCGTAACCCAAAGGCGATTCCAACGCCAATGTTGCCATCTTCATCTAACTCGTGACCAATGGTGGTTGGGCTCCAAATTCACTCACTTGTAACCGAAACAATCGGATCTTTGTCTTGCTTCTTTTACAAACTCATCGATCGCCTCGAATCTTGCAATCATCGGTTTACCGCTCTTTGATTGCTCCTCGCCGACTCCATACCCGAAAGTCGAATCTTCTCACCAAATCGCTCTTCCGCACACTTGACTTCTTTCGATCCCAACTTCCATCATGGCACCACAAGCTTGTTCAAGAACCGTAAGGATCCCGGTGAAAGACTTCGAGACTCACGTGGGTGGAGAACATACATTGCCATACTTTCTCTCGTGATCATGATCCAATCCTCGTGCCAATTAGGGTTAGCTTGGAAGATAAAAGAAGTTGAGAAGTAATAAGTTGAGTACCAGGGTGGTATGTCAACTAGGTAAGCCAAGGAAGGGTACGATGCAATTGAAATAAGGAAGGTCGCTTGGGTTACAAGCAAAACAAGATGATTCCGCGTCGAGGAAAGTTGGAGTTGGTTCCAGGATGAAGAATGAGGCATTGTATCATAATACAAAAGATGGCCACCAGAAGGACAACAAAGGAACACCTTGCAGATGGAATTCTTTTGAGAGAGTGGAATTCCGCAAGATACGGTGGTCTACAAGGATTTCAGAGGCAACTTGAAAGAATGGTGATAGGCTTTCATATAAGCATTTAGAAAGTGGAGACGTTAGAACATCACCAGATGGACTTGAAGATATTCTCAATGTATGAAAAGAGAACACCGAGCTTGAGAACATTAAGAAAGTGACCTTGATTGTTAATCATTTGGTTAACAAAGATGGATGTTGGCAAACTAGAAAAAAAAAATCTTCAGTTCACATGAGTTTCGTAAGGGAAACATCGCACAACAGAAAATCAAGGTAAAAGGTGCAAGGTCGAGCACCAGAAAGACTAAAAAGATAGAAATCAAAAGAGAGCAAGAATCTCATCATGAAGTAGCTATGGAGGGAAAACGAGCACATCAAAGGGTCTCAGAATGAAATTAAAACACTTGTCAAGAAGTGTCCGAGTTTGCAATAGTCAAAGAGAGGTTATTACGAGATTTAAAAGAAATAGAAATTTTCCCCAAGAAATTGTAAGGGAATATCAAAAGTTTGAATAAATAAGCATCAAGCAAGATTTTGAATGAAGAGGAAATGATAATTAAAAATTGTCGAATGAGGTTTGATTTCAAAGAATTAATTCGAAGTTTCAAAGAAAGTTTAAACGATTATTGATGATTCAAAACAAAGATTCAAGGTTGCACTGCTCGAGAGGAATAGTACACTGCCAAGGAATAAATGCTCAAGGTTAAAATAAAATAGACTTTCAACCGGTGCAACAAAATTGGAATAGAAACGCCAAACAGAAAGTGGGAAGTCAAAATGATGTATATGGCAGTTCATGGCTCTAAATGGCCCGAAAGAGATTTAAAACTGAAGCGTACAAGGTGCAATAACCTGAAATGGAGATCAAAAGTTTAGGAACTCAAACGTCGGTTGGCTAAATAAGTTCGGAAGGCATCTTGAAAAGGTCTACCTTCTACTTGAAACAAGTTTAGCATAAATTGCTAGAAGGTTAAAGATAAGTAACTGAAGATGAATGCCATGATAGGCTTAAAATTTTGACTAGCAAAAGAGGATATGCATACCTTAAAGGAACAGGCAGCATTAGGTGAAATAGTTACAATATCGACACTACCCTTAGGAGGGGAGCTGAGAATAAACACAAGTAAAAAGAATGTTCTGACATTAGAAGGTTCAACAAACTTTGAATTTGCATGAATGATGAGAGTGCAAAAATTTAGAACTTTGAAGAGAATTTGTTTCTTGATTTGAAAAGTAAGAAAGAATGAGTTTGTTCAAAAGAAAGGCCTATGGAGATATGGTTCGGAGATAATTCATGACACCAAGCCGAGAGAGTTTGTTGCGTTTAAAGATCTCAAATGAGGGATTATATGAGAAATAAAATACCAGATAAGGTATAATTACAAGAGGAACGAAAGGGATGAACATCAAACATGGCATGTTGGAGGATAGCACCTTGATTCTCGTTTACAAATGCAAAAGAAACTATAATGTTAGCTTTACAAGCATCCTACTAAAAGATTTAACTCAGGAAGAGATCAGACTTCAGGGAACTCCTAAACACAACAAATGTAACTTACTACCCTCTTAGCCCAAACCCTAAGTCAAAGAGGTGAAAATTCCTTTTAGGTTCTTTGTGTATGATTTTTACTCCGGATCTGACATTATCAATTTTTACAGAACAAACGAAGAGGAATTTGAGCACGATCCAAAGAGAAAAGATTTAGATAATATAGTTTCCCAGGTGATATAAAAATATTGGAATTTTTGGATGAAAATAACTTGGTCAAAAACAGTTATTTCTGACGATTGCACAAGTTGTCAGAATTTCCAGATTCATAAACACTGAGTTGAATTACAAATCGAGATCAACCGAAAAAGAATCTGAACTTAAGTCCAAAATGAAAATTGTAGATAACAGTTTTGTCTGCAACATATCAAAAATTCAGGTCATTTGAAGATGTTTAACCTATTCAAAACAGAGGAAGAGGTGAAGGTGCTGCTGCAGATTTTCTGGACAGAGTGTCCGGTATAAACATGAATTTTCTGAACAATCCATAATATAAACATGAATTTTCTGAACAATCCATAATGATTGACGAGTTGATGTAAAAAGAGAAATTGTAGATAAGACAGTAATCTACTTTGCTGAAAATTTGCAGAATTTTTGGAGTAGGGGAAAACAGTCTTATGTTAAAGGGAAAACACGGAAACAAAAGCATTCACTCATGTTGGGTAAATCGAAACACGAGGACAAAGAAAAGTATGTGCCAAAGTAAGAGACCTTTAACACTATGAGTTGAAATGGCTTAGGAGTACTTGGAAATAATAGAGTTACACTTGGAGTTCGTGTAGAACCATCTCAAGCAAATCAAAGGTCAAAGAATGTTGATGAACTCAACCAAGTGATAGTGAAAAGAGAAAGTGGAGGACTTGTAGAGCTGAATCAAATATCATTCTCTACAAAGTTAGGCCAAGATAAAAGTAAACTTAGATATTCATGTGTAGAGAAGGTGAAGAGATTTCAATAGGGAAAGTAAGGAAAAGGAAATCAACCAAGAGGACCTCGACTTTTAAGTGTAGGCATAAGACTCCGATCCCAAAGCTTTACTTAAAGGAGTTTCACAACCCTATGCAACAAGCTACGGTTTGGAACTTCAGAAGAAGGAAGAGTTTCTACTAAGGATACTAGGAGAAACAAAACTGATGTGATCACATAAAAGATGTGAACAGAGAACTCAACTTAACCTCCGCCTAAGACGACTCTTCACTTGGTCCTGATACAACCTAACCACGGTTTAAGGGTTCTTAGTCTTACGAGGATTACCACCAAGCTTAAGTTCTAAAAGGTCTAAAGGATTCTTATCTTAAAGGAAGAGAAGCCTAGGATAGAAAGACGCTTCTCTCTGATACCAACTGTAACGCCCCGCTCCCGGATACCGAGCCCTTATCCGGAAGAGAAACGTTCGGCGCGTATAGCATTAAATAAATCTAATATTATACGCAAGCCTCTACGTCGTCGTATCAAATAAAAGCAAACGGAAGCTAAAAAGACTCGGGTAAAAACATAAAAGCTACTATGAATAGAAATTAACCATGCTAAAGATGGATAGTTAAGATTACAACGATTAAAACCCCAAAGACTTATACAATACGATGCCTTAAAAGTAGAAGTACAACAAATCTAAGAGAAGAAATACAACCAGTCTAATACAACCTTTACAAAGAAAATAATCTAGAAGCTTCGTCAAGACTTTAAGTCTTCAAAAGCCGTCGTCTACACTTGGTCAACCTGTTCGTCTTCTCACCCCACAATGCATACAAAAGAAAAGGCAAAGGAGGTAAGTACAAAGTACTTAGTAAAAGTGAGAAGCTATGACAACAATTATAATTTATAAAGAAAAGATATTTAATCGTTTAGTTATTTACGTGTGACCGACTCAATCTGGGGTTCACTCCATGTCCATCAACATGAATTGACTAAACGTTTCTATTTAACTTATCTATGTTACAACCGCACTCAAGGGCATTACGCCTGATGTATATCCACCAGGAGATATCGATTGCAACATATTAGTGGATCACACCAATATCCACGGAGGCTAGACTAGGTAGGCTCCGATAGTACGCACACCTCGGAGTCCCTCCGTGCTTAGGGTTTTGTTGACCTCACGGAGTTCTTCCACCTTCGAGGTAGCACACACATCGCGATATAGATCGGTGCCTATCCAAGAGAGACATGTTGTTTAATCTTTTACTAACCAAGTCGTATTTTATTAAAATGATTAACAAACCACCTAAGTGTTTTCAATTAATCTCCTCACATTTACTACTCTCTTCCTAGACCACTAGACACGGACAAGGCCTAGCAATTACACGCACATTGATGAATACTAATTCATCAAAGCACAAGCCTATCATGCTCTTCCGACGGATCCGAACTTCAACTCCTTTAAGAGTACATTCGGTGTTTTAAGCGAACGAATCAGAAGCTCAATTCAGGCTTGTTCAATTTTGTACAGTGTTAACATATCACGTTTAAAGGTTTAGAAATGGTAAAGCGTACTTATAAGGCTGAACAACAACCAAACGCCCGTTTAAAGACATGGGCGCCCGTCTGGAACTTCTTGAGCGCCCGTCCAAGACCGGGCGCCCGTCCATCTTTCCCGAGGCGCCGTCCACCTAAAATAGTTACAACTGAATGTAAAATAACACCTCGGACCCCGTCCGGAGGAACCAGGCGCCCGTCGAAATGCGACCAAAGCGCACGCCCGTCCCGGAGAAGCTTAGACGCCCGTCCGACTGGGTTTTGCCTGAACCCTAAACTCTTCAAACTCGATTTCTAATCCGTTCTAACCTAAATAACAGCAAATTTAACACATAAATACCACAGAAAACTTATCTAATCATACTATAGCATCTATGATCATTGATCAACGAAAAGACACATCTTTCTTGCATCTAAACATCTTAAATCTTAATCTAAACCTTATAAACGATAATTGAAATCATAGGAAGAGCCTCTTACCTTAATTGCCAGCAAAACCACAAGCAACACACCAAGCAGCTGCAACAACTGTTGATCCTCAACCCCAAAACCTATGTGATCAACAAGAAACCCTAAAATCCTATTTCTTTGCAGAAAAACGAAACTGAAAAAGTGCAATAAACTGCAGATTACCTGGGTTTACTGCTGTGAAACTATTTTTAGATTAATCTACGCTTCAAGACGATCGTTTCGACTACTCATGGTCGCTAAAGCAGAGCTACGGATCACAAGATACTTAATTTTTCAAGAATCGAACTCTACGAATACCGAAAACTAGGGCTAAACTGAAAACTTACGAAATCGAGAGATGTTATTTTCCAAAGTTGCGTCTCCTCGCGCTGATCACTTTTCTCTCCTGCGGCTTCTTGATCAGACGAACGGATTGATCACACGGTTTTTCCTTTTATTTCGTTTTCTTCTCCGCGTTTTTCTTCTTCAGATTGCCGTTCCTCTTCTCTTTTTTTTTTCCAGAAATATGCGTGTGTCAATTGTGGGGAAATAATTGAGATTATTTCTTTTTATAGCCATTTAATGAAATTCATTAATTAAATAACTAAATCTTTTAATTAATTCCTTTTCACTTAAATAAATGGGACAAATAATAATTAGGTCTTAATAAATACACCCAATGACTATTTTACCCTTTTACGAAAAGTCAGGATGTTACAGTAGACTTAGAAAACTTCCTGGGCTATTGGTATTGTGAAGGCTAAATTTGGTATTACCAGGACAAACATCTCATTATATTTTGCATTACCACATATTTTGCCTTGACAATAATGATAGCCATCGTGATATGCTTGTGCATTTAATAGAACTAATTTGTGGCATGCTCATGATGTCGTTGGCTATGTTTATTAAAGTGTATGCTATAATTAATTTATAAACACATTCATGCAAGCAGAGTACCTACTAAACTCTTGGAATGCACATTTTGAAGTAATAGATTTTCTTATTATTCAAGTCATTGATTCTCATCACCGTGCAAGTTCGAAAGAGATGGAGGGCGAGAAAAAATTTACACAAAAATATCTTGTTGACACTGAACAATGTAACATATTAAACAAACATTGATTTCAACAGTGAACAATGGAATTCACTATTCATATTTACTAAACAACAACGAATTTTGGAAGTTATTTGTTGTAGTTCACCATTGTAAGTTTGCTATTGTTGGTTCACTTTTTAAGTTCATTATTGTGGGTTCATTTTAAGGAGTTTACAATTGTAGTTCATTGTTGTACTATTGTTAGTTCATTTTTTGAGTTCATTATTACGAGTTCACTTGTAGGAGTTTACATTTGTAGTTCACTATTATAAGTCGATGTTGTATTTCACTATTTATGGGAGTTCATTATGATCGTACTCAAACTCTTAGTTCACTATTATAATTCGATGTCGTAGTTCACTACTCTTGATGTGATCCGTCCCGGAACTTCGACTTGAAATAACGCGACCATAAAAACCATTATTTATGCTGTTGGGCCTGAATTAATACTTAGAGTCTTTTATGATGTTTTTAGTAGTAAAATGCCAAAAGCCCATTAAGGGAGGTGCCTATATGTTAATATATTGAGTTAAGTATTTATTTTCAGCAAATAAAAGCCATTTGGACTTATTAGAGTCAAGTTAAGTCCATTAGTAAATAAAGTGGCAAAAATTAGGTTTTAATTATCCCACATTGCTAGTTTGTTTTATTTTCATGAGTCTGTAGCCTATATAAAGGCAAATAGAGTCATTGTAACAGTTAGTTAAAATTTTGAGTGAAATGCTATTATTTGAGTTCTTTTCAACTTGTGAGTATTCTGAGTAGAGTATTCAAACCAGAACTTATCAAGGTCGTGAGCATACCTTGTGGCGTTCACAAACCGAGGTTCTTAGATACAAGGATATCTAGGGGTCGAGGTCCTAATCCAAGGTTCTTAGGTACACGGATACCTAGGGGTCGCGGATCTCACTTTTCATTGTTCCTACAATCAAATCCTTGGGCAAAATCCGAATTGAGCCTCCTCGGTTCACTTCAGTTGGTATCAGAGACAGGCATTGTAGGTAACAAATATCCAATTTTATTTCTTGTCCTTTATTTCAATTATTATCCAAAAAAAAAAAAAATCGTTTTTATTTAATTATTTTGTCGTACCCCAGCCAAGAACATCATAAATCTTCAAATCTTCATATTCTTACCCGGAAAAACTTGAAGATTCTTCAAACCTTCAAACTTTTCCCAAGAACCCTAATTTTTCAGAATCCTAATTTTTCCAAACCCGTTTTTGTATCAGGTCGTTTAATACCCAAACCACCTCCAAAAAATCTGCAATTTTGACCACATCTAAATCAACCTGTTATATACGTTTTCTCTATTTACCTCATCTTTGAATTCGGAGCTTATCCTCATCAAAATCGCCCCACAACAGCGACCGTCCTGTCTGAAATTCTGCAGCCGTCGATCTGTTTATGGTTTAGATTTGAGTAGGTTACTCAACTCCAAATCCCCTCAAAATTTGTGGTTTTATAGGAAATTCTCTATTCTACAACTTTCGTCTTTTGAGTTTTTCCAGATTCGAAGTAGTTTGAGCACAATCTGTTGGAAAAGTCACTGCTTAAATTCTGGAACTTTCTGACAGCATCATATTTAGGGTTTGCTCATTGTTTTGGTTTGTTCTACGTTTGAACTCTACACAAGGAGTGAGAGAAACACGAGAGTTGTGATGATAAATATTTTGCTGATACTATCATGGCATATGACATATTTCGCACACCTTGTTTAATTCAAAACAATGCATACGAGTTGTGCATTGATCATCTGGAAGAAGAGAATCTGATTAGCAGTAGGGTAGTTAAAGAGTTGAACTTGCCGACAGAAAAACATCCTTATCCTTATTACATTGTTGTTGGAAGTCGTCCGTTTTTGGTTACAAGGCAAACATGGATTTCTTTGTCCGTTGGAGGTCATCGCTCTAATACATTATGTGATGTGGTGCCTTTAAAACGTGACCACTTGATATTAGCAAAGCCATGGTTACAATTGTACAAGGTACGTCCTAATTCGTCCCGCACTCGGTATTCTTTTTCTTATTATGGCAAGAAGTATGTTCTTGAGTCGCTACCCTATATACACGAGGGTGATTTCAAGAATGATGAATCCAAAAATGTGGAAGCTGAGAAGCGTGAGAGTCATGATATAAAGCTGAAGAAAGCTTCCAAAGGTGTGTTTTTTGTTTTTTTGCGGTCACTGTAAAGGGGATGACCATAACTTTCAAGATTGTCCTAAATTCTTGCAAGAACTACATAGAATTGATGAGGAAGCTCGTTTGAAACGTGAATCAACAAGGGCAAAAGACTTGGTTGAAGCGACAAACGAAGAGATTGTTAACACTCGAGAGGAAGAGTTGAAAAACGATGAAGATAAGAGTGTGGTAGAGATGAATATTGAGAATGAGCCTGAATTTGTAGAAGAGAAAGTAGAGGTGTCTGAGGTGTCTATTATGGAGGAAGAACGCGCGGAGTTTTTTTGGTTGAGGCAAAAGAAGATGCTATGGTCCTCAATTCTTGTTCCGGTTTTGTTGAATCTTCTTTGCAGGTACATGATGATCAGCCTCATGAAGAGGACACCGGGCTGTTGGATACCTCCGATGCAGCCCCTATATTGCCTTTGGTTTGTCTTGGTCCTGATCATATTGATGGCAAACTGGAGCATACATTCTTTGACTCGTTTTGTGCGCATGCCGATACCTCAAAGTATACGACTTGCTGTGATTATATTGCTTCTTTCCAGGTCTTCAACCACATTTACATCAAGCCGAGAGCTATTTCTGATTTTTCATTGTTAAAGCATGGATCTCCATATCACCATGCCAATCATTTGAAGTTGTCTCTACTGATCCCGGAATATCATGGCGTTTTCTGTGGGTTCTCAAGACTTTGTGCAAATTGATCAGCTATATGACATCCTTCTAATTCGAGGACGAATCCTTTCCAACCGGGAGGGAATGATGTGATCCGTCCCGGAACTTCGACTTGAAATAACGCGACCATAAAAACCATTATTTGTGCTGTTGGGCCTGAATTAATACTTAGAGTCTTTTATGATGTTTTTTAGTAGTAAAAGGCCAAAAGCCCATTAAGGGAGGTGCCTATATGTTAGTATATTGAGTTAAGTATTTATTTTCAGCAAATAAAAGCCATTTGGGCTTATTAGAGTCAAGTTAAGTCCATTAGTAAATAAAGTGGCGAAAATTAGGTTTTAATTATCCCACATTGCTAGTTTGTTTTATTTTCTTGAGTCTGTAGCCTATATAAAGGCAAATAGAGTCATTGTAACAGTTAGTTAAAATTTTGAGTGAAATATTATTATTTGAGTTCTTTTGAACTTGTGAGTATTCTGAGTAGAGTATTCAAACCAGAACTTATCAAGGTCGTGAGCATACCTTGTGGCGTTCACAAACCGAGGTTCTTAGATACAAGGATATCTAGGGGTCGAGGTCCTAATCCAAGGTTCTTAGGTACACGGATACCTAGGGGTCGCGGAGCTCGCTTTTCATTGTTCCTACAATCAAATCCTTGGGCAAAATCCGAATTGAGCCTCCTCGGTTCACTTCAACTCTGGTTCACTGTTTTACACCCTAACCATACATAACAATTTGTTCTTGTCCAATTTCATGATTGAGTCTCATGTTTCAATGTACTAATTCACTTTTATTGGGTAACTCTTATGTGTAAGTCTACTTGTTCACTGTTGTCTAGCAATATAATCTGGTTCACTGTTTTACATTGAGCTCAAAACACTCTGGTTCACTGTTTAACACCTAAGCATAAATGACAACATGCTTTTGTCCACTTTTATGACTGGGTCTAATGTTTCAATGTAGTAATACAAGGTTATTGGGTAATCTGATCCTTAAATCTACTAATTTACTATTAGCTAGCAAAATACTTCTGGTTCACTGTTTCACACTTAAACATAAATGACAGCATGTTCTTATCCACTTTCATGACTGGTCTAATGTTTCAATGTATAATACAATGTTATTGAGTAGCTCTGGTCTTTAAATGTACTCATTGACTATTAGCTAGGAAAATGATAATGTAAGAAGATTGTGGGAAGATTCTGTGTATTGTATTACATATGTCCGGTATTTATAATACAAGTATAGTAAGCCCTAGTTACACCAATATACATGACAAGACAAATATACCCTTTACCACAATAATAATCTCACTAACACTCCCCCTCAAGTTGGAGCATGAGGGTTACAAATGCCTAACTTGCGCAACAAGAAAGTAAAAGCCGGTTTCCCAAGGGCCTTGGTCAAAATATCCGCCAACTGATGAGCAGTAGGAACATGTGCAGTCACAAGATTACCGGAAAGAAGCTCATCACGAACAAAGTGACAATCAACCTCAATATGCTTCATGCGATCATGGAAGACGGGATTACGAGCGATGTGAAGAGCAGATTGACTGTCACAAAACAAACGCATCGGAGAAGGATGCGAGACGCCAAGAGAAGCAAGCAAGGACTTTAACCATTTCAATTCACACGTAGCCACGGCCATAGCACGATATTCCGCCTTAGCAGAAGAACGAGACACAGTAGGTTGTTTCTTAGTCTTCCAAGAGACTGGAGAGTGGCCAAGAAACACTAAATAAGCAGACAACGAACGGCGAGTAAGAGGGCAAGCCGCCCAATCACTATCAAAATAGGCCAACAAAGACAAATCAGAAGCAGCACGAAGCAAAATACCTTGTCCTGGACTACCCTTCAAATAGCGAAGAACACGAACAGCAGCATCCCAGTGATGGACCAAGGGCTGGCTCAAAAATTGAGCCAAAGTATGCACGGCGTAGCTAAGCTCAGGACGAGTAACAGAGAGATAAACCAACCGACCCACAAGGCGACGATACTGATCGGGTCGAGGAAAGGGCTCCCCCTGAAGTGTAGCAAGGTGATGGTTTTGTTCCATGGGTGTGTCAATAGGACGACATCCCAACATCCCTGTCTCACGTAAAATATCCAGAGTATATTGCCGCTGAGAGAGGAAAATCCCAACAGGACTACGGGCGACCTCAAGACCAAGAAAGTACTTCAAGGCCCCCAAGTCTTTCATATGAAAACAAGAATCCAAGTATTGTTTAAAGCGAAGCACCACCTCAGACGAAGAACCAGCAAGAAGCAAATCATCAACATAGACAAGGACATGTAATGACAGGCCATCCCGAACATAGCTAAACAAGGAGTAGTCAGCATACGATTGTTTGAAACCATAGGACTTCAAAGCCGAAGATAATTTAGGAAACCACTGGCGAGGTGCCTGTTTCAAACCATAGAGAGACTTACGAAGACGACAAACTTTCCCTGGAGTCGGACTATGATATCCAGGAGGAAGTTGCATGTAAACTTCCTCATGTAAATCGCCATGTAAAAAGGCGTTATGAACATCCATCTGGTGCAACTCCCAATTACGTGCAAAGAAACGAAAGGAAAACGCGAAACAGATCCATTTTGGCAACAGGAGCGAAAGTATCAGTGTAGTCAACACCTTCAACCTGCCGATTGCCATGTACAACAAGACGCCCCTTAAGGCGCTCAACCGCACCAGTGGACGTGTATTTGATCTTGTAAACCCAACCACTACTAATAGCACGCTTGCCAGGAGGTAAACCCTCCAACGTCCAGGTACCATTACGTTCAAGAGCATCAATCTCCTCCTGCATAGCCTGACGCCAACCGGGATGTTGAACAGCTTCCTGAAACGAGGCTGGTTCTTTACCCTTGGAAAGGGATGTTAGAAAACATTTGTGGCGTGCAGAAAAATTATTATAATGCACAAAACAAGCTATGTCAATGGGCTTACCTGAGGAGCTTGAAGGAGGAGGGGGTGCAGTAGGGGTGGAGGGGTCTATATGATGTTGAACAGCAGTATGAGTAACATAATCTCGTAGTTTCGTAGAAGGAGTCTTGGTACGAAGACCACGACCCAAAACCGTAGGAGCCTGAGAAGAAACAACCGTACTCTCCCTGGAGGGACCAACAGAACTGACAGGGGAAAGCGAAGGACCAACCGGCACAGTATCAATCAGAACAGGAGCATCGTCATCATCCCATAGAGGAGGTTGATTAAAATATAATTCCCATTGAGCACGAGCAGGATCCGGAAGGGACTCAAGAAAAGGAAATTTATCCTCATGGAATTGAACGTCACGACTAATAAAAAAATCATGTGTGTCAAGATCATATAGTCTCCAGCCTTTTTTTCCAAAAGGATACCCAACAAAGATACACTTACGAGAACGAGAATCAAATTTATCCTTAATAGAAGGTCGGTTAGCGGCATAGCATAGGCAACCAAAGACCCTAATCGAATCATAAGAGGGAGGACGACCAAAAAGACATTCGTAAGGTGTTTTACCAGATAAAACCGGAGTAGGCGTTAAATTGATCAGATGTACAGCAGCAAGAACACATTCTCCCCAAAAGTACTTAGGCAACTTAGCCTGAAAACGCAAGGCACGAGCAACATTAAGGATATGACGGTGCTTGCGTTCAACCCTACCATTTTGTTGAGCAGTGTCAACACAAGAGGTATGATGTACAATTCCTTTATCCGCAAAAAATTGGTTTAAGCCGATAAACTCCTGTCCGTTGTCACTACGCAAAATTTTAATCTTTTTATTAAATTGCGTTTTAACCATGGCATAAAAATCACGAATCAATTGACCAACTTCATGTTTACCAGCCATCAAATATACCCAAGTAGAGCGGGAATAATCATCAACAATCGTAAGAAAGTAACGAGCATCACAACTAGACAAAACCTTATTAGGCCCCCAAATATCGCAATGAATTAAATCAAAAATAGCAGCGGCTTTATTAGAACTTAACGGAAACGAGTTTCGCGGCTGTTTGCTCATATAACAAACAGAACAATCAAGAGCACAACCTTTAGTGGAATCAGTAATAACACCCAGTAAAGCAACAACAGTCATGGAGGGATGACCTAAACGCTGATGCCATAACAAACTGGAACTGGTAACCGCAACTGCATTCGCTTGAGAAGCATAAACTGATCGGAAGAGATAGACCCCTTTAAATTGCACCCCCACCCCAATCAGGTTCCTCGAGATATGATCTTGTATAACACACAGCTTGTTAGTAAACATAACAATATAAGGCCGAGTATCAAGCAAATGGGACACCGAGAGCAAGTTACACTTCATATCAGGAACATAAAGAACATTATGTAAAGTAAGGCCGTTTAATTCAACACGGCCTTGCTTAGTAGCAACTAGAGCACTCCCATTAGGCAAACCAACAGTAGAGGACAAATTTTGTAAATCGGTAAACAACGCAAGATTACCCGACATATGGTTGGAAGCACCCGTATCAAGAATCCAATCATTAGAATCATACGTACCCGTCAAATTTTCAGAGGCGGAAGCGGAAGATTTAACATTTTTAATAGCAGCAAGTACTTGGCCCCATTGCTCATCGGAAAGGGAAGGGAGGCTGCTACGTTCTGGCTCACCATCAACATCCCCAGATTGTCGAAAACCGCCGACATGAGAGGCAAAATTGCGTGCAGCAGGGCTGCTGTTAGTCCCAACTGAGTCGGATGGATGCAAAGCTTCATGCTCCTGAAGCTTAAATTCTGCCGTTGCTGAACATGTACAAGCAGGAGTCTTGACGAGACTAGCCAAATCGTATTGAAGACGGCGCAATTCTGCGTAATACACAGCAACGGGATGACTTCGCTGCTGACAGTTAGAAATCTGTGATTTTAGTTCCAAAGGCTCATAACGAGGAGCTTTAATGGAGGCGGCGTCGTCTCCGGGCATGATGAAGAAGATGATGATCAACGCTGTTATAGGTTTTTTTTTCTTTTCTTTTCTTTTTTTTTTTTCTTTTCTTGAACACAGTAAACAGAAAGAAATTAAAAAAAAAAGATACGAGAGGATCGAAATCAATCCCTCATTGAGGGTTGCTCTGATACCATGATAATGTAAGAAGATTGTGGGAAGATTCTGTGTATTGTATTACATATGTCCGGTATTTATAATACAAGTATAGTAAGCCCTAGTTACACCAATATACATGACAAGACAAATATAACCTTTACCACAATAATAATCTCACTAACAGAAAATACTCTAGTTCACCGTTTTTCATTGAGTTCAAAACACTCTGGCTCACTGTTTCACACTTATTTCACATTACTAATTCACTTAAACCAAATGTCACTTTTAGGAGTTTATAATTTTAGTTCACTATTGTAGTTAACCATTGGTAGTCTACTATTGTTAGTTCACTTTTTGAGTTAATTTTTGTAGTTCACTATTTATAGTTTACTCATTGTGGTTCACTGTTGTTGTAGTTCACTATTTAAGTTCATCTCAACTATATGCTTCCCAATCCATGGCAGGTACAACAAAGGTTGTGACTTAGCTTTAGCAAAATACTTTGGTTCACTATTTTTCATTGAGTTCAAAACACCCTGGTTCACTGTTTCGGACTTATTTCACATTACTAATTCACTTTAAACCAAAGTTCACTTTCAGGAATTTATAATTGTAGTTCATTATTGTAGGTAACCATTGGAAGTTTACTATTGTCAGTTCACTTTTGAGTTCATTTTTGCGTGTTCACTTTTGTTAGTTCACTTTTCGAGTTCTTTTTTACAAGTTCACTTTTGTAGTTCATTGTTCGTGGTTTACTGTTATTGTAATTCATTGTGGTTGTAGTTCACTATTTTAATTCATCTCAACAATGATCTCAACTCTATTATTCTCAATCCATTGCAGCTGCAACAAAGGTTGTGACTTAGCTTTAGCAAAATACTCTGGTTCACTATTTTTCATTGAGTGCAAAAAAACTCTGCACTGTTTTTCATTGAGTTCAAAGCACTCTGGTTCACTGTTTCACTTCAAATCAAAATACTCTGGTTCTGGTATAGAATATTGTAGTACACTGTTGTTGTAGTTCACTATTTTAATTCATCTCAACGATGATTTGAACTCTATTCTTCCCAATCCATTGTAAAGGGAGTTTAGTGCGCGGGTACTTTTGTTAAACAAATTTTTTTAGAGTTAAGGAAATGCATAAATGACATCGGCAGCTGCAACTAAGGTTGTGACTTAGCTTTAGCAAAATACTCTGGTTCACTATTTTTTATTGAGTACAAAACACTCTGGTTCACTATTTTTCATTGAGTTCAAATCACTTTTGGACTTCCATGTTGTTTGATTTTACCATTTTGATTTTAATTGCAAGTTCTCTTTTCGTTATTGTAATTCGTTGTTGTACTTCACTATTTGTAATTCGTTGTTGTAGTTCATTATTAGGAGTTCACTGATGTAGTTCACTATGAGGAGTTCCCCATTGGACCACATATCTAGACTCCTGGATTCGCATTCTAGTATTTGTATCACCCGTGAAAGTGTCGCACATGTTCCCCAAGTTCCAGCCATTGGGTTGAATTTTACTAGTTTGCTCTTGATACAATAGGCTTTTGCTTATACATTGGATTTGCAACACTACTGTCACTGCACATGTGAAAACAAGTCTCCAATTCAGATCATTTATGTTGAGAAATTTAAAATTAGCCTACTTTATTTCATCGTCATGACTTAGTCATCAAGACCTTCAGCTTTGTAACATGGCCGAAGTAAATATACACAATCACATTCACAATCACATGTTTCAGCTACAAACACAAGTCTTGAAAACCTTTAGATGCCACCTGCACTTGACTTATCTAAAGAATTCTTGCAACTTTTGGCATATACTTATTACTCAGTCAGAGACATCTGAATATCCACAGAAACACCTTTTTCGCTAACCAATGTATCAATGCAACAACACATTTCTTTTGATCTCCTCCAAGTTTTTTAAAATGATGAATATATGTTAAAGGAGCATCACCTAATGGAAAGCTGGATTTGTCAAAAACCAAGGAGAAGCTTGTCTTGATACTTTCATCTTGACAACATCAGGAGAAGAAACTGCAATGTCACAAGACAATAGGTTAAACATTCGTTCGCTAAATGTAGGTTGAAGATTCTTGTGAATGACCATAATGCTTATCATGACAATTTGGCAACAAATAGTACCAAAACATTACCTTAATCTAAGATTTTAGGTAGCAATTGAGAATGTCAAAACAGTAAGCACATTCGTGAGTGAGTGATCCAATCCTTAGGTACGATTCTTATGGTTGCATGTACTTGAACTTTCCATGTCTAGGCTCCCATTTACCGAAATTCACATGTGAAAAAAATTCCATGTTCCTTTAACTCTGCTCGAATCCTCCATTATTAAAGTCAAAAAAACATAGACATGTCATTTTACTTACCAAGGAATCTTCAATGGATTTTTTTTTAATTAAATACACTTCTACACTCCTTCCACTTTGTTTCTTTTTTTCTTTTCTGAATACTCATCATCTCCTTAATTAGCAAAGAATTAAAGAATTCTCCTCCAAATCCTGTATATATAGTTCACTTCATATTAGTACTAGGCACTAGCAAAGAATTATCCAAGAATTAGCATCCAAATCAGCACTAAAAAAAACACTAGCGATTTGGAGAGTTAATGGGAAAATAGTGCCTAATAGCTCCGGTGACCGGTGGTGTTAATAAGCTCAAAAATTCCAACTATGGTTTCACTTGAGATCCAGAAGTATCAAGAGTGTATTGAATTGTTGACCGAGAAGCTACCGTTCCAGAGACGGAGCAGAAATCTTTCATACAACCACGATTAGGTTAGTGATTTGTCCGGTGGGCGGTGGAGGAGAGGAAGAGGAGCCAAAAAAGTGATGGTGCGGCTCTGGGTTTATAGTTTTTTTTAGGGCTGGGTTTACAGAAATTGAAAGGAAATCTATCATGTTTTAATTTATTAAACGGAGGCTAAAAATGGAAGGGTATATTTGTCCAAAATATATACTCTTGTCCTTAATGACTTATGAATAGTAGGCTGGAATATTATTTGAATCAAAATGTGTAAATGTCCTTATTGACAATTAACTATAAAAAAATATAAAAGGGTTTGGATAGGGTCATTCTTTGATTTCATTGGATTAGATAAATCAACCTATATAGTCTAGTTTAATATAAACTAATTAACTTTTATGTTTCTTATTTATTATTTATTGGAAAAATTAGGTATAAGTCCACTTTTTCTTCCTTAATTAAGCATTAATCCACACATTTTTTTTCAGTTGCAATAAGGACAAATAATTTCCTTTGGACTAAATTACCCTTATTTTTCTACTCCGTGCCAAATATACGGATCCATATTTGAATCCTTTTCATTTCTAGTTTAATTGCTCTGGCTGAGAAGAAGACAAAGTCGAGGAAGTTTGAGAAAGATTGGAAATTGAGATGGTATTGAGTGGAAGTTGAAATTCGACAGAGACGGAAAGAGGATTTGGGGAAGAAATGGTGGATTAAGAAGAACAGAGAATGAGGAGGATTTTTGGAATCTCGGAGGAAGCTACCGGTGCCGGAATCGCCTGAGGAAGGTCACCGGCAGCCATGGATGATGACTAAGTGGAAGAACTTCGGAAACCATGTAACATTTGCACTTATGCACTGTTTTTTTCAAATGTGGCTATTTTTTTTGAATTAGTTGCAATTGCTTTTAGTCGTGAATAGCCATTTTTATGAATTTGTTAAGTTTTTTTGTGTGTTGTGTGACTTAATAGTGCAAATAATGAGGTAGTTGTTCTGAAGAAATCATTAAGCATTTTAGGCACAAGTGTAATTGACTCATCTGAAGCCATGCATTTGGTTAACAAGAATCTGGATATCTCAACCAAGGATTTGAACCGTCGGATTTCTTATGTATCAAATGTTGAGGGACAAGGTACTAAGGATGGGTTGCGTCTTGGGCTTGATAAAATCATCAGGGTATCTTCCAAGACTAATTCATCCTCTCTTGTAGTGGTTTGTGGGGCGTATCGTGCGATTTTCGGCGCGGTGGCTGTGGATAATGTGAGTTTGGATAAAGTTAGTGAGGTTTATTTGAAGATTAGAGGCGTCGGTATTGGAAAAACTGCGGCGATGTGAGTGAACAGAGTGTATGTTCGTGTTTCGGTTTACTATTTACTGCTTGGATCATGTTGAATATTGTGTTTATGAAGATGCGCTTAATTGCGGCGGTGGTACTACTATATTCCAGATGAAGATGGTGATTCAGGTTACTATTTAGATGAATGTGCTGAAAAAGGCGAATCGGATACGTCTTTTGAAGGGTTTTCAAGAATTCAGCTGTTTATGAAGCCATGAACAAGTGGCCTAATGTGATTGAACCCAAGAACAAGAAGAGGCCTAAAAGAAATGATCCTAAAGAAAAAGTAGTATCGAAGCATGCTCCGAAAAGAAGTAAATATGAGTGCTTGAACTGTAAGAAGACATTCAGTTCATATCAAGGACTTGGGGGACATAGACCTTGGAACAAAAAATCGAAAGGAGAGTCATTTTGAGCCTGATACTGATACTACTGATACTGATACTACTGATACTGTGTGCCTTAATGCAATAGATAGGCCTAGTTCATAGGCTTACTATGTGCCTTGGTGTGCTGAGGTTTTTGATCTACATTGTATCATCATGTAATAGATAGGCCTAGTTCATTGGCTTACTGAACTTGTAATTCATCACCTTGTGAATTCCGGGCATGATAATTTAGTTCTTTGAACTTGAATATCCTTCTTATAATTTGGTGATAGTTCAGATTTTTGCACTTGTATTGTTCTTCATGTATTACCTTTTAGTCTGATGTACCTATTGTAATAAATCTATAGTCTGTTGTATTGATCTTCTATGTATTAACTTTTAGTCTGATGTACTTTTTAGGCTTAATTCAAGTGATTAACTACTGAACCTGCATGTTATAAACACCACACCTTAATTAAATTAATCTATGCTATTTCTTTTATCAATCAAAACCATATAAACTTGACATAGGCTTAATAGTTAATCACTTGAATTAAGCCTTAAATGAGCCTTATATGAGCCAGCTATGTGTGCCTTGAAGTAGTCACTTGAATTAAGCTTTAAATGAGTCCGATCTCATATCGACATCGACATCGACATCGACATCGACATCGACATCGACATCGATCATCGATATCGATCATCGTGTTAGTGTAAATGTTGCGATTAAATTCGGCTTTCAAATACTACGTCGAAAAGGTATCAAACGCGGTCTCAAAATGAAGATAAAAAAATGAAATTTGGTGAAACAATTTTGATGATCAGTGTTCTAAATCAAATGTTACGGTCGTTTATAAGAAAAAACGCTCTGGTTAATACAAATATTTTTTCGTCTTTCAAAATATACGTCGGAAGGGTATCGTATTTGGGCTCAAATTGAAGAGCAAAAAAAACATGAATTTTGGTGAAAAAATTTCGATGATCGGAGTTGTAAATCAAAAGTTACGAGTGTTTGAAAAAGGAAAAAAAAAACATATAAACAGCTACAGTAAAATATCATATATGCAAACAATACCATTGAAGCTACGCGCGCGTCTCATAAAGGGTAATTTTGTCCGTCTGAAATTGTTTGTCCTTTTTACAAGTAAAAAATATGTGTGTCCTATTTATTCATTTTGTGCCAAAAAAGGACTTTTGCCTATTTATCTCTTTTTTTATTCACATTACGTAATTTTATGTATATATTAACCAAATAATAAATAAAAGTGAATTAGAAGATTCTAATTAGTTTTTTTCATTTAAATTTTTTATCTTTTTATCTAGAGGTTTCCGTATAAATTAATATTGTCATTAATCCATTTGAGTATTATATATTTTAAATGAAAAGGTATAAAATACTACTCCATTCGTCCCATACATAAGGTTTTTTTTTTGGCCATTTCACGCAGTTTAAGAAAACTTACTCCGTAATTCAATGTAAAATATTGTATTGTTTTCTGGGATTGACTAATAATATTACATTGTTTAGCGTGAAAGTAAAAATAATGCATTTAATACTATACTACCTCCGTTACAAAATATAAGTCATCCTAGATGCTTTCACACATATTAAAAAATGGTTGAATGTCATAAATTTGATGGTTAATGTCTAAAATGCCCATTGACTATCATTAATGCAATAGTTGTTAAGTAATGAAAAGTGGTTGAATTGATAATAAATTAAGGGTAAGATAGAGAAAAGAGTAATAAATGTTGTATTGGTAATGTATAATGACTTATATTGTGGGACAAAACTAAAAGTGTAGGATGACTTAGGTTTTGAAACAGGTGTAGTATTGTTTTGTGAGAATGACTTATATTTTGGGAAACGTCACTAAAAAAAACCAAAAGAGAGAGTATCATTAACTCAATAATTGTAAAGTACCTTTGTTACTTTTTAGTTGAAGAAAAATTTATCGAAATCTTGAGGATAAAATAAATTTTTTTTTGAAAGTTAAATATTTTTTTTAATCCGGATGATTATGATAAAAAAAATTAATCCACATTATTAAAACTAAAGATCAAATGACAGAGGATTTGACTCAGATTAAAAGATCAGAAGACAAGACAATCAAAAGAAAACAACTTAAAAAATTTACTTCAAGGAAGTCTTGTGATGACTTGAATCTCAAGCCATGTCCTACTCATATGGCCACAATAGCAGTTTTGTACTCCAATAATTCTCCCTTAATGACAAATCCCTCTTTGTACAGACACATTCTTGTAGCATTGCAATACCTAACCCTCAGAGACATGATATTTCCTTTACAGTTAACATACTCAGTTTGAATATGCACGCACCCACTGAAGTTCATTGGCAATGTCTAAAACGCACATCTAGATATATTAAGGCTACTTTACATCATGGACTTCACTTCAAGTCTAATTATGGCCTACATATTCCAGCTCATTTTAATGTAGATGGGGCTACAATACCACGGACAGAAGATACATTGCCGGTTACTGTATTTATCTTGGGTTGTTCTTTGATGTCTTGGGGTTCTAAAAAGTAGCAAGTTGTCTATAGATTTTGCACAACTTCTAAATACAGAGCCTTAGCGGCCTGGCCAATGTAGGTTTTGATATTCAATGGATCATGTAATCTCTTCTATCTGAGTTGCATATTCCAGTGGTTTCAACTCCGATTGCTGGGTGTGATAATATTAGAGCAAGTTCATTGGCCTATAATCATTTCTTTAATTCAAGAACCATGAACATTGAACTTGATGTTCATTACATCAGAGATCTTGTGGCAAAGACAGGTTCGTCAAATCTGCAACATCCCGGCCCTTGTAGTGATCAAACTGTTGACTGCTTTACCAAGCCACTCTCTCACATTAAATTTGCCTTATTTAGAGACAAACTCAATGTGGTGGGATACCACCTCGTTTGAGGGAAGATGTTAGAATATAACATTAAGATGATTAATATGTTGTGTGTTTTTTAACCAAGTAACTTGACTCAAGTGTTAAATGACTATATAGGAAGGTCACCGATTCGATTCTTTTATCAAATTCTCTGTTAATTAACCAAACTGAATTTATATAATTGCTTGCCTCCTTATGTTGGGGATATACATACAGCTGCTGCAACACTACACACAAGGTCACAAGTTGGAGACTCTTAGTGACATATGGTCGAACACTTGTCTTTAGAGTCGGTTAGGAGTAGTTAGGCGGTTATAACTAACTGTGGCAGTTAGTAGGAGTTAGATACAGCTAGGAACTCTATATATAGCTGTGAATTAATCATTGTAATCACTGATTGAGATTTCTATTGAATAAAAGTTTGATGTTCTTCATTCTACATTTTCCCGCCTTTTCCTTATTTGAATTACTGGTTTTGTTCTTCAAGATGAATGGTGTCTAGTTCATCTTTTCTTCATGGTATCAGAGCAAGAGCTGCGTATGCTGTTTGATTCTTGAGAGAATCGTTTCATTTTTGGAGCAGTCAGAGCCTTGAGAGTGTTTCTGATCCTGTTCGTTGTTTTTGGTTTTCCCTCTGTTTTCTTTCGTTTCTTGCTGTTCATCCTGGAATTTCTGCAATGGCTACTAATTCTGGAACAACTGTTGAAGGAACTGGACTTGTGGTGAGTACTTCCAGTCAATTTTATTTGCATCCTAGTGAGAATCCTGCGATTCCTTTAGTTTCACCTCCTCTTGATGCCACTAACTATCATTCTTGGGCAAGATCGATGAATATGATGTTAGAAACCAAGAATAAATTAGGTTTCATTGATGGTACAATTCAGAAACCTGATTTGAATGATTCAATGTATAGAATTTGGAGTCAGTGTAATACCACGGTGCTTTACATGGATCATCAAATCGATAATACCGGATATAGCACAAAGTGTAATGTGGATTAAAAGTGCAAGAGAAATGTGGTTGGAATTAGAGGATAGGTTTTCCAATGTTGATTACTTTAGAGTTTCGAGATCTAGTTGAAGAAGTGAACCTGATCAAACAAGGTTCTATGTCAGTAACCTCATACTTTACAAAATTAAAGGCTAAATGGGATGAGATTGCAATCTTGAAGCCTGTGCCCCATTGTGAGTGTGGAAATCCTTGTGCCTGTAATATAAGTTTGAAGATGGTTGATTTTGTAGAAGCAGATCATGTTATAAGGTTCATGAAAGGCCTTAATGATAAGTTTGCCCCTGTTAGATCCCAGGTCTATCTGTTGACTCCTTTACCAAGCTTGAAACAAGCCTTTGCTATGGCTGTTAAGTTTGAAAGACAGATAGATTATGCTCTGGGACATCCTCAAAATTCAGATGGCATTGCTTTGCTTGCTAGAACTCAGAATCTACCGGTTCAAGGGCAGTATCAGTCAAGAAATCAAAGACAAGGGCAGTATCCAACTAGATAACAGAATCAAGATCAGGGCACATCTCATAATCAAGGACATAGAAATAGTCAAAATAGACAGTACACTCCTTACAATCAGAATCAACAGAACAATCCTAAGAAAATTCAGTGTTCCTACTGTGGTTATAATGGCCATACAGTGGATAAGTGTTATAAGAAGCATGGCTTTCCACCAGGTTTTAAACCAAGATCTAGGGTTAACATGGTGCAACAAGAGTCAGAATGGGATGGTCCAGATACAGCATTATCTGCTTCAACTGGACAAGATGGTACACATGACCAGTTAGCTCAGTTGCAGAATCAAGTAACACAGTTGATGAAGCCGTTTGAGGAAAATAGAGCCACAGATTTTGGTAATCCTGCAGTCATTCAAGTCACAGCTTTCACAGCCAATTTCCAAACAGATCCTAATGAGGTTCAAGGTATGTTTTCTGGTGATGTGTCTCATTGGATTGTAGATTCAGGTGCCACAGACCATATTATCTTTGATCAAAGGTTGTTCATATCAAAGGACAAGGTCTGTGGTGTCACTGTTTCCCTTCCCATTGGTGTTCCAGTGCCAGTCACTTTTGTAGGGAGAGTGAGAGTCAATGATCACTTAATCTTGTCTCAAGTTCTGTGTGTTCCTAATTTTCACTATAATCTGATTTCTTTAAACAAATTAACTAACAATCCTAAGTTACAGGTTGTGTTCACTAATGAAAATTGCATGATACAGGACAAGTCCAGTGGACAGATGATTGGATCAGCTAAAAAGAACAAGGGTTTATACATTCTACATGCCAAGAAAGTGATTACAAATAGAATAGTTGCTTGTACTACTCAAATTCCTACTGATAAGATAGATGCAGACATGCTTTGGCACTATAGATTAGGCCATTTATCTGATAGTAGACTGCATTTGCTACACACTTCATGTAATGATGTTCAAGTACCAAAGAAATCTGTTTGTTATGTTTGTCCCTTAGCTAAACAAAAAAGGCTTTCATTTACTTTAAGTGATTCTGTTGCTTCTTTTGTGTTTGATTTGATACACATGGATATTTGGGGTCCTTATAGACAACAAACTATCCATGGTCAGACTTATTTTCTTACTATTGTTGATGATCATAGTAGATATACTTGGATTTTCTTGCTTAATTCAAAAGCAGAAGTCAGG
The DNA here is from genome assembly GCA_026214975.1 of Gentiana macrophylla. Lineage (NCBI taxonomy): Eukaryota > Viridiplantae > Streptophyta > Magnoliopsida > Gentianales > Gentianaceae > Gentiana > Gentiana macrophylla. Next base: position 64,586,909 of record CM047813.1, on the reverse strand, counting down.
CCTATCATTACTGCCTTTTATAATTTTGTGCTAAATCAGTTTGGTAAGTCTATCAAAGTCATAAGATCTGACAATGGACAAGAATTTGATTACACAGAATTTTACAGTGAAAAAGGTATCTTGCATCAAACAAGTTGTGTAGATACACCCCAACAAAATGGGATTGTAGAGTGGAAGCATCAACACATACTTAATGTGGCAAGAGCCCTCAAATTTCAAGCTCATTTACCTCTTAGTTTTTGGGGATATTGTGTTCTACATGCAGTCCACATTATTAATTGTCTCACAACACCAGTCCTCAAAGAAAAATCCCCATATCAGGTTCTATATAACAAGGAACCTGACATTATTAACCTAAAGGTCTCTGGTTGCTTAACTTTTGCATCTACTTTACCTCATGGCAGATCAAAATTTGATGCAAGGGCATGAAAGTGTGTTTACTTGGGTCAACCAGCAAACACAAAAGGATACATACTTCTGGATGTCCAGACACAAGAAGTTTTTATTTCCAGAAATGTTGTATTCCATGAGTTGGTGTTTCCTTATGCACAAAAGCATCAACATTTTAATAATGTTTCTTTGCCTGTTCCATCTTTTACTTGTCCTGCACCAGATTTTCCTGCATTTGTTCCAACTCCCAGCAATTCTCAAGCTGATGATACACAGCATGATTCACATAATAGTCATTTGACTGATAATGCATCTGACACTTCTTCTTCCCATATATATCCAGCACATATAAACACCAGAAGGTCCTCCAGACAATCTAAACAACCTGCCAGATTGCAGGACTATATCTGCAATCAAGTTTCTGTCACTACACCACATCCTTTAGAATCTGCTGTTCAATATACTAATCTCTCTGAATCCTACAGATCTTTTGTAATGAATGTTGACAAAGTCAAAGAACCAACAACATATAACTAGGCAGTCATACACAAAGAATGGCAGGAGGCAATGAAAAAGGAGATAGATGCACTGATAAAGACAAAAACATGGGAAGTAGTGGACCTACCCCCAGGAAAGAAGCCAATAGGCTGCAAGTGGGTGTATAAGGTCAAGCATAATCCTGATGGATCCATAGAGAGATATAAGGCAAGATTGGTTGCCAAAGGTTATACACAAACCTTTGGTATTGATTATGAAGAAACCTTCTCACCAGTGGCCAAGATGAACACTGTCAGACTTTTACTTGCTGTTGCTGCTGCTAAAAACATGTTCCTCCACCAATTGGATGTGAACAATGCTTTTCTGCATGGGGATCTTACAGAAGAAGTATATATGATTCCTCCTCCTGGTTTTCAAACACAAAAAGGACAAGTATGCAAGCTTACTAAGTCCCTATATGGACTCAAAAAAGCCAGCAGGCAGTGGAATGCAAAATTGACAGCTGCACTGATCCATCTTGGTTATATTCAGTCAAAATATGATTACAGCCTTTTCACCAAATCAAAAGGTCAATCATACATAGCTGCATTAGTTTATATAGATGACATTGTACTAGCCAGCAATGATATGTCCCTGATTTCAGAAATCAAATCTTATCTTCATGACTTGTTTCAAATCATGGATCTTGGTTCCCTCAAATATTTCCTAGGCCTAGAGGTGGCTAGATCCTCCACTGGAATATCAGTTTGTCAAAGAAAGTATGCTCTCAATCTTTTGGAAGATTTTGGTTTCAGTGGATGCAAACCAGTAAACACACCTATGTCATCCAAAACATACTTACAGCATGGTGATTCTGCCCTCCTCCCAGATAAAACACAATACAGAAGCCTAATTGGAAAGCTGTTATATCTCACAGTTACAAGACCAGATTTGTCTTATGCAGTACACCAGTTGAGTCAATTTCTTGATGCTCCAACAATCAATCATCTACACACAGCACACAGGCTTCTTAGATACATAAAGTTGGCACCAGCTCAAGGGCTTTTCTTCCCTGCACAGAATACTTTACTCCTTACTGCATTCACAGACTCAGATTGGGGAGGATGTCATGAAACAAGAAAATCAATCACTGGATATTGCATGTTCCTAGGGTCTGCCCTGGTGTCCTGGAAATCTAAAAAGCAAGCAACAGTTTCCAGAAGTTCAGCAGAAGCAGAATATAGGGCTATGGCATTAGGAGTTTGTGAGCTGCAGTGGATGGTATACATTCTAAATGATCTAGGGGTTCAAGTTAGACAACCTATATCCATGTTCTGTGACAGCCAGAGTGCCATTCATATAGCTCAAAACCCTGTGTTCCATGAGAGGACAAAGCACATAGAAATTGATTGCCATGTCACAAGAGAAAAGGTCCAATCTGGACTAGTGAAGCTCCTACCAGTCACAACTCAAAACCAACTAGCAGACTTACTGACAAAACCCTTGGATGCTCCCCTATTTCATTATTTTCTAAAAAGATACACACCTTCAAACATTTATACAGATGCAACACTACATACAGCTGCTGCAACACTACACACAAGGTCACAAGTTGGAGACTCCCCTAGTCCATCTTGAGGGGGGTGTTGGGGATATACATACAGCTGCTGCAACACTACACACAAGGTCACAAGTTGGAGACTGACGCCGCTGGATTTTGTCATGTATAATTTCGGGTCAATTTAATCTAGGGATGATCGAATCAAGGATGATTTTGGGGGTGATTTTGGTGTTTTATGGCTGAGTCCAAGAATGTATCTTGGATTTCCTACGTATCCTGTGTTAAGTCCAGGAATCAAGCCTTACGTAGTTCCTGGAATGATGTATTTATAGGCACATGTCCTTCTCTGCCCTAAATTTGGGGCGGTTTGGTCTATTGACATAATTACCCTTAAATGGGCCTTGCCCTCTTGCCCAAGTAACCTGCTGGATGGTGGGCCTAGGAGCCTGGACTCAAGTCCATGGTATCGACTTCGATGGACACCGACATGGGTACTCGAGATGGAACACTTGCAAGATCTGGCCGCTGCGGTGGTGATCACCGATTCGTCTCGTATTCGACCCGATCGCGGATAATATACTTGGACTTTTCCACATGCCACCGGACCAATTAGATAGTTCCACGTGGAGGCGATATTCGGTATCGTCCATAAGCCCCCAGATCTATCTCGAGCTCTTGAGGTCGTCCGATCCACAAAGGTGTATCTCGCCACTTTGTCATCCAATGCTCGAACTTAAATCATCCTGCGGACATACTTCCCGTGGATTCCGACATATAGACTTTCCATGTTTGCTTTGCAGACTTTTTGCCTTAGCATTATTTTTCCCTTTGGACTTATAATGTGTGGCTAAGTTGACATCGACTTCGATGCCGTAGTCTATCTAATGAATGATGAGATGTCCACTTTGGAATCGCCTCGTTGAAATTGGCTTCGAGGCTATAGTCGTCGAAGGAATGTTGAGATGTCTGCGATTGCTGGGATCAGATTCGCCGTGGTCGACTTCTCTGAAGAATTTGACTTGCCCTGACTTTGGAGTACAGCATTCGGATCTCGAATGTCAGTCTAACAGTCTTGAGACTTTGCCTTAGCGCCAGAGATGATGCTTCTTCTTAGGCTTTGCCCTTTTTAACCAAACGTTGTCGTTGGCTTCCATCTGTATAAACATTTAGCCGGTCATTTGGACTTGGCTTATTTTTTCCTTGAAAAACTGTCACATTTTTCCTTCTTTTCTTTTGTCTTTGATATAGACCATCTTGCTTTATTGCGGCCTTTGGCCTTATTCGCACATCAGTTTCTCTCATGTCGATGCATATATGTCGATATCTGCTCCTCAAGTATCATGAGAACCTTAGGTTTGGATCATACAAGTATTTGATGTCAAACCCTGTTGTTGCGTAGTAGAAGAGACGCCCCTGGCTGCCTCCTTTCATTTGTCGAAACCGATGCCCTTTCGGCTGTCGATATATATTTCCGGCTACGATGTCCTAGTAATTCTTGCCTAAAAGATTGGTAATACGTCACTATCGCCCCGGATCTCGGTGTCGTGGTGTTTCTTTGTCGTTTATGACTCATGACACATGATCGCCGAGAGTTTTGGACATGGTCCGAACTTGATGCCTTAGCCTTTTGGTTCCATGGAAATTTTAGCTTCCCTGGCTGTCGATCGAAATGATCATGCTGCCGACCTCGATGCCCTAGTAAATTCTCTCCCTTAGGAGTCAGATTACGTCGTTGTCAACACGGACTTTGATGCCATTGTGTTTTCGTCCCATTAAGACTTATAGTTTGTTGGTCGTCGATCATCGGCGGCGTCCGACTTGCGGATCCTCATAGACCGTTGAGTAGATCCTTTGTGGAGTGGATTCTCGAGATACGCAAGATGCTAGTCAAAAAGTCACAATAACCATGGGGATAATTCCCGAAATAAGAAGGCTCGTCCCACCATGCTCGGCCAGGAGAGTTCCAAAATAAGATCGCTCAACTCTCCGTGTGGGGAATCTCTTGCCCAGAAATATGGTCCTCCAACCTCGGATGTCGAGCTGACTCCTGACGCTTCTTCATAATTGTCGCTCTTTGAATTGTACTTTTGTTGAGCATTCATTCGACCCTTTTGAATTTTGAATTTTGAATTCATGCTTTTCTCTTGGATGTCGTTTGTGTTGTTGAATATTTGCTTAGGGTGTAGTCCTTTGGACTTAATTCCCTTGCGACGTTGCTTTATAGGGTGTAGTCCTTTGGACTTAATTCCCTTAAGCCTCTGGAAGTGTAGTATGAGTGCATGACTCATGGTACACTTGAATATGAGTCGACCTAGCATTGTACTGCCTCATGGGCTTGACTTGGCTATTTGGTCGGAGCTCGATTCGACTGTCGTGCCTTATCAGGCTTATGAACTGGTCAAATTAAATAACTCCTTATTCGACCGACGCACTTCGTGGTGCTTATGAACTGGTCGAATAAGGTATCCATCGTGGGATCTTCCAACTGCCTCGCATCATGGCTTATTGGCTGGTTGGGAGTGATATAAGCACTGTCATTGACTTGGCTTTATTCACTATTTTGTTTTAACTCCATCGTGTCGAGGGCTTGCAGATCGGAAGTGATATAAGCATTGTCAGTGACTTGGCTTTATTCACTATTTTGTTCCAACTCCATCGTATCGAGGAGTAATCTCCTTATTCGACTGTGGCACATCGTGGTGCTTATGATCTGGTCGAATAAGGTATCCAACGTGGGATCTTCCAACCGCCTCGCATCGTGGCTTATTGGCAGGTCGGGAGTGATATAAGCACCGCGGCGACTTGGCTTTATTCACCTTTTATTCCAACTCCATCGTATCGAGGAGTAAACTCCTTATTCGACTGTGGCACATCGTGGTGCTTATGATCTGGTCGAATAAGGTATCCAACGTGGGATCTTCCAACCGCCTCGCATCGTGGCTTATTGGCAGGTCGGGAGTGATATAAGCACTGTCAGTGACTTGGCTTTATTCACCTTTTTATTCCAACTCCATCGTATCGAGGAGTAAACTCCTTATTCGACTGTGGCACATCATGGTGCTTATGATATGGTCGAATAAGGTATCCAACGTGGATCTTCCAACCGCCTCGCATCGTGGGCTTATTGGCGGTCGGGAGTGATATAAGCACCGCCGGTGACTTGGCTTTATTCACCTTTTATTCCAACTCCATCGTGTCGAGGATCCGTTGTGGTGGTTGACTTTTGCCTCTTTTATCTTTTAATCACCTGGACTTGTAAGTAAGGCATAATATAATATTTCACGAGGTTGGTGGCGTGCCAAGTTCGAGGCAATCGTGTTTTATACGATCCTTTAGGATGGGCTCGAATATAATGCCGCGCGAGCTCGGTCTGATTAATGATGCGCTCAAGTTGACCTGCAAATATGAGACCGAGCCGACCTGCGGTTTTATAAAGATCCGCTCAAGTTGAGCTCCAAATGTGATAGCTCGACCCTCCAGTTCGGTAGGGTGAGTTCCAAAATAATATAGCTCAACCTGCCGTGGAGAGAGTTCCAAAATAAGATAGCTCAACCCGCCGTGGGGAGAGTTCCCAGAATAAGATGCCGATGCCGAGGCTGAGCTTGGTCTTATAAAAGATGATGCCCGTTCGAGCTCGGTTTTGTATAATATGATGCCGAGCTTTGTTCTACTTCAATTTTTGCCGTATTTTGCTTGTCGCTTATCGATATTCGCATATCGTCTGTTGCCCCCGAAGTATGATGATTACATGTGGTCTTCATTATACTTCTAGCAGACTCTGTTATCGATTGTGAGTTTGTTAGCGTCGTTCTACCGTGGGGCGAGTTCCAGAAATAAGAAGGCTCGTCCATACACGCCGGCTAGGAGATTTCCAAAATATGATGCCGAGGCCAAGCTCGGTCTTATAAAGATACGCTCAATAGAGCTCCAAGTATGATGCCGAGTCGAGCTCGGTCTTGTAAAGATACGCTCAATAGAGCTCCAAGTATGATGCCGAGTCGAGCTCGGTCTTGTAAAGATACGCTCAATAGAGCTCCAAGTATGATGCCGAGTCGAGCTCGGTCTTGTAAAGATACGCTCAATAGAGCTCCAAGTATGATGCCGAGGCCGAACTCGGTCTTACAAAAGATACGCTCGAGAGAGCTCCAAATATGATGCCGAGGCCGAGCTCGGACTTATAAAAGATACGCTCGAGAGAGCTCCAAATATGATGTCGAGGCGAGCTCGGACTTATAAAAGATACGCTCGAGAGAGCTCCAAATATGATGCCGAGGCCGAGCTCGGTCTTACAAAAGATGACGCCGAGCCGGGCTCGGTCTTATAAAAGATAACGCCGAGCCGAGCTCCAAATATGATGCCGAGGCCGAGCTCGGTATTATAAAAGATACGCTCGAGAGAGCTCCAAATATGATGCCGAGGCCGAGCTCGGTCTTACAAAAGATGACGCCGAGCCGGGCTCGGTCTTATAAAGATAACGCCGAGCCGAGCTCCAAATATGATGCCGAGGTGAGCTCGGTCTTATAAAAGATACGCCGAGAGAGCTCCAATATGATGCGAGGCGAGCTCGGACTTATTAAAGATTTGCCCATCGGTGAGCTCCAATACGACTCCGAGTCGAGCTCGGGTTTTGGGCAAGACGAGTCCGTGAGAGCTCGAATGCGGTGCTCGATATCTCGAGTCTTTGTGGTGCAATGTGATTGTGATAAAACATTACACATATAATAAAGACTTACAAAGTATATAAGAATTTAAAATAACAATTGTAAGAACCTGGAGAACTAAAGAGCTCGGCTCGCTCTTTTGGAGCTCGAGAACTCGCTTAGTGGATAGCTAGATACGGTAGATAACTCGCGACTTTCTCGGGCGCCACAAAGGTGTCTTTCCAAAGTGGCAATCAGACCTCGAAACGCATTCCGATCGGCACGAAAAATTTGGAGGATCGTTCTTCCTTCACTTTCCTTCGATGTGACCGGTGAAAATTTTCTTCGATGGCTCAATCTCCGGGAATAAGCCGCCGATCTGGCAGCTTTGTCATCCAGAATCCTGCTGCGTTTTGGTGCCTGCAGTAACTTCTTTGCCACGATCGAGAGTTCAATCGAACTCCGATCAGAATAAAATTTTGAGGGCTTGCTCGGTATTCATAATTCTTGAATCTGACCGGTGGAAATCTTGTTCCAACGGTTCAATTTACGGAATATTCAGCCGACTTGGAACCTGCAGATTAAGGTTCTCTGCTGCGTTTCTATAATACAAGAGCAACTTATTTGCGACGATCGGGGACTCAAAACAACTCCGATCAGCATGAAATTTGGTGGGCTTGTTCGAACCTCCTAATCCTTGGATATGAACGGTGGAAATCTAGTTCCAACGGTTGAAACTCCGGAAATAATCCATCGATCTGACCGCTTTTTGGGCTGCTTTTTTTTGATACAAAGAAACTTCTTGGCGACGGACGGGCATGTAACCGGACTCCGATCGGCACAAAATTTTGAGGGTTTGTTCGTCCCTCCATATTATTCACTCTGAACGGTGCGATTTTAATTCCAACGGTTCAAACTCCATAAATTAGCCGCCGATCTCGCTGCGTTTTTTTGGGTGCTGCGTTTTTGCTTATTCTAAAGAAGCAACTTTCCGGCGACGATCGGCTATCTAAACGGACTCCGATCATCACGAAATTTGGAGGCTTGTTCGTCCCTCCTTATCCTTGAATCTGAACGGTGGAAATCTTGTTTCAACGGTTCCATTTCCGTCAATCAACCATCGATCAGACTGCGTTTTTGGCATTAAATTGATCACGAACCACCACTCCTTGATCCATCACCGATAGAAGACCCTCCTTCTAGCGCCAATGACTCCGCTGGATTTTGTCATGTATAATTTCGGGTCAATTTAATCTAGGGATGATCGAATCAAGGATGATTTTGGGGGTGATTTTGGTGTTTTATGGCCGAGTCCAAGAATGTATCTTGGATTGCCTACGTATCTGTGTTAAGTCCAGAATCAAGCCTTACGTAGTTCTGGAATGATGTATTTATAGGCACATGTCCTTCTCTCGCCCTAAATTTGGGGCGGTTTGGTCTATTGACATAATTACCCTTAAATGGGCCTTGCCCTCTTGCCCAAGTAACTCTCTTTGGATGGTGGGCCTAGGAGCCTGGATGAAGTCCATGGTATCGACTCGATGGACACCGACATGGGTACTCGAGATGGAACACTTGCAAGATCTGGCTGGCTGCGGTGGTGATCACCGATTCGTCTCGTATTCGACCCGATCGCGATAATATACTTGGACTTTTCCACATGCCAGCTGGACCAATTAGATAGTTCCACGTGGAGGGGCGATATTCGGTATCGTCAGAGACTCTTAGTGACATATGGTCGAACACTTGTCTTTAGAGTCGGTTAGGAGTAGTTAGGCGGTTATAACTAACTGTGGCAGTTAGTAGGAGTTAGATACAGCTAGGAACTCTATATATAGCTGTGAATTAATCATTGTAATCACTGATTGAGATTTCTATTGAATAAAAGTTTGATGTTCTTCATTCTACATTTTCCCGCCTTTTCCTTATTTGAATTACTGGTTTTGTTCTTCAAGATGAATGGTGTCTAGTTCATCTTTTCTTCACCTTAACTGATTAAACTTGCTTAAATAATATAAACTGTCTGTTGGGGTTACTACTATACATTCCGTTCAAAGACAGGTTGTATAAATTGTTTTTCAAACTCAATAAGTTTGAAAATTTATCCTTTGTGACTTAGTGATCACCACACCAGCTTATAATAATTAGACTAATTTATCTCTCATCTCCAACATCGAGATGTACGTAGCTAGGTTTTTAAAAACTAAGTACGTGACGTAGTAATACGATCGATGATAAACATTTTAATTAATTATTTAAAAGTTTATTGTTTCAGATCGATCATATGGTCGAACAATTAAGGTATCAAAATATGTATTGACATCGATCATTGTTGATCAATTTGATTAGCCTACAAGTATAAATAGAAGAGAAATTATGAGCCTGTCAAAAATAAAATAAAAAGAAAATAAATTATGATGCAGCAGATATTTATAAGAAAAGAGAAATAAATAATGTATTATTAGATTTTTTATTTTTTTTTAAAACTTTATTAGATAGTTAAGGATATCAAACCTTATTTAGCCACCATCACCATCGGAAGGTACGTACGCCGATAATGATATATAAATAAACTAGCTAGATAAATATAAAATAAACATATATAACATGATAACAAACCTACAAATTAACAACCACATAATATTATCAATAATATTGAATGAATAAATAAGAGATAATTCAAACTCTACTTCGCTTCATGTGTAAATAAAGTAAATAAATTGCTCATCAACTAAATATAAGAAAAGAAAAAGTCAACTTGATTAATTTCATCTAACACACGTAATCAAAGTAGATGGAGCACCAGCTTGCTGCAAATAAATTTGATTGGGAGATGAATAATAATGGAATGGGGATATATTAGTAGTACTATTTATTAATTATTAATGTTTCACGGCCACGCCCATTCCCAATATCTGATTTCCTACGTTCAATAGTCAATAATCAACTCTTCCTTCCTGTTTCCCCTAAAAAAAAATTAAAAAAAAAAAATCTCCCTTCCTAAATGGTTAAACCCTAACCATGAGGATTCCCACTCCCATGTCCTACGGTTGAGTGGAGAATGTTAAGCATGATCCTCAGTAGCTCAGAATCGTTGGGCTTGCCTTTATTACACAAGATGGAATAATTTGCCCATTGCCAAAAAATCTCCCTTCTTGTTCCTGTGGGCTGTGGTTAATATTTAGGGCTGAGCTTGGATTGGTTTGGGAGAGTTTTGGTTGTTTTGAAAAACTCTGGTCGGTTGGGACGCCATAATTCATTCCCCAAACCAATCTAAAACGAAGTAAACCCCAATGGTTTGCTTCGAATTGGTTTCGGTTTAGATTGAGTTCGTTTCGGTTTAACAGGCTTAATCTTTAAAATAAAAATAACAAAACAACATTTTTTATATAAACTCTAAATAGCTAAATCCAAACTAAAATAAATTACAAACCAAAATGATAAAAAAAAAAAAAAAAAAACTTAAAACAACTAACAAGTAACAACACATCACAATATAATTCAGCTGCAATCAATCATCTATCGTTGCATACTTACATACACTGATTTACATATTTACATCAAAAGAGCAAGATGTTGAATGTTGACACAACAAAATGATCAAGACACCATGAGTATCTTCCAACAAAAACAACATAGCAAAATGATCAAAAAAAATTGGGTTATATTGGGCCGGTTGGGTAATGGGTATAATATATATATTTAATGTATAAAAATTTTGGTTTGGTTTGGTTTGGATTGGGTGTAAATAAAAATATCCGACACCAACCCAATGAAATTCTGTTTGGTTCCAAACCAAACCAATTCATTTGGGTTGTTATTGATTTGGTTTATTCGAATTAGTTTGGATCGATTTACTGGTTATTTTGCTCAGCCTAGTTAATAATAAATATCTCTCTATATACGTGTACTCTGATTTTCAATCTCAATGAATTATGTATCACCCCTTATTCTGGTCATATTTGACCACGAAAAATCGAAAATAATATACATATAATATTTTGACCCTGTAATATTTTAACTTAATTATATAATAGTCGGCTATTCAAACAATTTTTGTTTTTCCTGTGGTATATTCAAACAACTTTTGTTTTTATGGTTATTGAAAATCAATCGTATTTTTTTCTCGAAACTAAAACTTAAACGCACACACTATTTTTTGCCTTATGAGAGACTTGAACCCGGTCTCGATCATCTTTTACCATCAAGGTGATGCTTCATGGGCTGAAAATCATACTTAATAGGCTTCCTTCCTTATATTAACGGTGTATACATATCTTATAAGAGGAGACAGGCTGTAGTAGGTGGTGTGACGATACAGGGTTTCACTCCCTCCACGTGTCATCTATCGGTTGGTCATCATATTACAAAATAACTCCGGTATATCCATGTCGATGCCCAGGCTCGAGGCCAAGGCCATCATATAAAAGCCAGGCTACGACTATCGACTATCGAGTACCGAGGCGGTGTGAGATGACAAGTCCATAAGGATAGAGTCCACACCAGTAGCAGTGTGGGATAACGAGTCTAGAGTCGATCACCGCAGGTCGGGAGTATCGACTCGAGGGCGAGTCCACACACCACCGTCCAGGCCCACCCACAAATGATAGCTTGGGCAAGGTCAAGGCCCATTTAAGGGTAAAGGTGACAATAATACAAGCCGACTTAACCTTAGGGTTTAGGCAAGTATGATCACTATAAATACCCCATTCCAGGAACTACGTAAGGCTTGATTCCTGGAACCTAACAGGATACGTAGGCAATCCAAGATACAGTCTTGGACTCAGCCGCATACATAAAATCCACCCCTCGTTCCTCTTTTTGGCATTAGGGTTCTTGTGTGTTCATCACTAGATTAAATTAGGGCTCAAACCATTAAGGTGACGTAATTTGTCATCGTCATTGGCGCTAGAAGGAGGGCCTTCTATTGATAGAATACGCAAAAACACGATGCCTCCCAAGAAAACCGCATCCAAAACTGCATCTAAGGCAGTCGATCAAAGCTCCCAGATGAACGAACCAATCGATCCTGATATGCAAGGAGACGAAGATCCCGCCTTGGATCTTATTCAACACGATCCTCGCGAGCAGGGGGGAAAGATCCGCTTTTGAATCTTGTCAGAGAGACCCACCAACCGAAAAAGCATGCCCTTACTCCGAATATCGGGCGCTTTGGATCGATTAGCGAGGCAAATTTGGAGGTAATGTCGAATAATAGCCGAGGCGATTCAAATGCAAGCAAGGCGCGAAGCCGCCCGAAAGCGACCATGGCGGAAGGCGGCCAGAAAGATATGGTGGACAAGCCTAAAGCGACTCATGGGGGGCGAAGTAAGCGCATCATCCACTTCGGTGGAAAGGAAGAGACGTGAGATCCACCGAAACACCAGAGAGTGGGCGATGGCGACGCCAGGAGGAGTTGAATGCAATTTTGGGAAAGAATCAGTATCGTTGTGGCTCGAGTCTCCTTCACGAAGAGATCGAAGCTTTCCAAAACCAGGGGTTTAAGATACCCAAAATAGAACCTTATGATGGCACCACCGATCCGGAGGACCATCTCCATAGGTATCTGTCGCAAATGAGATTGGATGGGGCCCCCGATGCAATGCGCTGTCGGGCGTTCGAGACGCTACTCGTAGGTCGAGCAAGAGAATGGTTCACGAAGCTACGACCAGGGTCGATCTCCAGTTTTGCCATGCTCGCTCGAAAGTTTCGAGATGCGTTTATAGTCAACAAGAAGTTTCATCGAGCGCCACGCACCTCGTGAGCGTGAGGCGAAAAAAGATGAAACGATGATGGAATACTTGAAGAGGTTTAATCTCGAGGCCATGCAGTCAAGGACGCAGATGACCGACTTCCCGATCACATCGTTTGTAGGGGGCTGCGTAATACTAAGTTATATATGAAGTTGGCGAGAGACGTTCCCCATACTATGGGCGAATCGTCAACGTGGTGCATCGATTACATCAAGGGAAGAGGCGGTCATGGCACACCTAATCCGACCGGATGGAATCCAAGAAGGACACCCGAGGCCCGAACAGAATCACCCAAGAGGCGGGATGTTGAGAGTAAGCCATCGGTTTGGGACCGTGTCGACACATCCACCTCGCACCGTGGGGGCAGAAGGGACCTCACGTGATAAGGACTTTATCCCGCTCAATCGACCTCGATCAGAGGTGTTGTCGATTATGCTTTCAAAGAACTTGGCGAGGAAACCGCCACCGTTGAAAAAACCTCGAGAGAGGAGGAACGCAAGCAAATACTGTGACTTTCACGAGGACATAGGTCATACAACGGAGGATTGTATCGACCTGAAGAGAGATATCGACGTCTGCATTCAGGAAGGAAAGCTAGACGAAGTTGTTGACAGATCTCGGTATGATGGGCCCAGAGGGCGTGGAGAATTTAAGAGAAAAAACTCCGATCAAGACAGAACCGAGGTCGAGATACCCGAGAGGCGAAGGATCGGTCACCTCGGAGGAACCGATCCCAGGTCGAGAAGGAAACAACAGAGATAACTTTGGTCGGGCAGTGCGAAGAAAATCGACACAGAAACTATGTCAATACAATCTTTGGTCCGATGAGGTGATAAGGATCGACCAGGAAGAGCCACCGGTAGCTCGAGAGAGCGCAAGCGGCTTCAATTCACGATGTAAGTCGGATATGGCCCTCGAGATGATATCCCCAAGTCGAGGAGTCACAAAGGGCGGTTAGTTATTGAGGCAGTTATTAGTCGAGCCCGTGTATCGAGAGTCTGTGTTCGATAAGGGGAGTGCGTTGAAATCATATATCACTCGGGCGTTTCAAGCGATGAAGCTGAAAGAGAAGGATCTAGCCCCCATAGCGTCTCCCCTGTTCGGATTCACAGGGCAAGCAGTCCATCCCATGGGCTCGATAAAGTTACTCACGACCATTGGAGATGGGGAGAAAGGACGGACACTTGAATTAAACTATGTGGTGGTCAAGGCTCCCTCTGCGTACAATGTTATCCTAGGACGACCAGCGCTCTTCGACCTTCGGGCTATAATTTCAACATTCCATAATAGCATGAAGTTTCCCACTAGGAACGGTTCCCACGAGGTAAAGGGAGACGTTGAAGTCGCTCGGAGTTGTAACTCTGTGGTCATGAATGGGAAGATGGCGGTTCAACAAGTCTTAGTCGAGGAACTGATTCCAGAGGAAGAAGAGGAGAAGAGTTGGGTCTCCAGTGATGCAGTTGAAAACGTCCGACTCTGGGAAGGAGAAGACGATCAATGCGTACAAGTCGGGATTTGGATCCCAGAGAAAGAAAAACACTCTCGGTTAAGCTTCTAATCGAGTTCGAGAGACATCTTTGCACGGAAAGCCACCGACATGCCGGGGTTACCTACCGACATCGCGGTTCATAAACTTGAGATTGACCAGGCTAAAAAGCCAGTCAAACAGAAGAAGAGGAATTTTGCGTCCGATCGACTTGAAGCTATAGAGTTGGAAGTCGGCAAGCTATTGGCGGCCCAGATCGTGAGAGAGGTATTCTACCCAGAGTGGCTAGCTAACCCGGTATTAGTCAAGAAGCCCGATGGCAGTTGGCGCATGTGTGTGGACTTCACAGATCTAAACAGAGCATGTCCAAAAGATTCATATCCGTTGCCTAAAATCGACAGGTTAGTAGACTCGACCATCGATTTTGAAGTTTTTGGTTTTTTAGATGCGTATAAAGGATACCACCAGATTCTAATGGACCCTCGAGACGCGGAGAAAACTGCATTTTCACAGAATTCGGCACTTCTGTGTTATGTGACCATGCCATTCGGATTAAAGAATGCTGGGGCAACATACCAGAGGGCAGTCAATAAGATATTTGCAAGGCAAATTGGTAGATGTATGGAAGTTTATGTAGACGACTTGCTTATCAAGAGTCGATCTATGAAGCGATACTGAGTCGATGCTCGAGAGGTTTTCAAGTGTTGAGAGAAACGCAGATGAGATTAAACCCGAAGAAGTGTACTTTTGGAGTTAGGTCGGGTAAGTTCTTGGGTTATATGATTTGAAGGGCGGGATTCGAGCTAACCGGATAAAATTGATACATCAAGAATATGCCCGCACTACGAAATATCAAGGAAATCTGAGAGGCTCACGGGTCGAATGGCAGCTCTTAACAGTGTTTCTATCGAGATCGGCCTGGCGTGCACTACCATTTTTCAAGATACTCCGAAAGGCCACCTTTTCATTGGGACGATGAATGTCGATGACCTTTGAAGAGTTGAAGACTTATTTGTCGAGTTACCTACCCTTACTTCTCCTCGAGAGGAAAAGTTGTTAGTTTATTTGGCGGTGTGCGAGGAGGCGGTGAGTGCGGTCTGGTTCGAGAAGGGTACATGGCCAAGTGCCAATCTACTTTGTCGACAAGGCTTTGCATGGCCCCGAGGTCCGATATTCGCCAAATGAGAAGTTAGCATTATGTCTTGTTCATGCCTCGAGAAAGTTGAGGCCCTATTTTCAAGCCCATCCCATTGTGGTAGTCACGGACCAACCACTAAAGCAAATATTGGCAAAACCCGACACCTCAGTGTCGATTGGCAAAATGGGTGATTGAAATGGCTCAAGATTTACATCGAGTTCGTTCCTCGAATCTGCGATAAAAGCACAGGCCTTGGCGGATTTTTTTAGTCAAGGATCTCCGTTCAACTCGATCAAGAAAAGCAAAGCCCGGAGGAAAAATGGACTCTTGGTCGATGGAGCATCGAGTAAGGAGGGCGGAGCGAGGCTCTTCTGGTAAGCCCGAAAGGCGAGGAATTTCCTTACGCCCTTCGTTTCGACTTCAAAGCAACGAACAACGAAGCCGAATATGAGGCTATGATTACTGGTTTAAAGCTCGCTTTGAAGCTGGGTGTCGAAGATTTGTCAGTTTACAGCGACTCACAGCTAGTGGTCAATCATGTTAAAGGGGAGTATGAGGCTAAGGAAGAAACCATGAAAAATTACTTAGCAGTTGTCCAAAGCCTCATACCAAAATTCAAAACGGTTCAATTCGAGCAGGTTCCCCGAAGTCAGAACAAGAGAGCCGATGCGCTCTCGAAGTTGGCCTCAAACTTCATGTCAAGTAAGAAGGTTCTAGTCGAAGTTCTTGACCGATAGGAGTTACATCGAGACAGAGGCCCAGCCGATTACTCAGCAGGCCACATGGATGGACTCGATCGCCCTTTATCTAAAAGACGGAATACTACCAGCTGATAAAGTGCAAGCCGTGAAAGTTCGACTTGATCCACTCGATATCGTTCTTCGACGACATCCTTTATCGGAAATCCTTTGTAAATCCATGGTTAAGATGTGTCTCTGAAAATGAAGGCGAATATCTCTTGGAGGAAATTCATAGAGGAGCGTGTGGAAATCATTGTGGAGCAAGAATGTTAGCTCGAAAATGCAAGTTAGCTGGGTATTTTTGGCCATCGATGCAACGAGACGCGAACAATCTTGTCCAAAAATGCAACGCTTGTCAGATCCATGATAATATCTCTCATCAACAAGCACAAGATATGAACGTCATCTCGTCAGCATGGCCGTTTGATCAGTGGGGTCGATATTGTAGGACCTTTACCTCGAGCTCCGGAAATCTCGATTAAGTGGTCGCTTGCGGTGGACTACTTCACAAAATGGGTAGAAGCTAAGGCTTTGCCCGACATCCGAGCTGCAACCATTAAAAAATTCTTATGGGTCGACATCCTCTGCAGGTACGGAATTCCGAAAGCTCTAATCTCGGATAATGGTACCCAGTTAGAGGCTCGAAAAGTTAGGGAATGGTGCAGTGAGTACCAAATCGACCAAATGATTCACCTCGGTGGCTCACCCCCAGGCAAGCGGTCAAGTCGAGCAGACTAACCGGCGAGATCAAGTCAGGGGTTAAAGAAGAGGCTAGAGGCGTAAGGTCGAGATTGGGCAATTCGACTTCCGAGCATCCTATGGTCATATAGGACACTCCAAATTCATCAACCGAGAAACTCCTTTCTCTTTGGTATATGGGTGTGAAGCGGTGATTCCCGCCGAGATCGGAGTTCCTTCTCCTCGAGTTCGGCCTACAATGTGGAGACAAATGATCCCGAACTCCGACAAGAAAGGGACAATGTCGAAGAGCGAAGAGATAGCCTCGGCCCGAATGGCAAGGTATAAACAGAAGATCTCTCATTTACAACTCGAGGTCGTGCATCGATACTTCAAGGTCGGTGATTTGGTTCTAAGGAAGAATGAAGCAAGTCGACAAGAGGCGGTCGGAAAGTTAACCCCGAATTGGGAAGGACCTTATCGATTTCTCAAAGTCCACCCCAAGGGTCTTATCAACTTGGTCGGGCGGATGGGACTCTCGTTCTCGACATTGGCATGCCAACAATCGAGGAAGTATTATGTCCGAGATAAGCTTTTATGAACTTTTATTTACTTTTAATGTTAAATCTTGTAATAAGTCCATGTGACGATCTATGACATTCTAATAAAAGTATGCTTTCTCGAGATGTTTTTTGTGTTTGTTAGGATTTATAGCCAAAACGATACAAGTCCAAAGTGACAGAAAAGTTAAAGGCAAAATGATCAACAATGAATAGAGAAATCCGCAGGTCGGAAATCTAGATAAGCCAAAGCAAAGTTAGCCTAATGGGCGACGAATGCAAAGGCATAAAGACGGTTCGCATGGTCGGGCCAAAGGTCCAAGCTAAAAGCCGAACGAGCCCAGAGGGCGAAACAGGCTTAAGCAAAGGACGGTTCGCATAGTCGGGCCACCTGTCCAAGTCGAAAGCCAAACGAGCCCAAAGGGCGAAAAAGGCCTAGACAAAGGACGGTTCGCATAGTCGGGCCACCTGTCCCAGTCGATGGTCGAAAGAGCTCGAGTATCGAAAAAGACCAAAGTCCAGGGACAGTTTACACTAAAATGCTCAGCCTAAGGGGTGAAATACTAAGGCAAGCATATCAATCTCAAGTGTAATAAGAACCAAGGGTTCATAATACACTTGGGGGGCAACACGATATCAATAATAAAAACGACGAATAAAGTGAGTGGCGAGTAGCAAACAGAGCCAGAGGCTCGACAAGCGAAAGACTATAACGATCGAGAAGACAAGCAAAATAATGAAAAGCAAACACAAGTTAAATTACAAAATCAAAGCAAGTTAAGTTCGAGCATAGTTGTTTACAAGATGCGGCGGGTCGAGATACCGACCAAAGTTGATTTTCAAAAAAATGTCATTACAAAGTTTCAAATTTAAAGTGTAGAAGATAAAGATCGGGGTTAGCTTGGAGGTCGGATTAGGATTCGCAGAGGTCGGTTCTGTAGAGGTCGGATCGGCGGCAGTCGAAGCAGGAGCTGAAGTAGGAGGAGCATACTTTATGGCCAGGGACTCTCCCTGCTGAAACTCCTCGAAATACCGATCATACAGCTTCTCCGAGTCGGGATTATAGAACATAGGCGTCTGGAGAGTCGACATGTCGAAGCTCGGAGTGACCTCCTTCATTTGATCCACGGCCAGCGTATATCCACCCATCATCGAAGCTCGCATAATCACTTCTAGATCATCTTCAAGGTTGGATGACTTGCGATACTCCATGATGGCCTCAATCTTAGCCTCGCCGACTGCGCTGCGCTCGATCTGATTCAACTGTAACGCATCTCGATCTTGACGAGCCTTCCTAGCTTCTTCATCTCAGCTTTACGACCTTTGCTGCGGCTTCTCATAATCTTGAGCCACCTTGAGCGGGCTCGACCACGATCTTGCCTTTCATCTCGCACTCGGTCTAGCTCCTTCTCGGTAGTGGCGGCTTTGCTTCAAAGAGACCACCAACCTATTTTGCAGCTCCTCCGAGCTTGGCGACCGACTCTTGCTTCAACTCGTTATCTTTGCTTTCTCTGAGAGAGAGAGTGCGGCGCCTTTGCGATGTTGTCTTGGAGTAACTCTGCCATTCTCCTTCTTGATCTCGTTCACGATTCTCCGGTTTTGGCCACCGACGAGCAGCCTCTCGACCAACAAGAGTATGCTACAAAGTGAAAAAATGAGTCAATAAATAAACAGGGTATGGGCCTCGAGGAAAGCAAGTATAAAGAGGATCGACTTACGAGGCGATTCAGCTTTCGCAGAACATAAGACAGGTCTCTGTCATCCACACCGGCGTAGTCATCAAAAACCCAGTCCACACCGATTCCTGACTCGGCAGTGGCCTCAGCAACCTTTTTCCTCTTTGCTTCTCGAAGCTGCTCCTTTACCACCTCAACAACAGAAGGTCTTTTCTTTGTTTGCACCACCGGCTCTTCAACATTAGCCTCAACGTTCGAGGTCAGATCGATATGTTCCTCTTCGTCTTCATCTCGAAGAGAGCCATATCGGACGGTTAGCTCGCCGGTGGTCGAGGGCACTTCGGTCGTTCCAGCTCCGGCAGACGACTCGATCGCCGCAAGGTTGGTTCTAGGTGGAGGGACTCCCCCCTCTCGAGAAGAGGAAGGCATGCTGATCTCAGCCACTGGCAAGTCGGTAGAGGCCTGACCCCCGAGAGGTGGTGCAGCTACGACCGTCGCCTCAGGAATGCGCCGAGGTTGGTGACCCTGGAGAATTTGCCCACTGCAATACAAGAAAAAGACAAGTTAGTTTGAACCAACAAACAACAAGTTATCGACTTAAAGAACTACTAGTGTGCAAAAACAAGCAAATAAGTAAACATCCTACGATTCTCGTGATCAGGAACGTTCAGGCCTACATATGGCATGGGCCCAGCTTCCTCTAAGCGAGCCAGGTGATACAAGAGACTCAAGTCTCGAGTACACACCTCAAATCATGCCCACTCGAGTCGAGCCTCGTGAGGAGCCGGTTCCTCCCAAGCTTGTCTTGTTTCCCCTCTCTCGACCTCCATTGACCGATGTAGGGGTTATCGAGGCCATGACGGACAAAGAAAAATCGAGGCTTCCACTCCCCATGAGAAGAAGGCCCCCTCGTAATGAACTCATGCCGATTAGCCCTTCTTTGAAAGGAATACCACAACTTGTCGGTGTGGCAACCATCTTGTAATAAAATCGAATACGGGCACTGAGAAGCAGACTTGCGCCACTCGACATGCGATTATAAACCCCATTAGAGTTCTGACGCCGTTCGGAGCGAGTTGGGAGACGCTAATCTCGTAGTGGTGGAGGATGGCCAGGGCGGTCGGGCGAGTGGAAACCTCAATCCACTCGCCATTGGTTCTCATAAATCGCATGAATCCTTCCGGGGCTCGCCGCAAATATATATGTTACCGGAAGGAGTTGAGATTCAAATGGAGGGTTAGTGATGTTGTATTTCTGGCAAATTCCGACAACATCCTCTGAAGTAAGTGTACTTAGACATCCCTTAGCACCCTTTCCATCCATCCTAGTTACTAGCTTTTTAGGCTGGTTAGGGACAAGAGGAGGGGAAGTTACAGGCTCACCGGAGTCTCCCCGGAGAAGAAGATCGGAGGTGACAGGTGCAGGGGATTGGCTACGAATGGGTGTGTCACTACCCCTATCTGATTCAGTGGCGCTACTACTATTGGACATGGATAATTCAAAAACAAGATGAAGAACACTAAGAAAACGAAAGAGACTTACTTGGTGTTTGGGATTTGGAGTTTGTAAGAAGGAAATGGCAAATAGGCTCTGCTGCTGCTTTTATCCTCCTCCTTTATATGCTTGTAAAAGATATGGCGAATGATTTGAAAAGACAGGGGATAATGGGGGTTATAACTACTGAAAATCGCGGTTATCAAGGCAATGACGCGTCTTTTGCGGGATTCGAAGCGTTTCGTGGGCTAGAAACCGCTCCACGTGGATGCTAGGCAGTTAGGGTTATGAAAAGGCGGGCTTTCTCCCGCCCAAAAAACACCCAACTTCGATGACGATTCAAATGGCAGACCCGACCTCGGACAACGGAAGTCGCCTCTCTCAAGTCTGGGGGGCTTATGACGATACAGGGTTTCACTCCCTCCACGTGTCATCTATCGGTTGGTCATCATATTACAAAATAACTCCGGTATATCCATGTCGATGCCCAGGCTCGAGGCCAAGGCCATCATATAAAAGCCAGGCTACGACTATCGACTATCGAGTACCGAGCAGTGTGAGATGACAAGTCCATAAGGATAGAGTCCACACCAGCTAGCAGTGTGGGATAACGAGTCTAGAGTCGATCACCGCAGGTCGGGAGTATCGACTCGAGGACAGGGTCCACACCAGCTGTCCAGGCCCACCCACAGCGATAGCTTGGGCAAGGGTCAAGGCCCATTTAAGGGTAAAGGTGACAATAATACAAGCCGACTTAACCTTAGGGTTTAGGCAAGTATGATCACTATAAATACCCCATTCCAGGAACTACGTAAGGCTTGATTCCTGGAACCTAACAGGATACGTAGGCAATCCAAGATACAGTCTTGGACTCAGCCGCATACATAAAATCCACCCCCTCGTTCCTCTTTTTGGCATTAGGGTTCTTGTGTGTTCATCACTAGATTAAATTAGGGCTCAAACCATTAAGGTGACTTAATTTGTCATCGTCATGGTGCGCCGCCCAAAAGAAGAACTCCGGCAGAGAGAAGAAGACTAAAAAACAATATAATTTTGTAGAATATTTTTGTTGAAAAAAATGTAATAAAAACAAAGAGAAAAAAAAAGGCAGTTAAGAAAATATATCAACTCTACGTATGTGAAAACAAAATTAATGGGTCCGTCACCGCATGTATAGTTAGAAATGATTATGAAAATTTATGGATCCGCCACTGCACTGTTAGAAATGGTTAGAAAGAGGTAATTAAGGTGATCACTTTGAATTTTGAAATGAGTGGTGAGGCTCAGCTTCTGCATATTAATTCATAATGATGTACCCTGGCCTGCCTGTTGATATGGAACTTATGTTGATGATAATGGTGGGACTAACTGCATGTGCTTGCAACTCTCATCACTATTTGGACCACATATATATATATAGTGAGGTTTGCCGTGTAAGACACGGCGAACGGCCCTGAAAAGAGATTTATACTCTTGATTTTGGGGTGATGAAATACTTCATGACAAAGAAATTGAATACACAATTGACAGTTTAAAATAGAAAAATGTTACAGGTGTTTGGGTTGAAGAATTGGGAGATCAAGTGCTAAAAATTACATGTATTTGCCAATTTTGTTACAGGTATAATGGCTTCTCATTGACCAGTTTTGTCGCTTTCAATTACATATTCAATCTAAGTCAATTGTTTCTTGGTATTTGGGCTGAAGAATTGGGCATCATCAGCAGATGTGGCTTCTTCTGGTACAACCGACAGCAAAGCAGGCACAGTAGGAGTTGATCGCGTGTAAGTCACTAACGTCGATATTACTAGGTAGAATACTAGGTACACCATAGTACAGTAAATACGAGTCAAGGTCGATCCCACAGAGACAATGCAACTTTAATTATAAACGATTCTAACCTAATTAAGAAGCAACATAGAGGCGGTCATGGACCAACAATAAACATAAAACATACTTGGTATTTCTCCCTCTCTTCTCACTGATCTACTTACTTGGATTAGTTAATCGTTACTTTTACTTCCCAACTTAATTTCCTTAAATTAATCGAGCGAGCGTTTGATTTATTTATCATCAACTATGGGTGCAACTCCTAACCCTATCTACTCCGACAATGGTAGTAGACAATCTATACACAAGCTACCCTCCTTAATTGGTCCGTAATAGCCCATACGCATAAAGAACTAGAATTGCCGATATCGAGCGCTAACTCATACCGCTAACTCGCCTAGACAGCTGTCGACACTGATCAGCACGTTCTTAGGGTCCATCGGACTATGTCCAAACTAACACTTCACCTTGCAAGTTCTTCGTGTTAATTTACGAATACAATAAGCTGATTGGCCAGATCTAACCTACTGTTAATTAAACCTGTTGATCAACGTAGCTGTAGTGAATCCCAGTTTTAGGTTGTCTAAATAATGCCTTGGTAAACCGGTATAGACCAACGGTTTACCGGGGTCAGCTTTTCCTTTCCCTGGATCTACATTGCTCACATATGATTAAAATAAGTAAATCATGGGGTCTTTAAACATGTAGATTAACTAAAACATATAAATACGAACAGATCTACCATATTGAAGGCAAAAAGGAACGTTCAAAGCTTCACACCTTCAATAATGGAGATCTAGCTAGATCTACTCAAGCTAGAGATGGTAGAGAAAGGGAGAAAACCATAAATGACTCATCAAAAGCTTGGAATAACTTTATTTCATCAAATTATATAATGTATATGAAAACTTATGTAAACTTCTGTAGATGCGGCCTTATATAGATACAATGACCGACTTATGACTCACTAAACCCTAACCGACCTAGTAGAGGCGGCAGAATCAATTTCGTGTCCAACTAGTCCTCGGTTTACCGGGCCTAGCCCTCGGTTAACCGGGCCGACTTTTCCTCTTTTTCATCAGCAGAATTCTTCTTGGGCTTTAATCACTTGGCCCAATATACTTCTTCTGGTCTAGATCCATTCTCCAATGCCCAGGTCTGGTACATCCTATTAAACATGCAAAACGAGACAAAACAGTACCAAAACCTCAGGAAAATAGCATAGATGCAGAATTACGATCCTTGGAACACGCACATAGAATTTAACACATATTCCATATGATAACGAGCCTATCTATCCTCTCTTGAGCAGAATTCAGGGTAAATATTGGTATAAATAACAGTACCATTTAGAGCGTTATCAACTACCCCCCACTTAGCTTTTGATCGTCCCGAGCAAAAAGATGAAAAGAATATAACACTCTGATCAGTACACAAGTTAATTAAAAACAACCATGCCTCACAAAGTCAAGATCAAGATCATGACACTCATATCAATCAGTGATGCATTAAACACTATTCATGTCATGAGCCAATGTGTGTGTTCAATATCTTTCACAACCGCTTAGTAATACAGACAACCTCACATTACGTCAACCCGTAGTCAAACTAACCAGTCTCGAACATGTTATTTATAATTCAAATTAGCTGGCAAGGCGGATCGAGAACCGAGTATGTATTACTCTTAGGCTCGCGTTTATCAGTCTATGCAAAAGTCGTGCGTTTTACGCTCCATCGACTCAATTTTTGCCAAAGAGATTATAGATGTATATATTTCAATGCACTTCTCTTTCTTGGCGGGTGAACTCTCATTGATTTATCTATCCTCACGGCCCCACTCATGATAAACTACCGAATCTGAAATTCCTTTACCTTTATAAGCGTTGGCGAAACATAATTCGGGATAAAGCCAGAAGTGGGCACTTTCTCTTACTTGTACATCGTGAAACAAAGATGAAGTCAATTAACTCAAAAAGATCAAAGATATCATATTTTTTTGAAATTCTGTCGAAATGAATCAAAGTCTAAATGGTGAATCGTGCATCAAAGAGAATCAAGATAATCACGCAATTCACGGAATATAATGCTAAGAAGCTAAGAGATGTCCCTTACCCCCCACTTAAACGAAACATTGTCCCTAATATGTAAGGTGAAAAACGAAAAATGAAAAGGAACTTAGCTTCGGTTAAGGGTGGAACCAAAGAAGAATCGGATCGTCGTATAAATCATCGGGCTCATGTAAGTAGTCCATGAAGAATCTGCGCTAAATAACTCAAACAAACCAAGAAGAATTGTTGTTACAAGAAACCGTATAACAAAATTGCGGCAGTAAAAGAGAAAATAAATCACTCCAAACAATTTAAGCCGTCAAAATCATTATAGTAATAAAATTCTGCTATATCAACTAGATAAGAAAAGAAAAATAAGAAAATGGAAAATAACAACAAACAAAAGAAAGAAAAAACTAGTCTTCCTCATAATAATCCTCCCAGTCGTCTCTAGGCTCGAAACCGGGAGGTGGTGCAGAACTGGAGGCAGCAGTGGTAGAAGATAAGGCTCGGTGATGTGGGGCAATCCTAGGTGGTGGGGTGATGTATGTCAACCGGATGATCATATTCCACGTTATTTTTCCCCTATTCTCTAGTATATAGTGATAATTTGCTTCAATTATAGTGAAATATGTTATAAATCGAATCACTTTTATTTTAGTATAAACGCAATAATTATCCAACATTTTACTATAGTTCTACTAGTTTTATTTCATTCTCTGAATTACTCGTGGCATTTTCATTTTGAATTTTTCAGTAATTACGAGTGCGGAATATAAGAATCGAACACGGAACGACTTATTGACCGGGAAAGGAAATTGAGGAAGAATCTGGCTTAGTTCATCCAGGTTGCAGGACAAGAGATGTTCTGGCGCGGGCCGAGACATGTTGATGGCGCACGCCGAGAGACCAAGTGTATAATTGCAGATGCATTAAATGTGATGTAATATCTCAACAACTCTGACATGCATAGTGTGCGCCGAGGACATCATGGCGCGCGCCGAATTACAGAAAAAGGTGGAAAAATGCAATTTAACTATTGCACAACAGAGAAGAAAATGGGAGTTGGTTTTTTAGAAGTTTTGGGGAAAGACTTGCAGACAGCTTCATCCTAAGGCTTCCCTTAGCAAAAAATTCCACCATTTTAACATTTTAAATATATTGTAAACATTTTAGAATCATCTTTTTGGAACTCAAGTCTTTCAATGGATGTAGAAGGCAACTAGCTTGTGTTTTATTTTCATCAAAAACTGGAGTGGATGAACCTCACTTCGAGTTCATCATTCAAATTTGGTATTCTCTTGATTTTTACTTTGATCTAATTTTTCTTACCATTATGAATGCTAGCTTTAACCTGTTAGTAGTTGTAATCATGAGTGGCTAGTTCTTTGTACTAGCTAAGATGATATAGTAATGATAGTAAACTCGTTTATTGTTTGGAATTGATCGTTTATGTTGCTAGCTTCTATTGAGTTGAAAATCTTCTTGTTTGCATTGATTGATAATATGTATGTTGGAGTAATTAACCAATGTATGTACCTACACGACCAGTAGACACCGAACGGAGACGTTAGTTATGAGACGAGGACACGAGGGACGGAAGGTAGAATCGACCCTCACGGAATTTGATTCCTTATCCGGGGAGTATTGCAATCAAGTGTTTATCGTGTCGAGTCATTAGGTTTAATGTGCTTAAACCAAGGATAAGGCATAGTGCAATTTTATACACTCGTATGAGGAAAAACTGCAAGTTTAGGAGTGCACCATTCACACAATAGAACATCAATGGAAGGCGGTAGGTTGATCAATTCCAATCAATCTAAGGGAGATAACGTGAACTATATATCATCTTAGTTAGTTTCTTTTATCGTTTGAACAATCTTTGTAGCTAATTATTAAGTTATTAAACAAAAATTGCGATTCGGATCAAGATAATAGCAACTAATTAGTGTTTAACCTCACAGTCCCTTGAGATACGACATTGACCACCATACTTGACTACAATTGACCCGATGCACTGCTGGTGAGATTGAAACCCTAGGAGGTTTGCATCAAGCTTTTTGGAAAGTAGAGATTTAGAATTTACCAATCACAAGCTTGAACTCGAAATTGGAAGCTTCATCCGACATTCAAGGTGTTTCAATGGAGATAGATACAAGTGTTATTTTTCTCCAATCAAAATGATTCAAACATCAAACTAAGAATTCTACAATGTTTACAATGGAAATTTAATTGCTAAATGAGATAATATTGTCTAGGAGAGAGCCCCTTGGGGCATGGGGTGTGCCTGCCATTTTAGTATTAAATTTATGTTCATCCACTTTTTGTCCAAGCATCCGTGCATACGTCCGGCTTGCACTGAGGACTCCTTCGGCGTACCCCGTACCCTTTATTTTATATGTTCTGCACATGCTCTGCATGCATGCATTCTCCCGATTCGATTTTTTTTCATGCTTTGCTATAATTAGTCGTGTTCTTCCCTCCTGCTACTTCTATCCTCACTATATACTTTAGAAACACTTAACTTTTAGTCAAACTTGAACACTTAAGTGGATAACATAAATTGTGGTACGAGTTAAGATAAGCAATTAAAAGAATAGATGTTTTAACAAAGTAAGTAACTTTAATGAATTATAAATGCATGCTATCGTGATTCCGTGATCATAGTGTGAACACTTACAGTACGTATATTTCAATTTTTGTTAACAAGTAAACTTTTATGTAATCATGCAAGCATGCTCACTTAGCATCTAGAACTTAGGCTTGATATCCTTTCGAGGTGAAATATAAAGGTATTTAGAGTCAGAGTTAGGGATGACGGTCCAGGCATTCTTTGATTTAGCTAGAGCCAAATGGCCTACCCGAACATGAATTCCACCTGTCCTCATCTTAGCCTTGTAGAGTGGCGAGACCCCACTCGAAACAGTTATTCGTGATTAACCTCGTTATAATCCGACCCTTTAACCTAATTTTGGTCTACATTTCCTTGGCATCCCGCAAGTATAGTAAGTTTCTATGGATTGTGCGGTGACGACTTAGGGAGTTGAGAGTTGGATACATTCGTGGCGCACTCTTGAGATGTTATTTTATCGATTTCGGAGCCATTAATTATTCTTATGAATGCTAGCTTTAATTTGTTAGTTGTTATAATTATGAGTGGCTTGTCCTTTTACTAGCTAAGATGATATAGTAATGATAGTAAAACCGTTTATTGTTTGGAATTGATCGTTTATGTTGCTAGCTTCTATTGAGTTGAAAATCTTATTGTTTGCATTGATTGGTAATATGTATGTTGGAGTAATTAACCAATGTATGTACCTACACGACTAGTAGACACCGAACAGAGACGTTAGTTGTGAGACGAGGACAAGAGGGACGGAAGGTAGAATCGACCTTCACGGAATTCGATTCCTTATCCGGGGAGTATTGCAATCTAGTGTTTATCGTGTCGAGTCATTAGGTTTAAGGTGCTTAAACCAAGGATAAGGCCTAGTGCAATTTTATACACTCGTATGAGGAAAATTTGCAAGTTTAGGAGTGTACCATTCACACAATAGAACATCAATGGAAGGTGGTCCGTTGATCAATTCCAATCAATCTAAGGGAGATAACTTGAACAACATATCATCTTAGTTAGTTTCTTTTATCGTTTGAACAATCTTTGTAGCTAATTATTAAGTTATTAAACAAAAATTGCGATCCAGATCAAGATAATAGCAACTATTTAGTGTTTAACCTCACAGTCCCTTGGGATACGACCTTGACCACCATACAAGACTACAATTGACCCGGTACACTGCCGGTGAGATTGGAACCCTAGGAGGTTTGCATCAAGCTTTTTGGCGCTATTGCCGGGGATTTGTACCGGTTACTACTTGCATTAGTTAAAAATTCTTGAGAAAGAATCAACACTTCTTTCTAACCTAATTCTATTTTACCTTTTTGGTGCTTACCTCTTGGTAAGTTGCCAAGTGTCGTTCACTGTTTTCTTGTTGTTTCTATTTTGCAGTTGATGACCCGTTCTAGAAGCGGTAAGGCCCCTATCACTCCATACAAGCCCGACATCAACAGTTACGAAAGGCAGTTACGAGTTGAGAACAAGCGAGGTCAAACTAGCCAAGAACAACTTGGTGAAGAAACTTCCCAAGGATCATCTAACCAAGAAATAGATATGGCCAAGATTAGTGATGAAGCACAAGGCAAACAAGGATTGAATCATGCCCAAGGACATGGTCAAAACCAAGACAAACTAAATCCACCACCCATTCATCCACTTCACCCAAATCCAAACAATCAAAATCCCAATGACCGACAAAACCAAAATCAAAACCAAAACAGAAACCAAAACCGGAATCAAAATAACCGAAACAATCAAAACAACAATCCTCCATTTTGACCTCTTTATGATCAAACAGTTAGAAGGAATGTGCCTAATGATCCTATTCGTTTACCTAATGAAGGAAACAATTTTGAGGTGAAAGGTCATCTCTTTGGGTTGATTGATACTCGTTGTCAATTCTTTGGTGAAGATCACAAAGATCCACATCAACATCTTCATCTATTTGAGTAATTTTGCAACACGGCTAAGAGCCATGGTGTTCACAAGGAGTTAACAAGGATGTCAATGTTTCCTTTTTCATTGACCGAAAAGGCTAAAGATTGGTTTTCATCTCTTTCTCATCATTCATTGACTAGTTGAGAAGAAATACAAGATGAATTCTTGTTACTTCACACCCGGGAGGAACTTGAAATTAAAAGTTGAAAGTGCTAACTTCAAGCAAGGAGTTGAAGAATCTCTCGGGAGTGCATGGGAAAGATTTAAAAAATTGTTGAGAGCTTGTCCCGATCATGGTTATACTCTTGAAATGCAAATCCAACTCATTTGTAGACAGTTGAGACACGAGTCCTGTGCGGACGTTGATCATGCATGTGGCGGTTGTTTGATGATGCGTGATGCACAAGAGGTGTATGATGCTATTGAAAGAATCTCAAAAAACAATGGAGTGTGGGAAACCGGATCGAGTACAAGAAAAGTCGCTTTTGTAGGAGAAGCTACGTCCCAATCAGAAGTTTTAGCTCAATTGGCCTCTCTCAATAAGAAATTCGATGGCATGCAAGCTAGCAAGAATTCGGATACTTATGCACAAGGTGAATGCCCAATTGAGGAAATGAGGTATGATGATGATACAACCTTTGCAACGGATGAGTCAAGAGAACCTACAAATGAAGAGGTGAGTTTTATGCAACAACATCGGAATTTAAATAATGCTTACTCAAATTCATTTGATGCCATAAGAAGAGATCATCCCAATTCCCGTTGGTCCGAAAATGCAACCAAGCAAAACCTACCACCATTCCCTCTACAACAAAGAACTTCATACAATCCAAATTCCTAAACTCGAAATTTCCAAGGAAATTCTTCCAACTATCCACAACAACCACCAACTCCCACTTACCAACAACACACCACTCAAAGCATTCCTATTACTCAAAATACTACTCAATCACATGAAAATGTTGATAAACGGGGAGCATTGATGGATAATCTTATGGGTGTTGTATCTGTTAGGAAAATATCATCGCAACGGAAGCGATTTATGGATCTAGATCTATATAATACACGTAATAAAACATTAAATCTACATCTACAAGTAAGTTGTAGAACATACCTCTTGGATCTCAAAATCCAAGTTGGAGAACCGCTATTAGGATGATCGAACAATGATGTGAAGAACACCACGATCTTCCGCACGTGTGATCCAAGCAATTCCCGTGGAAGGAATTCTCGACTCAACCCCTCCGATATGCTACCGGAAAAATCTCCAAGATTTTCCCTTAAACCCTTTGGCCGAAATCATCACTTCTTCTCTCTAAGAGGAGAAGTCGAAATTTATTGTGTGTTTTAGACTTGGGAGAACTCTCTTTATATAGGAGAGTAATCCTTGTCCTCCAAGGATTTTATAATTAATACAAAATCAATTATAATAATCCTATTAAATAAAAGATAATCTCAAAATATTCTAGAACAAATCAAGAATATTTTTATCTTTATTATTTACCATAAATATTTATCCAATAAATATTTTATGCACATGTCTTTTTAACACACAAGAAAACTAATTCCTTGTCAAAATAAAGACACATGTGGCGCCACAAACATATATTGACCTAGTCAATATTAATTTTGCCATTACACAATAATTTGGGCCAAGATTATGGAAAATGTCTTTTCCACATATTTAATTATTTAGCCCAACTAATTTAATAGTCCACTAAACAATTAATTCACATATCGTTTTAATAAAGTCCAACATGAACTAAATTAATATTATTAGGATTCGACGTCCGAGAATATCTATGCTATATTAGGAGGCACGTCGGGGACCATGGACTAATAATCAGCGGCTCCGATAAATCAAATAAATAATTATCTTATGAACAGAATAATTATATTCGATAAATCAATCACGGGAATATGCCACCATAATCCCGTGACTGCACTCCTCCGATTATAAGATTATATTTATCTCCTCACGAGAAAGTAATAAGCGTCCACTGATATAATCATTTCATATGGATTAATCCTCCATAGATCGCTCATTCTAAATCGGGAAGTTACCGTTAACCCTTTCGTAACATCTTGTCCTTACTTACCATTAACCCCTAGTGATCAATAATTCAAATAACTCACCGGTAGCTAATCGATGTAATATGAATCCCATGGATCGATCAATGTCTAGGATTAACTCATAAGGGAATCGTCTTCATCTACTTCCATAAATGGAAGGAATGGATTCGTGATCTGTGATAACACGGACTACTCACTCAATCCAAATACAATGCCAAGATGGGGTAATTCGGATCACGACTCGGTGTAATCCTTAACCGTCAAGTCAAACTCTCATCGATTCAAGCGTTGATTGTGATCACCTCGAGATTAAGATATATCCATAATATGATCATCTAATGATTCGATAAGACTTCTCAATTACGGAATTATATTGAGAACTCGGATCAAATCGGTCCAAATTTCTATATGATATATCTATCATATATAAATGCCCCATTAGGTTCCCTTAACCGAAAGTCCGATAAGACTATCACACCTATCGTGTTATGGGCGCATTAATAGTGCGTTAAAGGGAGACCCGATACTCTCGATTAACTTTACTACGGACTAATTGTATTTTAAGTACATCTTCACTAACTCAATCCTCCCGTGTATATCTCATACACCGAGTTAAGTGATTACATAAACGATATACTCGGGGTTTTCTCGTAGTGTAAATACTATTGTCACATCGGTGATTATGAGAATAATAAATATGAATAATAATATCATTTCATTTATTAAATAAAACAATTACAAAAATTGTCTTTCGGCATCACACCTAACAATCTCCCACTTGCACGAAAGCTTGTGATTAATTGTTTTAGAGCACACCCTATTATTTAAAACTACAAAGAAACTACATCTCCCACTTGCTCTAAAGCAATAGAGACTCATCCCGTATTTTAGTACCCACAAAACTTATCATAACCATTTCAGATTCCAAAGTACACTCCGAGTATGCCGTCGTAGGATAGGTCGGTGACTCGGGAGCACCTATATCTCGAATGTCATGGGTCTTAATGATCGATCAAAGTTGTCGGATCGAGGCGATCCGTAGAATCAAACGTCGCCGGTCCATCTAATCATGTGGTACTTTCCCAATATGCTCTTGAACTCAAGTGATTTCGAAATCCTTATAAGCTACCCCTTCATCGCTTGCACAATGATGTGGTATCGGCTTTCCAAATCTGGAATCACTCCCGTGAATCCGAAAAGGAAATCCCGAGGCTATATCGCCTCTAGCTACTACAAAAGCCGCTAATCACCCAACTAGTTAAAGTCGAGTTGGCGTTCTTTGATTCCCTCCAGGCAATAGCTTCAACACAAGAGTAAACATCGAGACCGAGATCGACTTAACGATCATCCTTATCTGACACAAAGTCGAACCAGTGTATATTCTCACATATCCAAGTTCACATTTGAATATGCCCGCATATTATTCCTCGTTCTCTCAAGATACTAAAGGACATACTAAACTTGCTTTCATAACCGCCGAATCTAAGATTCGGTCAAAATTGACGCTCAATAACCTCGACCATCTCTTACTAGAAAGAGAATCTATCCCATTTCTCTTGATCCGAAGATTAAGAGAGTCATTCCTGAGGCATAGGGTAGAACTTCCTCGTTGAATGTTGCATACACAGATGCATCATCTTAACCAATAAGATGGATGGGAAACAGTGGATCGATTCTAATGAATTCGACCGAGTCAAACTCAGAGAATGTTGTCCAAATCTCATTCAGAGAGAATTGTGGCATTGTCGATTTTGACTTCGTATAACACACCCATGTTGAGTCCAACTGGTGCAAATAAGTATCCTTCACAAACACTAATATATATGTATATATTCATTATCAGTACTAAAATTGATATCCAGTCTACACAAGACTTATCAATATTCTCGTCAAATCCATATATTATAGAAATATATGACTTCCAATGACCAAAAGGTTTGCTTTTTATCCACAAAGGACATAAGCCTTGATACCATCCCCTGTCATAAGTTCATAAGGCAATACCTTCTTTTCCGAATGAATCCAGATTCCGCTTTGTTTGGCAAGAAAGTCTCGTGGAATCACCCCTATTTTCGCTTTTGAACGAAATCATGAATTACCGAATTCATTCTACTCTTTTCCGTGTAGATCCAATTACTCCCACTCGGGCTGAGACACTCGGTGGTTCTACAAGAGTATGAAACAACTCTGGAGTACCAAACTCCATTCACGTGGTTATGGCTTGTAAACCAACCTCTATTATCGGAATCCTATACTGCTCACAAAAGAGCCATAGGTCATCAATCGATCCTCAGACTACAAAGTCCGCAGAAACCGTAATGGGTAATGGATAAACCATACTCCCACTATTTTCTTGGTGGATCGAAATTCTGATTTAGTTCAGTAGTATTTAGTGTCATCACCAACAACCAATGTTGGATGTGGTCTGATTTTAATCAGTTAGTAACTACCTTTTGTAATCGTACTTCAAGGTTCATGGTTTTACTGTTCATGGATTCTATCAGAAAGGATGCAACAGTATAACTGTCCCTTCCCGATTTCAAGAATCTTATAACGAACCTTTTTCTCAATTCTTCAAGATATATAACGATTTGGTCACTGACCGAACGTGTACGTGAAATTCCCAGTCCTACCATCAAGCATTATGTGCTAAATGCTTATATTGACGGAATTTGGGTGAACCGAATCCACTCATTATCCGTTAATTCCAAAGCACATTCTAGGTAGACTTCTCGGTTCTACATTTCAATGTAAACCGTTATTTCACTTCCAATATCTTTATTGAGTTAAGCAGTGTATTGTAGCACATCTACAACTATGTAAGGCAATTCAATGGTTTCTTCCTTAGTGAAAGCATTTCACTATGAGGCGAGCCGAACATCGCCTCTAGGACTATGTGATGGCCCATTTCGAGTATAGAATACTCCATCTCTCGATGAATCCGAGACACCTTAAAATATTTTGGATAAACTTACCGGAGTGTTTGAATAGTTATCGGACAAGAAGTCACTACTGAAGCTCCTACTAGCTTGTATCTTTCATCGCACCCGAAGGTCGTCATGAACAAGCTATGTTACTTCTTTATAACCATTATCCTTTCCCGATTGAAAGGAAACTTAGTCATTGAACCTTTGAGACAATATAACCAGATCGGAGAAAGGAATCACCCCGAGCCGCCTTGTGTCTTGTCTTTTAGGGACTATGCACTAACTATGGAATATGAAGAAGCGTTTATCTAAATATAGAAACCAATTGCTTTTAATAGTTCTTAAGATGGTACATATAATGTATTTCAAGATTTCTTAGTGGTTTTGACTTTATCAAACAAAAGTCCGAGTCTTAGATTCGTACTACAAATGGTATATTCACTTTCTATAAGACAAACAAATTATCGAATAAAAGGTAAATCCATTCGTTCCAACGAATCTTAAACAGAAAAATAAATCTTCTGCGATATCCAAGGATTGAATCTAAGATTCATTTCCTCATATCACTCCCACTATTTTGCTAAAATTACGCCCGTTGTCTATTAATCGTTAATGCACAACTATCTTGTTCTTCCAAAGAACATAGCCTAAGAGAAAATCACCAAGGATTCATAGGTTGGTGATCCAAATCACTATCCTTATCCTATGACTTTCGGTTTATTAATTTTTGGTTTTAGCCTTAAAATCAACTCGCTTTTAGATGACTAACTCTTTTAGACATATTCTCCCATTCTTGACTTTCCGTGAATGGAAACAGTCTTGAACCAGCGGTTCGTTTGAGTAGACACTACTCTTGAACCGTGGGATGTCTATTTCGATTGTTACTTGTTAGGACTTCTCGGATTTTCTATCATACCAGAAAAACAACAAATCATAACATTAAAGCTCCCACTAGTTTATCGGTTCCAAATACCGTCTAACCAGCAATGCTCTATTTTATGATTTTCCAATTTTTCAATTTGAAAATCTCTCGTGTAAACACTTACACAGTTCTAATGTTTCCAGAAAAACAACAAATCATAGAACTCCCACTAGTTCATCGATTCCAAATATCGTCCAACTAGCGACATTTCATGACTTTCCGGTTTTTCAATTAGAACGGTTACGTGTGTAGTCAATTACACTTTTCTAATGTTCTAGAAAAACAATAAATCATAAAGCTCCCACTAGTTCATCAATTCCAAATATCGTCCAACTAGCGACACTTCATGATTTTCCGATTTTTCAATTAGAAAATTACTCGTGTAATCACTACACACTTAAAATTCACTAGAAGAATTTCAAAGTCCGAAATCACCTTTGATCAAACTAAGTTTGTCTCCCGTTTAACACGAATGACACTAGTGACATACCCATATGTCACATTGGTTTTAAAAGGCTTAAGAGAAAATATCTCTTTCGAAAAATAATTGCATTATCAATTAACTAGTTCAACGTCCTAGTTACTTTCCACTTTTTAACGAAGTCAATACTAGTCAATTATAAATTTTAAGCAATTTAGTAAGGAATATAATGCTGTAAATAAAATGACATATATTAATTCAAGTTTAACACTACTATATTATTTTATTTTAGGAATTGTAAACTAAAAATAAGTCTACTCTACCATTCCAAGGTTTTAACCCCGCTTCTCCGATTGCGCCGTAGGTAGGTCAAAGAGATGAGACGGTTAAATCAATGAATAACTTGTGAGAATCAGACATCCCACGAGAATCGAACATCCCTTTATTCATTGACTACCTTCCTTTTTTAGCCTAGGTATTACCAAAAATACCCTTGATGAGTGTGACCTACTATATCGATCTCTTAGATACGCCCGAGTGTGCCGTCGTAGGATAGGTCGGTGACCCGACGAGTACCCGTAAAACCTATCCTTTCGGAGACCAAGCCATGAATGTTGATAGGGGTGAACACCATCCGTAGGGGGACGAAATCAAAGCGCCGCGAGGCGTCACCCTTCTCTCACTTACTTGCATCTATAGTAGAGACCGTGGGGTTGGCTGTCGCCTTCCCCGCTCCCACTCAATATTTTGGAAGTGGTTGTGGGTTAACTAACCACGTCTTTTTGATGTTAACATAAAAGCACATCAAATCAAGGATTCCGAATGGTGTCGGTAACGTAGGCAAGCCTTCCCTTCCTATTCGTTGGAACATATGTGACAGTCGGATGAAATCGGGTCAAGAGAGCCCTATTGAGATTAGAAGGAATCACCCCTCCGCTCGGTTTGGCTTAGTCTTGCCGGACCCCGTGCATACATCACACTAGGAGGGTTAAGTCGCTTTGGCGAAGCTCGCTTGACCACCCAACCTAAAGGCGAACCGCTTTTATCCAAGATTTATTGTTCTTTTACCATCATTCAATCTCGTAGACACTACGAATCGAAAACGTGATCTCGTTTGAGCTTTAAGGCGGTTCACCGAGAACACACACCGAAAGGCTAACGATTTCATAACCCGTCCTCGGATCTTTAATTAGTTACTAAATTAATTAATTACCACGTATTAATTAAATTTCAACTAATTACGCGAGTTTGTATACATGCCTATTTTAATTGCCAAAATTAAAATTCTACATGTATGCATGGAGTGGATTTATGATATGATGCATGTCATGGCAATTCGATTTTATGTCTATTTTATGATCAAACACATAAAAATAAAATTGCGAAAAATTTAAACACCGAGATGGATCGTTGGCACCCGTAACTAATCTATTAGAAAATAAAACCAAAACCCTAACTAGGGTTTACTACTTTCTAACAAAATCTGCAGCTGTTCGAACTCTTCGATGATCGGAAACCAAACGAACTCGGATCGGGACGAAACTTTCCAGATATTTTCTTCACTTCTCGAACTCCAATATGGACGGTTGGATCGGAGCCTTTGACTTGTCAATTTTCTCCAGTTAACCGCCCAACTTGCTGCTGAATCTAACTTTGACTGCACCGCATCAAGGACTTCCTGAGGCAGATCGGGAATCGAGATGAATCCCGATCGACCTGAAATTTTTGTGGTACGTCCAAAACTCCAAGTTGATTAATCTGAACGGTCGGATTTTTGTTTCAACGGTCCAAACTCTCCCAGAAAATCGAGGAAGTCACAGGTAGTGTATCTGTGAATCCTGCGTTTTTCTGTTACAGCAGCCTCTTCGCAGCATCAAACGGATATCGAAACGGACCCTGATCAACGCCAAAATTTGTGGAGTTGATCATCTTCTTCTAATCTTGATTCTGACCGGAGGGATCTTCGTTTCAACGGTTCGATCAACGGGAAAAGCAAAAATACTAAACAGCTACTAACTAGATCTATTTGCTGGAAATTAAACTTGCAATAAAGATAAATTACATAATTTCCTATACTCATATGAACGAATTTTCATCATTCATATGAGTGTACAATAGATCTAACGGGTAAACAATGCCAACACCAATCCATCTCTTCAACCACAACAATCGCAACAACATAAAAAAATATGTAAACATGCATCGGCCAAAATTTAAAATAAAAACTACATGTTTTCCACTCCTAGATCTAATATTTTATACGAATAAATATAGATCCCCTTGGCGACTGATACCACTGTTAGGAAAATATCATCGCAACGGAAGCGATTTATGGATCTAGATCTATATAATACACGTAATAAAACATTAAATCTACATCTACAAGTAAGTTGTAGAACATACCTCTTGGATCTCAAAATCCAAGTTGGAGAACCGCTATTAGGATGATCGAACAATGATGTGAAGAACACCACGATCTTCCGCACGTGTGATCCAAGCAATTCCCGGTGGAAGGAATTCTCGACTCGAACCCCTCCGATATGCTACCCGGAAAAATCTCCAAGATTTTCCCCTTAAACCCCTTGGCCGAAATTATCACTTCTTCTCTCTAAGAGGAGAAGTCGAAATTTATTGTGTGTTTTAGACTTGGGAGAACTCTCTTTATATAGGAGAGTAATCCTTGTCCTCCAAGGATTTTATAATTAATACAAAATCAATTATAATAATCCTATTAAATAAAAGATAATCTCAAAATATTCTAGAACAAATCAAGAATATTTTTATCTTTATTATTTACCATAAATATTTATCCAATAAATATTTTATGCACATGTCTTTTTAACACACAAGAAAACTAATTCCTTGTCAAAATAAAGACACATGTGGCGCCACAAACATATATTGACCTAGTCAATATTAATTTTGCCATTACACAATAATTGGGCCAAGATTATGGAAAATGTCTTTTCCACATATTTAATTATTTAGCCCAACTAATTTAATAGTCCACTAAACAATTAATTCACATATCGTTTTAATAAAGTCCAACATGAACTAAATTAATATTATTAGGATTCGACGTCCGAGAATATCAATGCTATATTAGGAGGCACGTCGGGGACCATGGACTAATAATCGGTTCTCCGATAAATCAAATAAATAATTATCTTATGAATGTAATAATTATATTCGATAAATCAATCACAGAATATGCCACCATAATCCCGTGATCGCACTCTCCGATTATAAGATTATATTTATCTCCTCACGAGAAAGTAATAAGCGTCCACCGATATAATCATTTCATATGGATTAATCCTCCATAGACTGCTCATTCTAAATCGGGAAGTTACCGTTAACCCTTTTCGTAACATCTTGTCCTTACTTACCATTAACCCCCAGTGATCATCAATAATTCAAATAACTCACCGGTAGCTAATCGGTGTAATATGAATCCCATGGATCGATCAATGTCTAGGATTAACTCATAAGGGAATCGTTTATCTACTTCCATAAATGGAAGGAATGGATTCCGTATCTGTGATAACACGTACTACTCACTCAATCCAAACAATGCCAAGATGGGGTAATTCGGATCACGCACTCAAGTAATCCTTAACCGCCAAGTCAAACCTCATACTCGATTCAAGCAAATGATCGTGATCACCTCGATTTAGATATATCCATAATATGATCATCTAATGATTCGATAAGACTTCTCAATTACGGAATTATATTGAGAACTCGGATCAAATCGGTCCAAATTTCATATGATATATCTATCATATATAAATGCCCCATTAGGTTCCTTAACCGAAAGTCCGGATAAGACTATCACACCTATCGTGTTATGGGCGCATTAATAGTACGTTAAAGGGGAGACCCGATACTCTCGATTAACTTTACTACGGACTAATTGTATTTTAAGTACATCTTCACTAACTCAATCCTCCCGTGTATATCTCATACACCGAGTTAAGTGATTACATAAACGATATACTCGGGGTTTTTAGTAGTGTAAATACTATTGTCACATCGGTGATTATGAGAATAATAAATATGAATAATAATATCATTTCATTTATTAAATAAAACAATTACAAAAAATTGTCTTTCGGGCATCACACCTAACAGTATCTACTCAGGCCAAGAATATGGAATCCATGATGACTTCTATGAGTACGGTTACTAGAGACCTTAGTACTTTGAGGACTATGATGAGTGGTCATGATACGAGAATGAAGACCATAGAAGCATCGATCCGGAATGTAGAAGAGCACATGAGTAGGGAAGGTGAAAGGAAGAGTAGTAGACCACCCTGTGGACTTCTTAGAAATACCTAGAGAAATCCAAGGGAGGTTAATGTTATTGTTACTCGTAGTGAAAGAGTTTGTGGAAGCAACGGTATGGAAAATTCCGGGAATAACGAAGTGGAAGATGATTTGGATGACAAGTTTGAGAAGGAAGATTTAAGCGAGGAAGAATAGGAGATTGTTGACAATTTTTTGAGAAGGGATCGATATGTTGAAAGGGAAAGTGATGATGAGGGTTGGGTGACAGTTCCTAGAATATTGAAGAACCCTAGAGAAAGTGATCTAAGGACCTTGTTTAATGAACATGTGAGAGAAGATTATGTCAAAGAGAACACGGTTTTTAAAGACTCTCCACCGGTTCACATTCAAAGAGCTCAAAGGGAACCGATGAAAAATTCGAGGAAGGAAAAGCAAGATGACATCAATTGGTGACCACCTAATGCCCAAACTTTCAAAGAAGCTTCTCCATCTCAACCAAGCAACAAAGGTAAGGGAGGTATAAATTCTAATCTAACTTTAATTGACCTTGAATTACTCCCGTATCCCCCAAAAGAACAAATTAAAAAGTTGAAGATGGATAAAAAGTATGCTCGCTTTCTTGACACTTTTCGCCATTTGAATGTTAACATTCCCGTTATTGAAGTTTTAATTAACATGCCAACTTATGGGAAATTCCTTAAAGATATCCTTTCCAATAAAAAGCTGATATGAATCCGGATCCACAACCTACACATGATCCACT
Source organism: Gentiana macrophylla (assembly GCA_026214975.1). NCBI lineage: Eukaryota > Viridiplantae > Streptophyta > Magnoliopsida > Gentianales > Gentianaceae > Gentiana > Gentiana macrophylla. The sequence goes on along the minus strand of CM047813.1, from coordinate 64,546,486 downwards.
AACATTTCGGATTGGACCTGAAACTCGGCTTCAACGTAAAAAGAGGCTCAAAGCTTTGGAAAAATTAGCCCAAGTAATAATGCAAGAGTCCAAGACCAATGATGAAGATTCTGAAGTAACCAAGTCCATCATTTATGCGTGTGGGCTGCCTGAATAAATGACCCAACATTTTGGTCCTTATTATGGTATTATAATATATATTATAATATGCAATATTACTTAAATAAATGACAAAAAAATGGCTGAATTTGGAGAAGGAAATGGCGCCACTTTTGCTGACTTTGGAAGATGAGAAGACAAGTTTTGGAAATGCAAAATTCATTGAATCAATATACATGAACCAAGATTTCAAGAGTCCAAGCATTTATTCAAGATACATTGATTTATGATGCTTGAAAACTAAGAGTTTTTGGGGCGCCACTGTTATCTTATTTTCAGGAAAACTTTTCATCTTATTTTTCTATCTATTATTGTCCTATAAATACCCAAACTATTGAAGTTTGTAATTCAGCTTTTTGAAATCAATTAATCAAATTATAATTGTTCTTCACTTGGAAAAGTGTTGTATGAGTTTCTCTGGAAAGGCAATTCAAATTTTGGATTATCAAGGACTTGAGCAATCCTTGTGGTTATCCATATACCAAGGTGCTTAGAAACAAGTTTTCTAAGTGTTGAGGTTTTATTCCAAGGTGCCTTCACACAGGTTGTGATTGTGTCGCGGAGCTTATTATTCCAAGGTGCTTCCACACAGGTTGTGGTTGTGTTGAGGACTTTCCAAATACTTTCAATCCACGATCCTAAGTGTTCATTCGATCCGAAGCCTTCCTCTGGGCGGTTTCGTATCAGTTGGTATCAGAGAATAGCGGATTGACGGTATTATATCCCTTTACTTTATTTCAAAAAAAAAATCGACTATAAAAAAAAAAAATTGTTCTCTGTTGCATATTATCGTATGTATCTGAAGAACCATAGTATGCATATGTGTATTTGAAGAACACTTTATTTCAGCACGAGCATCTATATATATATATATATATATATATATATATATATATATATATATATATATATATATATATTTATAATAAAAAAGGTGCACAAGTAAATCGTGTGTATTTGAAAAATAATTTGTTCCGCACGAGCATACTGTTCTATACGAGCAACAAGTTAAAAAAAAATTAAAAATTGTTTTACACACTTCACAATTTTTGTGTTACGTCTTTGAATATCTTCTCTAAGATACTTCACAATTTTTTGTGTTCACTTTGGAATTTCAAAACTCTTAAAAAAAAAAACTTCTTGATTCTTCACTCTTGGTATTTGGGGAAACTCGAGTATCGCTGATTACTTGAAATCCGAATTAATTCTCTACTTGAGTTATATAAACACACCTTTAAGAGGTAGAATGGCTGAATATGAAGATGAAGAAAGAAGGCATCAAACACGGCTTGAGGCCATTGAACAAAGGCATCAACAATATCTTGAACGAATAACTCAAGAATTGATTGAGCAAATAGATGCACGTTTCGCACGAATGAATGTTGGTCAAGGTGTACAACACACTGAGCTTGAACCCATCAATTACTCTGAACAAGAAGATGACGAGGAGGAAAATGACGCAGCAACAGTTTTAGCACCACGGAGAGTTGGGGCACCACGGGACACTCTTCAAGGTATAAAACAGAAAATTCCGTTGTTTAAAGGTAATTCTAATCCTGATGAATATCTTTCTTGGGTTGTTAAAGTTGAGCAAATATTTAATTGTCATGATTATTCGGAAAGAAACAAAGTGAAACTTGCTACTAGTGAATTTGAGGAACGAGCTATTCTTTGGTTCCACAAAACTAATGAAAAGCGCAGGAAATTGAGGCAACAAGTGATTTCTTCTTGGGAGGTTCTTAAAAATGAAATGCATCGAAAATGGGTTCCCGAATCCTATCGTCGTGAGCAAGTGAGAAAGTTACAAACTCTCCAACAAGGCGAGAAATCTGTTCAATCCTATCAAGATGAGTTAGAAATGGCCTTATTTCGAATAGATACCGAAGAATCCGATGAACATACCATGGCTCGATTTTTGGGAGGTTTACGGCCCGAGATAGCGGACCCAGTTGAAATGATGAATTGCACTACCTATGATGAGATGGTACATGCAGCCTTAACTAAGGAGAAGCAACTCAAGAAGAAGAAGACACAATTTGGAAAGAATCATTCAGGTACCACACCAACTAAACCTTTTCAATCCAAAGGCGATGGAAGTAAGTTTCCTTTTGAAAATTCTGCTGTTAAATATACCCCTCCCCAAGTAACAAATGACCGTCCTAACAAGGAAAAATCTGATGGCACTTTGAGATGTTATAAATGTCAAGGGTTAGGACACAAGGCTAATGAATGTGCGAACAAGAGATCTTATGTTGCAGCTGGAGATGGAAAGTATCAATCAGCCTCGGAAGATGAGAATGAACAGCCATTAAAGGAGCAAGATTCGGTTGAAAATGAAGAAGATGATGAGGGTATTTCCTTTGATGAACGAGCAATGTTTGTAACAAAAAAAGTCCTGAGCGCCGTGAATCAAATTAATAATGATGAGGTACAGCGTGAGAATATTTTTCAAACTCTTTGCCTTATCGAAGGTAAGTTATGCATGATGATTATTGATTCTGGAAGTTGAACTAATGCCGTAAGTGATGAGGTTGTTGAAAAACTGAATATTCCCACCGTTAAGCACCCGCAACCGTATAAATTGCAATGGTTAAATGAATGTGGTTCGGATAAATTCACGAAGCAAGCATATGTAAATTTCAGTCTTTCAAAATATGAAGATAAAATTCTTTGCGATGTGGTTCCTATGCATGTCACGCATATATTACTTGGCCGTCCATGGCAATTGATAAACGTGTCACCTATGATGGTTTTCTTAATAAATACACCCTTTCGCATAAAGGAAAGCGTATCACTTTGAGTCCTTTGGCACCACACGAGGCTCATTCTGATCAAGTTAAGTTTGCAAAAAAGAGAGATTCTGAGCACGCTAATGCACAAGCACCCACTAATTCTGAAACTACGATTGTTAAAATGCCTTCTGAGACCGTTAAAGTGAATTCCAAAAGTCGTGATAAGAAGATGAATTATGCGGCTATCCGAAACCCCATTTTATTCATATATAAGGATTCCTATCCATTAGTGGCTCATTCGGAATTTGATGGGCACTTATCTACTTCAAATCCTTGTTATATGCTTGTATCTGATCTTACGGGAATTCTTCCCGATGTGGTACTAACCCTTTTGCAGGAATTTGAAGACGTATTTCCGGAAGAAGAACCAAGTGGATTACCACCCCTACACATGATCCACTAACATTTCGGATTGGACCTGAAACTCGGCTTCAACGTAAAAAGAGGCTCAAAGCTTTGGAAAAATTAGCCCAAGTAATAATGCAAGAGTCCAAGACCAATGATGAAGATTCTGAAGTAACCAAGTCCATCATTTATGCGTGTGGGCTGCCTGAATAAATGGCCCAACATGTTGGTCCTTATTATGGTATTATAATATATATTATAATATGCAATATTACTTAAATAAATGACAAAAACACGGCTGAATTTGGAGAAGGAAATGGCGCCACTTTTGCTGACTTTGGAAGATGAGAAGACAAGTTTTGGAAATGCAAAATTCATTGAATCAAGATACATGAACCAAGATTTCAAGTGTCCAAGCATTTATTCAAGATACATTGATTTATGATGCTTGGAAACTAAGAGTTTTTGGGGCGCCACTTTTATCTTATTTTGAGGAAAACTATTCATCTTATTTTTCTATCTATTATTGTCCTATAAATACCCAAACTATTGTAGTTTGTAATTCAGCTTTTTGAAATCAATTAATCAAATTATAATTGTTCTTCACTTGGAAAAGTGTTGTGTGAGTTTCTCTGGAAAGGGAATTCAAATTTCGGATTATCAAGGACTTGAGCAATCCTTGTGGTTATCCATATACCAAGGTGCTTAGAAACAGGTTTTCTAAGTGTTGAGGTTTTATTCCAATGTGCCTTCACACAGGTTGTGATTGTGTCGTGGAGCTTATTATTCCAAGGTGCTTCCACACAGGTTGTGGTTGTTGTTGGTCCCTTGAAAAGGCTTTGGTTAAGTTTAGAGGGGGGGGGGTGAATAAACTTAACACTTAAAACTTTTGGAGTTAACAAACTCGCAAGTTCGATGAACCTGACTCAATTGATGCTTGATGATCTGCTGATACCTCAGTAGCCTGCTGATACACAGTAGTCTACCGAAGGTTATGTTTACTGAATTTGTGCAGCGGATTTATATAAAAAATAAAGCCTTGAAACTTGTTGTTAAATATGATACTAAGTATTAGATACTCAGTAGTGTATGTGTGTGAGTTCAGTTGCTAGATTCAGTAGGTTGATGTGTATGATAAACTAAATACAGAATGTAAATGCAGAAAGTAAGTAGGAAGATTTTATAGTGGTTCCAGGTGGTGTAATCCTGTCAGTCCACTCTTCTCCTGTGATGTTGGAGGTAATTCACTATAGATCTTTGATGTATCTGTTACAAAGATTCCTAAGATTGCTTGTCCTTCACCAATGACTATGGCTTCACAAACTGAAAACTAGGAACATGTAGGATTGCTGCTCCTGAGTCTTCCACTGGTCCTTGAAGGGTAGGATTGCCTCTTCACCACAAACAACAGTCTTTCACACAACTGTGCTTCACTATCTTCAGCAGGTTCTTTATAAAATAAAGATTGAATCAAATCAATGATTTAGTTGCAGCAGCTTGATTAGGATGATATAATCAGCAGCTTGCAGTCTTCAAGTGTGTATACTTGATGTAGCTTGAATACAGAATACACTTGAAGAATCTTTCTGGATCAGTAGCTTTAAGTTCAGTAAGTTCATCAGGGTGTTTTTCAGCTCAGGATAGTCTCTTATATTTTTCTCTTAAAGTTCATCAATCATCATCTTTTTCTGAGTTGAAAGTCCTCTATTTATAGGTAGGAATGCATGTGACTTGTATTTGAAATTCAAATATAACCGTTCCTGGTTTTTGTCCCATTTGACTTGCTTTCTGTCACCATTCATAGGGTCGACCTTTGTCGAAATTCCTTTTGACATCAAGATCTGTCCACCTTTTGACTTATAACCATTGGATAAAATCCTGAATCATCCCAACGTTCTTTTAATCTCACCCTTGATTTGTTTGATAAATCAGAGGTAGTTGGCTGTCCTTATCCATGTAATCTTCCAATGTAATCTTGAATTAACCGAGGTATATTATCGGCGAGTTCATCGATCTGTTTGTAATACTATCGATCTATTGAATGTAAATTTGTTGTGTAATAAATTTAATGCAGCTGATTTCTTTTATCTAACTTTTATTTGTGAAGTTAGATTACACCTTTTAATTATAACCAAGTTCCAAACATCATCCAACTTATGGAACTTAGAGCTTATACAAGGTATATGTAATCGATTTAGGTCATCACAGACTTGCCTAAATTCGATTGCATATCCTTAACTTTAATCACTAAGTTTGATCCCTTAGCCTTCATTAAGCGAGTTTGAGCCTCACTTCAGATCTTCAAAGAGTTCCGAAAAGTCTCATCGACCTAACTACCCTATCGATATTGACCGATCTGTGAAACAAGTCACCGACCTTTACAATGCTTGTTTGATCAAACCTATACAAGGATCAAACTCTAATAAACCTATACATTTGATCTAGACATCTTTTTGCCTTTGCACTATAACAGCTAGTCTGGCACTCATCATCAAAACATAAAAATAAGTCCAACAGTTGTGTTGAGGACTTTCCAAATACATTCAATCCACGATCCTTAGCATTCATTCGATCCGAAGCCTTTCTTTGGGCGGTTTCGCATCAAAAGCGTTTAGAAGAATATGAGAAAATTTGTCTTAATGAGGAATGTTCTGCGGTCTTACAACATAATCTTCCATCTAAACTTAAGGATCCTGGTAGCTTCACCATTCCGTGTGAAATTAGGGGATTTTTGTTTAAGAGAGTGCTTTGTGACCTCGGTGCAAGTATAAATCTCATGTCTTATGCGGATTATAAGAAACTTGGAATAGGAGAACTTAAAAACACGGAGACGACTCTCCAATTAGCGGACCAATCACTTAAATACCCTAAAGGAGTCATTGAAGATGTTTTTGTTAAGGTTGATAAGTTTTACTTCCCGGTTGATTTTGTAGTGATGGAAATGGAGGAAGGGTATTCAACTCCCCTTATTCTTGGTCGTCCTTTCCTAGCCACGGGAAGAACTCTTATTGATGTTCAAAGAGGTGAGGTAATTTTGAGAGTTAACGAAGATAAAGTTACTTTTAATATCTTCATGGCAATGAAACATCCATACAACTCACGAGAGTCATGCTCTTTTATAGATGCTATAACTTCTATTTGTGTGGATCGTACTAACCTGCAGGCCTTTGAAGATAAACTTGAAGAATGTTTGGCTATATCAATTTATAAAGAAGAAGAAAATGACAAGGAAATGAAGGAAGTGATTTTCATTTAGATGCCGGCGGTCCATTTAAGAGACAACCATGGCACCGATATTTGGAACTAGATTTGAGTGGACCAGTTCTAAAGCCTTCGGTGGAAGAGCCACCAAGAAATTTGGAGTTGAAACCTCTCCCCTATAATCTTAAATATGCTTTTCTTGCAAGTGATAAATTGCTTCCTGTTATTATTTCTTCGTCACTAACTGATTTGCAGGAAGATCAATTGTTAAGGATGCTTAGGAAGCACAAGAAAGCATTCGGTTGGACGGTAGCGGATTTTCATGGAATTAGTCCGGAAATTTGTGTGCACAAAATCATCTTGAATGACAATGCCAAGCCGTGTGCATAACCACAACGCCGTCTCAATCCACATATGCAAGAAGTAGTGAAGAAAGAGGTTATCAAATTGCTATAAATGGGCATAATCTTCCCCATCCTAGATAGTGAATGGGTTAGTCCTAATCAAGTGGTACCAAAGAAAGGCGGTTTCACAGTCAAGGAGAATGAAAAACATGAATGGATTCCCACAAGGGAAGTGACCGGATATCGCATGTGTATTGAATTTCGAAAATTGAATGAGCATACAAGGAAGGATCACTACCCGTTACCATACATTGTCCAAATGTTAGAGCGGCTATGTTGAAACAAATTCTATTGTTTCCTTGATGGCTATTCGGGATATTTACAGTTTTTCATTGCTGCTGGTGATAGAGAAAATACAACATTTACTTGCCCTTATAGAACATTTTCTTATAAAAGAATGCCTTTCGGTTTATGTAACGCTCCAGCCACATTTCAAAGATGTATGATGGAAATCTTTTCTGATATGGTTGAGAAATTTTTGGAGATATTTATGGATGACTTTAGTATCTTTGGAGATTCCTTTGATCAATGCTTATCTCATTTGGAACGTGTCCTACAATGTTGTGAAGATACAAATTTGGTTCTAAATTGGGAGAAGTGTCACTTAATGGTATCCGATGGTATTGTTTTAGGCCACCGAATTTCAGAAGAAGGTATCGAAGTTGACAAGGAAAAGATCGAGGTGATCGAGAAGCTACCACCACCGGTAAACTTGAAGACCTTAAGGGGATTTCTTGGACATGCCGGCTTTTATCGTCGTTTTATAGTGGATTTTTCTAAAATTGCTAAACCATTAAGCCATCTACTCGAGAAAGAAGTACCTTTCAACTTTGATGAGAAGTGTATGTAAGCATTTGAAACTTTGAAGAAGAGATTGGTATGCACCTATTTTATTAGCCCCAGATTGGACTTTACCATTTGAATTAATATGTGATGCAAGTGATCTAGCAGTTGGTGCCGTGTTAGGACAACGTCATGATAAAGTTCTAAAAGCAATCTACTATGCATCTCACACCTTGAATGCGGCACAAATCAATTATGCCATGACCGAGAAGGAGCTTTTAGAGGTTATCTTCGTTTTGGAAAAATTTCGTTCTTACCTTATCGGTTCTAAGGTTATTGTCCACACCGACTATGCGGCACTACGACATCTATTGAATAAGAAGGATGCAAAGCCAAGACTTCTAAGATGGATCCTACTTCTCCAAGAATTTGATGTGGAGATTAAGGATAATAGAGGTAAAGACAACATAGTAGCGGATCATTTGAGTCGACTAGAAATCGTTGAAGAGGAAGGCAAAAGAAAAGAGATACAAGACTCATTCCCAGATGAACAACTTATGGTGATTGATGCACCCCCGTCCACGCAACTCATTGGAAACAACCCGATGCAAAAGGAGGATTCACCATGGTTTTGTAACATTGTTAATTATTTCACACATGGTTATATCCCACCTCATTGGACTTGGCAAAAGAAAAAGAAGTTTTTCCATGATTTGAAATTTTATTATTGGGAGAAACCGGACCTTTTCCGGAAGTGTTCGGATGGCATCATTAGGAGGTGCATTCCCAATAGTGAAATTTCAAGTCTACTATCCTTTTGCCATGGACGTGAAGTTGGAGGCCACCACGGTGGATGGAAAACTGCTTATAAAGTTTTACAATGTTGTTTTTATTGGCCTACGTTATATAGAGATGCACATCATTACTCTAGATCTTGTGAGTCATGCCAGAAATGGGGAAATGTATCTAAGAAACATGAAATGCCTCTCCATCCATTCTAGAGTGTGAGTTATTTGATGTTTGGGGCATCGATTTTATGGGCCCATTTCCTCCATCGTTTGGTAATAAGTTTATTTTGGTAATGGTAGATTATGTATCCAAATGGGTTGAAGCCCAAGATCTTCCCACCAATGATGCCGGGATAGTGATGAAGTTCCATAAAAAGAACATCTTTACAAGATTTGGCACTCCTCGGGCCATCATTAGTGATAGAGGATGTTATTTTTGTAATCAACCATTCACCAAATTGCTTGAAAAGTATGGTGTGAAGCACAAGATCGGTACACCGTACCACCCACACACTAGTGGTCAAGTGGAAGTGTCTAACCGAGAAATGAAAAGGATCATTGAAAAAAGGTGACGCTAACCGCAAAAAATTGGTCGGTGAAACTTGATGATGCATTATGGGCATATAGAACGGCTTTTAAAACACCCATTGGTTGCTCTCCTTATAAGTTAGTCTTTGGGAAATCTTGTCATCTTCCAGTTGAGTTAGAACATCGCGCATTCTGGGCTATCAAGTTTCTTAACTTTGATCCCAAGGCTATAGATTGCTCCAACTCACGGACCTACTAACTAAAATCAACAGGGAATAACACAGAATAACAGAAACTGTACAGAAATCGATTTTTCAGGCCTCGGAAACCCGGGGGTTAGCCAAGGTAAACCGGCCCTGCAATTTCTTTTTCTGGCAGCTTTACAAGAGCAAGGTTGATACAGGATGACTCAAGACTCAAAATAAAATAAAATAAAATAAAAACGACTTCTTAATTAGAATTAAAACGTTTATATTTACAATTGGCCATTGTCCCCGGCAACGGCACCAAAAATCTTGATCGCGTGTAAGTCACTAACGTCGATATTACTAGCAAGAATACTAGGTACATCGTAGTATAGTAAATGTGAGTCAAGGTCGATCCCACAGAGGCAATGCAACATTAAGTATAAATGACTCTAACCTAATTAAGAAGCAACATAGAGGCGGTCATTGACTAACAATAACATAAAAGAAAACAAACATGGTATTCCTGTCCCTCTCCTCACCGATCTACTAACTTGGATTAGTTAATCGTTATGTTTACTTCCTCACATAATTTCCTTAGATTAATCGTGAGCTTTCGTTTTAATTATCATTATCAGCTACGGGTGCAATTCCTACTCTTATCTACTCCGACAATGGTAGTAGACAATCTATACGCAAGCTACCCTCCTTAATTGGTCCGTAATAGCCCATACGCATAAAGAACTAGAACTGCCGAGACTGAGCGCTAACTCATACCACTAACCCGCCTAGACAGCTGTCGACAATGACCAACACGTTCCTAGGGTCCATTCAAGACTATGTCCTAATTAACACTTCACTAACAGTCCTTCATGTTAATTTACTAATTACGAATACTAGATTGGCTAGACCTATTACTCATTTTAATTATTCCTGCCGATCAACATAGCTGTAGTGAATCTCAGTTTAGGTTTTCTAAAACAAGCCTCAGTAAACCGGTATAGACCTCCGGGTTACCGTGGGCGGCATTTCCTAATTTTTGGATCTACATTGCTCAGTACGATTAAAATAAGTAAATTATGGGGTTGTTAAACATGCAGATTAACTAAAACACATAAATACGAACAGATCTACCATATTGAAGACAATAAAGGAACGTTCAAAGCTTCATACCTTCAACTATAGAGATCTAGCTCGATCTACTCAAGCTAGAGATGATGGAAGAAGGGAGGAAACCGAAAACAACTCTCCAAAGCTTAAGAAAACTTTATTGCATAATAATAATTGTAATGTATTCAAAGATATTCAAGATGTATGAATCATATGAAGAACTCTGTTAATCGGCCTTATATAGATACAGTGGCCGACTTATGACTCTCTAAAACCCTAAACGACTTAGATAATACGGCATAATCAATTTCATGTCCAACAAGATGCCGGTTTACCGGGCCTAGCCTTCGGGTTACCGGGCCTACTTTTCTTCTTTTTCTTCAGCAAGCTTCTTCTGGGACTTTAATTACTTGGCCCAATGTACTTCTTTCAGTCCAGATCCACTCTTCAATGCTCCAGATCCGGTACATCCTATAAAACACGCAAAACGAGACAAAACAGTACCAAAACCTTGGGAAAATAGCATAGATGCAGAATTACGATCCTGGAAACACTCACATAGCATTTAACATATATTCCACATAATAATGAGTCTATCTATCCTTTCTTGAGCAGAATTCGGGGTGAATATATGTATAATTATTGATACCATTTAGAGCGTTATCAACTACCCCCACTTAGCTTTTGATCGTCCCGAGCAAAAAGGCAAAAAGAAAACAACAATCTGATCAGTATTCAAGTTAATTAAAAACAACCACACATCACTAAGTCAAGACTAAGATCATGCCACTCGTATCCAATAGTAACGCATTAAACAATATTCATGTCATGAGCCAATGTGTTGATGACGGTTAAAATAGTCTATCCTACGGCATCAATATTCTATCCATTATGAGCTAAAAATAGTTGTTTCGACCTATAAATATGAACCATTTACGTTGAATATCATATGTCGGGTTCGTGAGTCGAGAAATCTGCACTTAGCGTTTATTTTCCCTGTTTCGATATTATTTCGTGCGTTATTTGATGATTTTCAGGATACGGAATATTAGGCTGAGCATGATGGACGAATCTGGAGTGGACTGAACGAAAAGAATGGGCCTAGGGTATTCTAGAAGCATCCAAGTTAAGTCGGGTGAAGAAAAAGGACAAAAATACCCTCGGTAACCCGAGGATGGCCGCCGACTTACCGAGGTCCCAGAAGCTTCCGAAACACGTTTTCTTGGATGAGGGGTCAAACTAGATGATTCTAAGTCGGTTTAGATAGCTATAAATAAGAGGCTTCGCCTCAGAACACAAGTGTACAATTTTCGAGACAAGCATTATGCAATAAAAGTTCTTTGTTATTTATTTTATGAGTTCTGGTCGGAGAGACGACGGAGTCGCTGCCTAGGGAGAGATCCGAAAGAGATCTACGCTCGTCTTCGAGGGTATAATTTTCTGTCTTTTCCAAGATGTAGATCTATCGTTGTTCTATTCGACTAGTATGTTTTAATTGCTTATTTAGTTTAATTATGTAGTTGTTAGTTTAATTTACCCTATGTGTTAAAGATCTGATTCGTTGGTGAAGAAAGATAGTAGTTGCGTTCTTTAGATTTCTACGACGGTCTATATCGCTAGATCTGGAAACCTAGTAAATTACTAATTCCTGATAATCGGTGCCAGCTACATTGATCGATAGATTTAATCTACATGTTTTTAGCCTGATCAACTATTTGCAAGTCATCGTAAATTAACATGAAGGACTGTTAGTGAAGTGTTAATTAGGACAATATCTTGATGGACCACAGAACGCGTCTTTGGTCTATGTCGACAAATTGCCTAGCGGTGTTTGCGGTATGGGTTAGCACTCAATATCGACAGCTCTAGTTCTTTATGCGTATGGGCTATTACGGACCAATTATGGAGGGTAGCTTGCGTATAGATTGTCTACTGCCATTGTCGGACTAGATAGGGTTATGAGTTGTACCCGTAGCTGAACAATGAATAAATTCACCAATGGGGAGGACTGTTGCATGTGTGGGGGGAATAACTAATTACTCATAATTGAACTAATACCTTAGAAACTCTCGTTTGCTTCGTTGAACTAGCATAACCTTGCTAGTTGATTGTTACCAATTTTACTACTGTCTATATTATAGTTGGTCGTAGAACGTTATCGTGACAACTCAATCTTGATAGTTAGACGTTCTTACGAGTCTCTGTGGGATCGACCTTGATTTTCCAGTACTCTACTACGATAGACCTAGTCCTATTTATAGTAAGTGCTTTGCACGTGATCAAGATTTTTGGCGCCGTTCCCAGGGACTCGTGCCAAGAATACTTTTTATTTAAGATTGAGTTTGTTGTATATATTTGAGTCTATTTAATTGAGTCTTCTTTATAGTCTGTTTATACTAGAGTCGTACAGAGTCAGTTCTGTGAATTCTGGAAGAAAATTGCCACCGGTTTACCGAGGGTCCACCCCGATAAACCGAGGGTCCCGATTTTCCAGAATCATTTCTGTTAGTTCAGAGTCGAGTCAGTTGTTGAAATCTGTATTTTTGAGTCTGCCAGGCGCGTGTAACTTTTGCCGAGGCAAGTCACTAACTTTTTATTTTCTTTTTGTGTCTTGTAGTACGTTACACGAAGTTCAGTAGCCAAACTCAAGAGATTCATACCTGAGATTGAAAAGTTTGCTAGACAAAAGAGAAAGGAAACTCGAGAGAGATCTGTTAGGCTGGTGGACGACATGGTTTCGAACGAAGGAGATCACAGCGAGAGGGAAGAAGAGATTCCACCTTTGGAAGATACATAAAACAACATGGCATTGAATGGATATAATGGAGTAGGAGTTGTGGTACAAGAAGATAGGAGAACTCTACAGAGTTATGCAATGCCTACGATTGAGCAATTCGGGCCAGCAATTGTTCAGCCTGAGGATGCAACCTAGGTATTTCACCCGAAACCAAACGTGATACAAATGGTGACTAACTACACTACTTTTCTGGAGTTATGAACGAAGATCCTAGTGTACACATCACCAACTTTCTGGAGATAGTCAGCACAGTTAAGCCATCAGGAGTTCCAGGAGACAATATCAAGTTGAAATTGTTTTCATTCACTCTAAAAGACAAAGCGAAAATATGGTTACTGTCTCTAGCACCAGGATCGATCCAAACTTGGACTGACCTGCTGTAAAAGTTTATGAATAAGTATTGCTCACCTGGGAAGCCACTACAGATGAGACAAGACATTATGAATTTCAAGCAGAGATCCACTGAAACCTTTGAAGAAGCATGGGAAAGATTTAAGGAAGCACAGAGGAGATGCCCTCATCATGATATCACTTTGCCCGTACGAATGCATAGTTTTTATCATGGATTGCGGCCAAGTGAGAAAATGAGAGTTGATGCATCAAGCAACGGATGTTTTACGTTGCTATCACCTGAAAAAGCTGAAGAAAAATTTGAGCAAATAGCACTGACAAGTCAATGGGGAACACATCAAATTGAAATGGCCAAAGTAGCTGAAGGTGTATTTGGAGAAGATACTTCTCAAAAGATCTTATACCAGCTAATGGCGATGAATGAAAAGATAGATGACATGCAAGATCGCATAGCCAAGTTTGAGAAAGTACAAGATATTGAAGCAACCAACACTGAGGACATGAACTATATAGGGAGGCAATGAAATCCTTATGGGGGCGGGTATCGCCCAGGTTCTCACAACCACCCTGGTTTTAGACTGAGTGACCCTAGTGGGGGTTTTCAACAAAGTGATTCAAAGGGTGGAGAGAGACCGAGACAAATTGGTGGATTCATGCCTCAATTCAATAAGTCTGGTGGTTGGGAAGCAGCCATGGATAAAATGAGCTCAACTATGACCAACACGGTCAATCAACTTACGAAATCCATGACTGAGCTGAATACAAACTTCACCACTTATTGTCAGAAGAATGATACAAGACTGACCAATCAAGAAGCCTTAGTGTAGAATCTGTCACACTAAGTGGGGCAGTTTGCAGAACAAGTGTCAGCCCGTCCTCCAAGAGGATTGCCAAGTAATACTGAGAAGAATCTGAAGGACGTGAAGGCAATCATGACTAGAAGCGGAAAGGAACTGCCTGGACATGTTATACCAACTATCCAGGTAGAGTCAGAAAGCAGTCAGCAGCAGAACGCAGTAGAATCTAGAGAAAAAAAGGGGCCGGTAACCCGGGACACTACTCCGGTAAACCGGAGTCGAAAATGCAAATTGACAAGCGGCGAGAGCGGCGGCAATCAATGGGTAAGTCTTCACAAATCAGAACTATTAATCCTGCTGCTTTACCATATCCCCCTAAGAAATATTAGCCGAATAATGATGATGCACGTTATAAAAAGTTTATAGAGATGTTTAAAAAGTTGCAAGTAAATATACCTTTGGTAGAAGCTCTGGCTGGAATGCCAGAGTATGCAAAATTCTTAAAAGAAGCAATTTCTACCAAAATGAAATTGTTAGACCTTGAAACCATTTGCCTGAACGAGGAATGCTCGGCAGTTTTGCAACGCAAACTGCCTCCCAAGTGTAAAAATCCTAGGAGCTTCCTCATACCATGCACAATTGGAGGAGTATGCCTGAACAAAGCATTGTGTGATCTTGGAGCTAGTGTCAATCTGATGCCACTCTCCATCTTTCATAAATTAGGCATGAAGGAGTTGAATGAGACATCTATAACCCTTCAATTAGCAGATAGGTCTATGAAACAACCTTGTGGAGTGGTGGAGGATGTTTTGGTGAAAGTTGATAAGTTTGTATTCCCTGTAGACTTTGTGGTGCTAGACATGGAAGCTAATCACGATGTTCCATGTTCATAAGGGTGAGCTGATTCTGAGAGTGAATGAGGACAAGGTAGTGTTCAATATGATGAATTCAATGAGATATGCTCAAGATGAAGGAGAAGCATGCTACATGCTAGATGCCATAGATGAACTTATGTTGGAATTATATCAGCAAGTGGCACTAGACCCTGAAGTAGCTGAGACTTTACTCCTGAAAGAAGAAGAAAGTTATGAGGAAACCTGGCCAGGGTTTAGTGAAGGTCAAGTGTGAGAAATAGAGCCTATATCTTCTGTGGATTTAGGAGGAACCATTCATAGACCTTCCTGGCACAAGTTCTTTGACTTACAGTTGACTGGAAAGTTGTTAAGATCATCGTTAGAAGATCCACAAAAGAACTTAATGTTAAAACCTTTGCCTTCTCACCTGAAGTACGTATACTAGCAAGATGATACTCTCCCCCTAATAATTTCAACGTCATTATCACCTTTAGAGGAGGAGAAACTTTTAAGAGTACTGAGAGAGTATAAGGGAGCGTTTGTGTGGACGATTGCAGATATTAGAGGAATAAGCCCATTGGTGTGCATGCATAAGATCTCTGTAGACCCTGAGAAGAAAGAGGTAGCACAACCTCAAAGGAGGTTGATGCCACAACTGAAGGATTTTGTTAAGGAAGAGATCATAAAGATGTTGGAGATGGGAATCATTTTCCCAATTGCAGACAGTGAGTGGGTAAGCCCGATTCATGTGGTGCCCAAGAAAGGAGGATTCACTGTCCAACCTAATGAGTTTGATGAGCTAATCCCTATGATATTAATTACAGGCCATCGAGTTTGCATAGACTTTAGGAAACTGAATGATGCAACTCGTAAAGATCATTTTCCCTACCATTCATTGATCGGATGTTAGAAAGATTAAGCGGTCATGCGTTTTATTATTTCTTAGATGGATATTCTGGTTATTATCAGATCTTGCCCCCGAGGACCGAGAGAAAACAATTTTCACATGTCCCTATGGAACTTTTGCATACAATCGCATGCCCTTTGGGTTATGTAATGCACCAGCAACTTTCCAAAGGTGCATGATGTCATTATTTGCAGACATGGTGGAGGATTTTCTAGAGATTTTCATGGATGATTTCTCTGTATTTGGAGATAGCTTTGATAAATGCTTGGACAATTTGAGTAAAGTGTTGAAAAGATGTGATGAGACCAACCTTGTACTTAACTGGGAAAAATACCATTTCATGGTTACAGAAGGAATAGTGTTGGGTCATAGAATTTTAAAGAAAGGAATGGAAGTTGATAGAGCAAAGATATAGGTGATAGAGAAGTTACCCCCTCCAACAAACTTAAAGACGTTGCGAGCCTTTCTTGGACAAGCAGGATTTTATAGGAGGTTTATCAAAGACTTCTCTAAAGTTTCTAGACCTTTGATTGAATTGCTTGCAAAGGATGTACCTTTCATATTTGGAGAAGCGTGCAAGAAATCAGTCAACACATTAAAGCAAATGCTTATAACTGCCCCAATTCTGGTAGCACCAGATCGGAATAAACCTTTTGAGCTGATGTGTGATGCAAGTGACACGGCAGCTGGAGCAGCCCTAGGACAAATGGAGGATAAAATCTTTAAGCCTATTTATCATGCCAGTCGTACCCTTAACAGTGCCCAGAGGAATTATGCGACTACGGAGAAGGAACTCTTAGCTGTCATATTTGCATTTGACATGTTTCAACCTTATCTGATAGGATCGAAAGTCACTGTATTCACTGATCATGCAGCTTTGAAATACCTTCTAACCAAGAAAGACTCCAAGCCGAGATTATTATGATGGATTCTACTCTTATAAGAGTTTGATGTGGAAATCAAAGATAAAAAGGGATCTGAGAACCAAGTGGCTGACCACCTATCAAGATTAACTTTGCTGGAAGAAGAGCAACCGACTGAGATTAGGGAAAGCTTTCCTGATGAACAACTTTTTTCCATCTCAGTGGTATCTCGGGCTGAATCTCAGACCCGATATCATACATCAAGAGTGGGCAAGGTACACCATTGGTTTGCTGACATTGTCAATTACTTAGCAGAAAAATACCTACCACCAGAATTCAATAATGCAGATAAGAAGAAGTTTTTCACATATCTGAAGTATTATCATTGGGATGACCCCTACCTATACAAGTTGTGCCCTGATGCCATTCTAAGGAGATGCGTCCATGATGATGAGATTCCAAGTATTTTGCACATGTGTCATTCTAGAGAAGCTGGAGGTCATTATAGGCCGGACAAGACAGCAACAAAGGTACTGCAGTGTGGATTCTACTGGCCAACAATTCATAAACCTTACAAGATCATGTCATTCCTGTCAAATGACTGTCAATATTTTTAAGCGGAACGAGATGCCACTGCAGAGTATCTTAGAAGTGGAATTATTCGATGTTTAGGGAATTGATTTTGTTGGGCCATTCACATCGTCAGAATCAAATCGTTACATCCTGGTAACAGTCGATTATGTTTCCAAATGGGTGGAAGCAGTAGTTTCACCTACTAATGATGCCAGGGTTGTCCTGAGATTTCTTAAGAAAAACATTTTGACGAGGTTTGGAGCGCCCAGAGCCATAATTAGTGACGGAGGGAGTCATTTCTGTAATAGGTCGTTTGAGAAGTTGATGATAAGCTATGGGGTTAGACATAAGATTGCAGCAGCATATTACCTCCATACGAGTGGACAAGTAGAAGTCACGAACAGAGAGATTAAGAGGATCTTAGAGAAGACTGTGAATCCCACGAGGAAGGATTGGTCTTTGAATTTAGATGACGCTCTGTGGGCGTACAAAACAGCTTATAGGACCACGATTGGGATGTCACCATACATGATAGTGTTTGGAAAAGCATGTCATTTACCGGTAGAACTCGAGCACCGAGCACTGTGGGCTACGAGATTTTTAAACATGGATGAGGATTTAGCCGGTGAAAAGAGAATGCTAGAGTTGAATAGATTGGAGGAGTTTAGACTTCAAGCATATGAGAATGCAAATATTTACAAGGAAAGAATGAAACGCCTACATGATAAGAAGATTCGGAACCGTACATTTCAAGTAGGAGATAAAGTGCTGGTGTACAACTCACGTCTTCGTCTTTTTCCGGGGAAGCTGAAGTCTAGATGGTATGGGCCACATGTAGTCATGAAAGTCTACAATTCTGGTGCATGTGAAGTTAGACATGGACACTCTGGGCAAACTTTCATAGTTAACGGCCACAGGCTAAAACATTACCTAGAGCACACATATAACCCTGAATTGGAAGTCTTTACGTTAGACGAGTCGGAATATGAATGAAGGAGCCCTATTAGTACAATCCTTATTTATTGCTTTTGTTTATTTACGTTATTTTGAGTCAATAAAGTAGCATGACAATCGCAAGGTTTTTTTTCATCACATATATCTTCAGTCATCTGACTAGAGATATATGTGGTTTTTCCTTCAAGATTCTCATGTGATACCCTCGTAAAAGTTTTCACGTCTTGCTTAGGCCGATGAAAGAATAAAGTGGCTTAAACTGTTTTTGCGAATTCCTCTGGTATGCACAATTACCGCCACCTTATTTTCTTCTTGCCTTTCGCATGTTACTCACATTTTTTGGAAGAATTTTAGGAAAGCAGGTAATAACTTGGAAGAGGAATGACCTAGGA
Organism: Gentiana macrophylla; assembly: GCA_026214975.1. NCBI lineage: Eukaryota > Viridiplantae > Streptophyta > Magnoliopsida > Gentianales > Gentianaceae > Gentiana > Gentiana macrophylla. The sequence continues at coordinate 64,527,703 of CM047813.1, read as the reverse complement.
GCTAACGATCATGCTCTGGGATTCGTTTTGACTCAGCCAACATTTCCAGAGCTAAGTACTTTTCCTTTTCTTTATTATTAGTCATTGGGGACAATGTCTATAATAAGTGGGGGGTAGGCGTCTTAGCTAGATAATCTGAAAGGGAATAATTTTAAAATTTTAACACTGTTTTTAGCTTGCTTATTGCACGTTTTCGAGTAAGAAAACGGTAGAAAAGGAGCCCAAGTTCAATTTGAAGTGAGCTATAGCATATTCAATTTAGTATATGTTATGTTGCATGAAGTAGTAACTTATTAACTACTATTTTATCATTTCAATCAATATTTGAGCACATAATATGAGTGAGAAGTGTTTAAGATTAGATTATGAGTTGTTTTAACCGGGAATAATTTTTTGTCTATCTATGTACTTTAACAAATTGTTGTAAGACAAGGGAAGCAAATTGGATGACGAAAAAGGACCGGGACAACGGACTTGTGAGAGAAAGAGAAAAAAAGTGAGGAAATTTGCCAGAAAAAAAAAAGAAAAATGAAAAAATATGAAAAAAATATATATGCAATAAAGGCAGTGAGGGAAGAGAACTCGTGTAAAAAGGGCATGACCCTCGCATCAAAAGAAACAAACGAGGACTTAAGAGCGATGCTCAGTCCCCGAGTCCGCCCGACCCAATTACGGTACCATGTTGTGTAACCAAGTCTGAAAGCAAGATGGCAAGTGTATACGCAAGAAAGTTAAGATTGTGTGGTTAATACAACTTGATTCTTCTCACGAACGCACTATCACAACTGATTCATCACACGACACATTGATGCGTGATAAGTAGTGATTAATGGGGAGCTTATGGATTGTGGCTTGATGTATGTTTCTGCCGGAAATATTTATTGAATATGCGATAGTTGATGGGTAGTTGTTCTTGGAGGTACATTCCGCCTTGATACTCTGCTCGCGGACGATCAGAAGGCTAGTGGGGGGTAGTTGATGACGGTTAAAATAGTCTATCCTACGACATCAATATTCTATCCATTATGAGCTAAAAATTGTTGTTTCGGCCTATAAATATGAACCATTTATGTTGAATATCATATGTCGGGTTCGTGAGTCGAGAAATCCACACTTAGCGTTTATTTTCCCTGTTTCGATATTATTTCATGCGTTATTTGATGATTTTCAGGATACGGAATATTGGGCTGAGCAGGATGGATGAATCTGGAGTGGACTGAACGAAAAGTATGGGCCTAGGGTATTCTAGAAGCATCCAAGTTAAGTCAGCTGAAGAAAAAGGATGAAAATACCCTCGGTAACCCGAGGATAGCCGCCGACTTACCGAGGTCCCAGAAGCTTCCGAAACACGTTTTCTTGGACGAGGGGTCGAACGAGATGATTCTAAGTCGGTTTAGATAGCAATAAATAAGAGGCTTCACCTCAAAACACAAGTGTACAATTTTCGAGACAAGCATTATGCAATAAAAGTTCTTTGTTATTTATTTTATGAGTTCTGGTTGAAGCAACGACGGAGTCGCCGCCTAAGGAGAGATCCAAAGGAGATCTATGCTCGTCTTTGAGGGTATGATTTTCTGTCTTTTCCAAGATGTAGATCTATCGTTGTTCTATTCGACTAGTATGTTTTAATTGCTTATTTAGTTTAATTATGTAGTAGTTAGTTTATTTTACCCCATGTGTTATAGATCTGATTCGTTGGTAAAGAAATCATGAGATAGTAGTTGCGTTCTTTAGATCTGCGACTATCTATATCGCTAGATCTGGATACCAAGTAAATTACTCATTCATGATAATCGGCGCCAGCTATGTTGATCGATAGATTTAATCTACACATTTTTAGCCTGATCAACTATTTGCATGTCATCATAAATTAACGTGAAGGACTGTTAGTGAAGTGTTAATTAGGACAATATCTTGATGGACCTTAGGAACGTGCTGGTCAATATCGACAGCTGTCTAGGCGGGTTTGCGGTATAAGTTAGCGCTCAATATCGACAGCTCTAGTTCTTTATGCATATGGGCTATTACGGACCAATTAAGGAGGGTAGCTTGTGTATAGATTGTCTATTGCCATTGTCGGAGTAGATATGGTTATGCCCGAAAGACAATTTGTAATTGTTTTATTTAAATAAATGACAGAATTTGTTTCATCTTATTTATTCGCATTTATTGCCAATATAAATACACTATAGAAAACCCTAAGTATAATGATTATGTAATCACCTAATTTAGTGTATGTCTATACACACGAGGATTGATTTTGTGAAATATACTTAAAATTAACTTAGTCTGTAGCATTTATTAATCTGAGTACGGGTCTCTAGATTAATTTGCTAATAATGCGCCCAGAACACTTTAGGTGTGACAGTCTTATCCGGACTGTCGGTAATAGGGTACCTAATGGGGCATTTATATATGATGATAATCATATAGGGCTTGACCGATTTGATTTGAGTTCTCGATATAATTTCGTAAATGTCGAGAAGTCTTATCGAATCACAAGATGATCATATATGTATTAATGTCAATCCCGAGGTGATCACAGACAACTGCTTAGACTAGGGTAGAGTTTGATGTGTTAGTAAGGATCACTTCGTAGTATGTGGTCTAACACTTCTCGTTGGCTCTATTCTGGAATGAGTGAGTAGTCTGTGTTATCACAGATATGGAATCCATTCCTTCTCTCGGGAAGTAGATGACAGTTCCTTTTATTTGTTAACCCTAGAAATCGATCGATCGGCCGAGTTCATATCATATTGGTTATGAACTAATTGATCACTAGGGGCTTAATGGTAAATAAGGATAATATGTTTTGAGAAGGGTTTACGGAAATATCCCGAATCGAAGTGAATAAATCTATGGAGGATTTATTCGTATGTAATGATTATATCGGTGGGCGCTTTAGACTCATAAATTGAGTGTAAGTTATCTATATTCGATAGAGTTCGATTTGGGGTTTATGGTGGTGTAATCCCGAATTAATAGGTTGGATATAATTATTCTCATCGATGAATAATTTTTATTCGATTTATTGTAGCTACTGAATATAGGTCCATGGTCCCCGACGTGGCTCCCAATATAGCATATAGGTTTTCTCGTCGCTTCACCTCAATTATAATTAAATTGTTGGATTGGGCTATTTAATTGGTATGTGGATTAATTGTTTAGTTTGACTAGATAATTAAATACATGGAAAAGAAATTTTTCGTGGACTCGGCCCAAGATGATAAAAAAATGCGTGAAGCCCTTTTGTCCTAGGGTTTGGGGCGCATATTTTATCTATTATTTGTTGAGGAGTTAGTTTTCTTACTAAATAATAAGACATGTGATTAAATCATTTATGTGTTAAATAATTTAAGGAAAAGAATATATCTTATATATCCTTATTTATTTTGGAATATACTAGATATATCTTTTTAGGAAAAGGATTATTTCAATTGATTTTGTATTAATTAAATAAATCATTGGTGCACAAGAATTACTCTCCTATATAAAGAGAGTTCTCTCAAGCCTTTTACACATCACATTAACACGCCATATTGGAAGAAAATAGCATAGAATTTTCGGCTATCTTTCTTCAGGTTTCGAGTTGGAATAATTTTCGGGATTATTCCGGTAGCATATCAAGGAGGTCCTGCGGCGGGAAACACCATCCACCTGGTGTTGCTGGGAGATACATGTTGGAAGGCTGTGGCTTCTCAATACACGTGTTCTTGGAGATCTATCATTCTTGGAGTTAAGCACAATAAAAAGGTAGGCTCCTAAACCTCCTTGTAGTTAGATCTTTAATTTATGTTCTTTGTTTCGTTTAGATCTAGATCTGATGGATTCCGCTGTGTAATCGGGTCAATCTATGATTGATCCGACGATATTACATCTAAGAGTATGTGTGTAATAACTTTCACAACCTCGTAGTAATGCAGACAACATCATATTACGTCAACCCGTAGTTGAACTAACCAGTCTCGAACATGTTATTTATTAATTAATTGAGCTGGCAAGGCGGATCGAGAACTGAGTATATATTACTCTTAGGTTCACGTTTATCGGTCTATGCAAAAGTCGTGCGTCTTACGCTCCTTCGACTAAGATATTGCCAAAGAGATTATAAATGTATATATTTCAATGCACTTCTCTTTCTTGGCGGGTAAACTCTCATTGATTTATCTATCCTCACGGCCCCACTCATGATAAACTACCGAATCCGAAATTCCATTGCCTCATAAGCGTTGGTGGAGCATGATTCGTGATGAAGCCAGGGTCAACTCTAGTCAAAGCAATACGCTATCGACTACAGACCAAGGGAAGTAAGTTATACGTGCTTAAAATGGTGGCTCATAACAGAATACGTGCTTAATACGCCACTACTTCAGAAGTGGACACTTTCTCTTACTCGTACAAAGTAAAACAAAGATGAAGTCAATTAACTCAAAAAGATCAAAGATATCATATTTTTTTCAAAATTTTATCGAAACGAATCAAATTCTAAGTGGTGAATCGTGCATCAAAGAGAATCAAAATAATCGCGCAATTCATGGAATATAATGCTAAGAAGCTAAGTGAAGTTCCCTTACCCCCCACTTAATCAAAACATTGTTCTCAATGTGTAAGTGGAAAATAAAAATGAAAAGGAACATAGCTGTGATTAAGGGTGGAACCAAAGAAGAATCGGATCGTCATACAAATCATCGGGCTCATGTAAGTAATCCAGGAAGAATCTGTGCTAAGAATAAACAAACCAAGGAGAATAGAGGTGACAAGAATCTGTATAATAAAAATATGGCAGTAAAGGAGAAAAATAATCAACTCCAAAACAAATTAAGCCAACAAAATCATTATATTAAAAATATTCTGCTATATCAACTAAGTAGGAAAAATAAAATAAAATAAAGGAAAATGGAAAATGGAAAACAACAATAAAAAGAAAGAAAATCTAATCCTCATCAGAATAGTCCTCCCAATCGTCTCTATGCTCAAAACCGGGAGGTGGACCAGAACTAGAGGCAGCAGCGGTGGAAGAGGATGCTCTATGACGAGGGGCAGTCCTAGGTGGCGGGGTCGAGGAAGGTATGCCAAAGTAATCGATAATCCTATCCATCTTGCGGTGTAAACTCGCAATCTCTCGCTAGTGCTCCTCAAGCAGGGCTCTTTGATTCCTCGGTGCTCCAAGCACCGGAGTACGCTCCCTTTTAGCTCATCCAACCCGTCTTTGTACTCTCGAAACTGACTGCGAACTGAGCTTCAGCTCAGGGTCTTCCTAATCATCACTGACGAGCATCTCCACCTCGTCCTCCAAAGCAAATATATCAATCATCGGCCCATATGGTAGCAGCTCACGCTCAGAAGCGGTAGCAAGCTCGTGGATACAGCTATGCAATAGTAGACCGATGTTGATTGGAGATCCCCTGCTCCAGATTAAACATCAATTCCGCCCTCTTGGTGGTGACAGAGACCGTGTGCTTGGTTGGTAAAAGGCGGGCACAAACAAATCTATTTACCATCTTCCGGTCCCAGGATAACTCATTCTCTAGGAAAATGGTTGGGGCTCCCGTAGGGTTGCGCTTCCATTGAACCCAAAAGAAATCAGCAATCATGTCCATCCTCTCGAGATCTTCAGTGTTGCTCGAGGATGTGTACTAATCCGGGCCCACCGGTGGACGTCTAACCCAAAAATGAGCGTTGATTCGCTCGATCGAAAAATCAACTTTAATACTGTGAACCATAGCATATGTGGCTTCGGGTTTATGCGAAACGTATGCATAGAATTCTCTTACCACTGTGGCGTTGAACCGGGCCGGTGCCTCTTCCATGTCCAATATGTCTTGTTCTTGTAAGGCTCTGAGAAAAATTGAGCCGCAGTCGTCCAAGTCTACCCCTCGTTTTTTAGCAACCGGCCTTGCGTTCCAATGGCCTCGGAATGACTCGTAGATAGCTAAAGAGTGGAATTGCTCAACCCTATCAATCAAAGGGTTAGCATCTCCATACACCGTCTGATAGCCACTGGGACGAACAGCTGATCGTTGATGCTTAGGACCCATCCTGAATGAGTATAGAGACTGATACTGAAGCTGATTCTGAAAATAACCCTCGGTAAACCGGAGGTAGGGTACAATTTACCGGCCTGAAGTTTTCTGATTTCTTTCTAGGACTGTGTTTCTGGTAGTAGAAGAAGAAGAAGCTGCTTTGCACTTCAACATAAGCGGCGGGGACGACAAATCGGCCAGGCAGGTTGTTGGATGTGGTGTTTAGGGTTTGGAAAAATGTAAGGAAATGGTTTGGTTATGGTGGTGATAATGATGGTGATGGTGGCCGAAATATATGAAGAAGGAAGAAATGGAAGAATTAGATGAATGGAATGATAAGAGTGATGATATTGGTGATGAATGGGTGGTTTAAATAGGAAGAAAGGAGTGAATGTGGATGGTTTTAGTGGGATAGTGGGTAGAGGAGTTATTAGGGTGAGGGATTTGAGGAGGTGATTGATGGGATTGAGGTGGAGTAAGGGTGGAGTGTGGAAAAGGATGAAGAATTTCAAAAGAGGGAGAAATGGGACGGTTTCTGCTGACTGACCGTGTTTGGTGCAACATGTGTCCTCCACGTGTCTCTAAAAATTCAGCTTTATAACCTGATGTTCAGAAATCTGAAAAACCAACCTCGGTAACCCGGAGGTTATCCTCGAGATACCGGGGGTTCTTTTTCCCCAGATTCTTTGTCCGCCTTCACTGCACACTTTGTTCAACCTCTCTGTTCAATTCTGATCTCAAATTGACTAGACCTTCACTCTTCAATTGTTAATTCCAACTCAAAACCTAACCTACTTCACTAGAATCCGCAATGAGGTAAAAAAAACCTTTCCACAGCCATTCGGTTCCAAGCCTAAGGGTGCGGTAGGATGAAAAAAAGCTCATCCCTTCATCTAGCTACTTTTATTCATTCCTAATCTACCTAAGGGTTTAAATAATATTGTTCTGAGTTTATAATCGCCAGCTCGACTTTCTTCAGATCTTTGATCATTCAAGGGTTGGAGCTCTAACTCGCCAAACTTTCGCTCCAGAGGTCTGTACCTTTATAGAACCTTTTTGAGCATTCTTCCTAGCATGCCTCTCCCTTTTAGCTTGCGTGCTAGGTCTGCCTCTGCATCGAGATTTAGGCTTTAGACCTAAGGACTCCATATTTTCCACTTTTAGCTCAACTCGTCACTACGCAACACGGAAGGACTAGCTTCCGTGAGCATCTTGTCATGGTCATTTTCTTCTCTTTCTCTTAACATTAGTCTCATATATTCTTGCTCAACGGTTTCTACTACAACCTCTCTATTCTTATGCCCCTCAATTTCCATAATTTCCACCTTTCCCGAAGCATACGTCATCTTGCAACTTTCCGGGGCCTAGCTAACGCATGAAACACTCCGCCTGGGGCGATTCAACATATCGAGGTCGGAATGAGATCGGGTCGGGTGAGGCATCTCTTTAGCCGTAAAAAGGTTGGGGTCGGTTTTCTAGGGGTTCTAAGATCTTGAAAGATACAGTGTCATTATTCAACCTAAGAGTAATCTCCCCATTATCAAAATCCATAACCGCCCTACTTGTCGCTAAGAAAGGTCTCCCTAGCAAAACTGGGGCACTCGGGTCCTCAGGTACATCTATGACCGTAAAATCAATAGGATACGTGAACCCTCCTGCCTTAATTGTACACTTTCTAAGCAGACCAGCAGGCATGTCTCTAGTTCTATCAACGAAAGTCATGGTCCTGGTTTGATTTATTACGACCGGAAGCTTGATCTTCTGACAGAGGGAAAAGGGTAGAATGTTGCAACTCGAGCCAGAGTCGCAGACACCTAATCCTACTGATATACCATTAATAGAAATCGGGAGTCTAAACGTGCCAGGGTCTCCTAAATTTACCACGGTGTCTGAGTCTGGGTAATCTTCAGGCTCAGAAAACATCATGTCAGGATCATCTTCAGGATCTTCAGAATCGTAATCCAAAGATGATATTTCAATTAACTCACAAGGGAACTCACCTGGACGATACGTGCTATACTCCTTAAGGTTCTCTTCAGGATCTTGCTTGATCTCTTCTTTCTCCTTTTCCAACCATTTCTTTATGGTTTCATAATGCTCTCTTGCCTCAGATCCAGGGTACATAGAAATCGGTGTGATGTTCAATATCGTTCTAGGCATATTGTTTGACTTGTTTTCTCTTTTTCAACTTTGATTTGATCGAATTTCTGAGGTGTTCTGATCAACCTGCAAAAGACAAAATAAAACAATGAAAAGGTTAGCAACTTCTGCTTCAGTTGGGTGTGATCCCAACTGCTGCAGACCTACTAACTAAAATCAATAGGTAATAACACAGAATAATAATAAAAACTGTACATAAATCGATTTTTCAGGCCTCGGTAACCCGGGGGTTAGCCATGGTAAACCGGCCCTGCAATTTCTTTTTCTGGCAGCTTTACAAGAGCAGGGTTGATACAGAACGACTCAAGACTCAAAATAAAATAAAATAAAATAAAAACGACTTCTTAATTATAATTAAAACGTTTATATTTACAATTGGCCATTGTCCCTGGCAACGGCGCCGAAAATCTTGATCGCATGTAAGTCACTAACGTCGATATTACTAGCAAGAATACTAGGTACATCGTAGTATAGTAAATGCGAGTCAAGGTCGATCCCACAGAGGCAATGCAACTATAAGTATAAACGAATCTAACCTAATTAAGAAGCAACATAGAGGCGGTCATTGACCAACAATAACATAAAAGAAAACAAACATGGTATTCCTCTCCCTCTCCTCACCGATCTACTAACTTGGATTAGTTAATCGTTATGTTTACTTCCCCACATAATTTCCTAAGATTAATCATGAGCTTTCGTTTTATTTATTATTATCAGCTACGGGTGCAATTCCTACTCCTATCTACTCCGACAATGGAAGTAGACAATCTATACGCAAGCTACCCTCCTTAATTGGTCCGTAATAGCCCATACGCATAAAGAACTAGAACTGCCGATATTGAGCGCAAACTCATACCGCTAATCCTCCTAGACAACTATCGACATTGACCAGCACGTTCCTAGGGTCCATTCAAGACTATGTCCTAATTAACACTTCACTGACAGTCCTTCATGTTAATTTATGAATTACGATTACTAGATTGGCCAGACCTATTACTCATTTTAATTATTCCTGCCGATCCACGTAGCTGTAGTGAATCCCAGTTTAGGTTTTCTAAAACATGCCTCGGTAAACCGGTATAGACCGCCGGGTTATCGGGGGCGGCTTTTCTTAATTTCTGGATCTACATTGCTCAGTACGATTAAAATAAGTAAATTATGGGGTTGTTAAACATGCAGATTAACTAAAACACATAAATACGAACATATCTACCATATTGAAGACAATAAAGGAACGTTCAAAGATTTATACCTTCACTATGGAGATCTAGCTTGATCTACTCAAGCTAGAGATGATGGAAGAATGGAGGAAACCGAAAACAACTCTCTAAAGCTTAAGAATACTTTATTGCATAATAATAATTGTAATGCATTCAAAGATATTCAAGATGTATGAATCATATGAAGAACTCTGTTAATGCGGCCTTATATAGATACAGTGGCCGACTTATGACTCTCTAAAACCCTAACCGACTTAGATAATGCGGCAGAATCAATTTCGTGTCCAACAAGACACCGGTTTACCAGGCCTACTTTTCTCCTTTTTCTTCAGCAGGCTTCTTCTGGGACTATAATTACTTGGCCCAATGTACTTCTTTCAGTCCAGATCCACTCTCCAATGCTCCAGATCCGGTACATCCTATAAAACATGCAAAACGAGACAAAACAGTACCTAAACCTTGGGAAAATAGCATAGACACAGAATTACGATCCTTGAAACACTCACATAGTATTTAACATATATTCCACATAATAACGAGCCTATCTATCCTTTCTTGAGCAGAATTCAGGGTGAATATAGGTATAATTATTGGTACCATTTAGAGCGTTATCAAGTACACCCTACGATTCATCTGTATAATTCCATTAACTCTACCGTATAATCTCGTCGAGCCAACGACGTTAAATAAAAGCGCTACCAGGAGGCAACCTGTAGGAATTTTCATTTTCAAGTCTAGCATTTTCTTTGGTGTGTTAGAAATTTTTTCTAAGTATGGAAATGTGTGTTTTGCTCTCTGTATGTGAATAGTGGATTTCGAATTAGAAGCTGAGTAATCCGGCGTGCACCGTAAGATTTCACGGCGTGCACCGAATTAAATCTCATAATTTGATTTTAAATTCAACACGGCCTACGCCGATTTAAATCTCTAATTTAGGTTTAAAACTGTAATTCGGCGTGCGCCGTGAGGAAGTCTCGGCCAGCGCCGAATTCTCCAATTTCGAAAACTGATTCAGTTTTCCCTCTCTCCTCCATTACACCAAATCCTCCTCACTTACGCCACCTATTTTCTCAAAACAACAACTCGTCAGACCCATTTCTCTACACCAAAAACCACCTTTTCTAATCTTCTCCTTAGCCAAAATCGATCTCAGCCACCATCTTAGCCAGGACGCTATTAGGAGCTTGCAGGGGCAAAAATTTCAGTCCTTTAGGAAGTGACCACCATAATTTCCGGCGGCCATCTCCTCCAATTTCCAGCATCTAGACCATAATTTCCGGCGGTCCTACTTCATCAACACGGTAACAATTTTATGCATTTATTTCAATAAAATCTCTGTCTTTTCCGTAAATTATTTCATTGCTATGTCAAAACGGAGGATGGGATTTATTTGTTTGTTGGTTGGATTGTTATTGTTGCTGTGTTTTTGGTGTTGTCACCACCACCATAACCATAGATGTCTGACCAACCATCTCGTAGTCGGAAAAATCCGTCCAGCAAAAAGCGTAAAACTATTCTTGTTTCTGCACCTCGGTCGAGAGCTCTAACCCAAACCGAGCAGGATGTTCTATTCAAAAACACTGCTTCCGATGCCGCCTGTGCCAACTTTGCAAGCGTATTTAGTCAGTGTCCTCTCCTTTTAGAGCGTAGTTTCAGTTTTCGGCATATCACCACTAGGCTTGCGAAAATCATTGATGACCTCCAGTGGGGCACTCTAGCAGCCGAACGTGTCGAACCTATTAATTATACGATGGTTGCCAGGTTTTACTCAATATTGTCTAGTATTTCCCCGGGTGAGGCAGAGGATGTTATGGTTCGTTCTGTCACCATCCGCACTTCCACGGTCCCTTTTTCTCCCAAAATCATTAATGAGTATTTTCATATCCCTACCATTCCTGCTCATGCTGAGTAAAATATCGTTTGGGAATTAGATAGTCTGTCTAAGCTGTGGGAGAGAGCCGAAGCTTTTAGGAAGAAGGTTGACCCTACTGCTGTCTGGGTCCAGGGCCGATTCCCCTTCGGGAATACTATGAGAGAGATTAGAGCCCTTAAGCACTTTCTTGGTCATAACGTCTGCCCATCTCGCCACCTTTCTAGCTTTACCATGGAGGAGGCCTGCACTGCCTCTGTTATTCTTAAGGGTCTTCCGGTCAATGTAGGCAACATTATTTATGCCAAGGCCCTGTTGTTTGCCGAGCATTGTAGAAAGGACGGTAATATACCTTTTCCCAGTCTTATCTCCGGCCTCTGCACGCTTCATAGAGTCACACCGCTTCCAAGTGATACAAAGATTTCTCCATCTTCGGTTCTGATTGGACCGAACCTTCCTAAGACCCCTCCTCGTCGCTCACAAGTCCCTCCTACAGCTCAGTCTTAGTCATCCGGTGCTCCACCTCAGTTTGCTCCATCATGTAGTTAGTCTGCCTCACGGTCAGGACCCTTTACTCAGGACCCAGCTCTGTCTGCACGCTTAGATTTTCAGGACGCTGAGTTCGCTTTCCTGCGTGGTATTCAGGCTACCATGAGTGCAAATATGACCTTAGGTTTTGATAGGCTATGCCAGTGGGCCAACGACATCCGTGTTGGTGTCCGAGGCCAACGCGACTATTTTGCCTCGCTCAACCCGACCCTTGCCCAGAATTCCAACCGGTACCCCACTTGTTCTGAGACTACTTACACCGTTCCCGACTGGTTGCCAGCCATTCCCGTTTACACCCCTTGTCATCCTTATCCGTCGATGACCAGTGGTGGTGTGTCTGGGTCGGTTTTCATAGGTGCAGGTTCGGAGACTCTATTTCATGCTGCCATGAGCTTACCGTCTTCAGTGGAGTCACTCAGTTCTGGTCTCAGTACTTTGGGTTTAGAGAACTCGGTCACGATGACTACTATCGGTGCTAGTTCGGGACAGTTCGCTGCGGGCATTGCTTTCTCTGGGCCGATAGAGATGCTCAGTAACCCTCACGCAGCGGATTTTCAAGGAGCCGGTCTTCTCAGTCAGATGAGTTATGCTCCGACGAGCACTATAGGTTCACATAGCGTCAATCTTGAGGCTGTTTCTCGTGAGAGTAGCGAGGATGAGGACGAGTCTTGAGTTGTTTGTTTATTTTTATCAGTACATTTCCTATTTCAAACATTTCACTCATCTATCATTTGACTATTTTGCTTACTTTATTTCATTTTTAGATATAACTTTCACTGTTATACTTGTGCTTGCTATTATTCTTAGCTTTATCAGTACCTTTACTATTTTGGGGTCAGGATGAATACAATTTGAATCCCTATTTTCTTCTTGTGTCTGTTAATTTGATTGGTCAATTGGTATTATATCAACTGCATGAGTCTTTTCTAGATTTTATTTACTTTTGTTCAAGTCATGGCGTGCGAGAAAATTGATCACTTTATAACTGGACCTGTCCAATATGCAGACTTCCTGCAGCTTTATGTCACCCGGCGCACGCCGTGACTATCTGTGGCGTGCGCCGACAATCACTATTGCTTATCAGGATGTTGACCCCTTTCCACCATCTTTCTTTCCACCCCTCTATATAATTTTTCTTCTGTTTATTTTTCTACTCCCCACCCCAAAAGCTCCAATTCTTCATCCTTCACTTAACACTTCCCTTCATCATGTCTTCTCCATCCTCCCCTTCACTCTCACCACCCCGATATGATGAAGATTACCGTCATCGGGGTGCCACTGTTGCTGCAACCGCGATTTCATGCCATGCTGATTACTTTGGTCATGCTCCTCCTCTCATTGAAAATGGGGTCAATCATCGTAAGCTCTCGTCTGCTATGGACTTGCGCATCGCCTACCAACTTTGGCAGCGTTTCTCTGAACCCCCTCGTGGCCGTGCCAACATCACCCACGTCCGAGAATTCTACTTCGTGCTCACCGCTACTATCATTCATAAAAAGACAACTAACCCTTTGAAGATTTATAGCCTAAGCATCATATTTGACCCTCAGCAGTTTAACAATGCTTTCAATCTTGGTTACTTCAATGAGAATCCGGCCATGGACTATGAGGTTGTCTGGCACCTCCACAACCCTGTTAGCTTTTGCCGTAAAAATTCTGAGGCCATGACCTACTTTTTCCCTCAGCGGGGTAGTATGCCGCATGAGCCGACCTTTGTGGACCTTTCGAAGGAGATGCGTACTATCAAACGTTTCATCAATTCCCGCGTTTTCCCTTCTACGGACATCTCTGAGATCACCCAAGCAGAGATTATCCTGCTGTATGCAATTAGGACGGATGTTCCTGTTAACTGGGGTTGCCTCATCCATGCTTCCATAATCGAATTTGCTACTACTCCCTGGGCTCACACCGAGATCACACTTCCCTTTCCTTGGTTAATTACCAAGCTATGTGCTCGCGTCCCCATAGACCCGTTGGATGAGATGTTCCCCAGCAAGAAAACGCAGGGTGGTCTGATGCCTGTAGATCCGTTTGGTGGTTCCTCCAGTGAGGTTAATGAGTTTCCCGAGGATCATTCTGACGATGAATGATGATGAGGTTTCCCTGTTGTTGGTCCTGTTGTTTGTTAGCTTCTCAGTTTTCAGTTTGAATCAGTTGTTGCATTTGCTGCTTTTCTTTCCAGTTTCTTTATGTTTTTTATTGTAATAATTTGGTGCTCGGCACCTTAGCCCGTGTGTTTGTTGTTATATCTATCACAACTATATAATCTTATCTAGTAAAAAGACTAGCCACTCATAATTATAACTATTAACAAATTAAAGCTAGCATTCATAATAACAAGAACAATTAAATCAAAGTAGAGATTTAGAATTTACCAATCACAAGCTTGAACTAGAAATTGGAAGCTTCATCCGACATTCAAGGTGTTTCAATGGAGATAGATGCACAAAAGTGTTATTTTTCTCCAATCAAAATGATTCAAACATCAAACTAAGAATTCTACAATGTTTACAATGGAAATTTAATTGCTAAATGAGATAATTTTGGCTAGGAGAGAGCCCTTTGGGGCATGGGGTGTGTCTGCCATTTTAGTATTAAATTAATGCTCATCCATTTTCTGTCCATGCATATGTCCGGCTTGCGCCGAGGACTCATTCAGCGTACCCCATACCCTTTATTTTATCTGTTCTGCACCTGCTCTGCATGCATGCATTCTTCTGATTCGATTTTTTTTCACGCTTTGCTATAATTAGTCGTGTTCTTCCCTCCTACTACTTCTATCCTCACTAGTCATTGAGGACAATGCTAGATCGTAAGTGGGGAGTGGAGCCGTAGTCGGGAAAACACAAGAATATATTCACTATATACTTTAGAAACACTTAACTTTTAGTCAAACTTGAACACTTAAGTGGATAACATAAATTGTGGTACGAGCTAAGATAAGTAATTAAAAGAATAAATGTTTTAACAAAGTAAGTAACTTTAATGAATTATAAATGCATGTTATCATGATTCCGTGATCATAGTGTGAACCTTTAGAATACGCATATTTCAATTTTTGTTAACAAGTAAACTTTTATGTAATCATGCAAGCATGCTCACTTAGAATCTAGAACTTAGGCTTGATATCCTTTCGAGGTGAAATAGAAAGGTATTTAGAGTCAGAGTTAGGGATGACGGTCCTGGCATTTCTTTGATTTAGCTAGAGCCAAATGGCCTACCCGAACATGAATCTACCTGTCCCCATCTCAGCCTTGTAGAGTGGCGAGACCCCACTCGAAACAGCTCTTCATGATTAACCTCGTTATAATCCGACCATTAACCTAATTTTTGTCTACATTTCCTTGGAATCCTACAAGTATAGTAAGTTTCTATGGATTGTGCGGTGACGACTTAGGGAGTTGAGAGTTGAATACATTCGTGGCGCGCTGTTGAGATGTTATTTTATCGAGTTCGGAGCCATTAATTGTTCTTATGAATGCTAAAAAAAGAAAAAAAAGAGTTATTTCAATTGTGTTGTAAATATTATCAAATAAAGGTTGTAGTCCAAAGAAATATTGGAAGGACAACCCATCAATCTTTAGTAACGTGGGTTTGGGAAGTCTGTTAATTTGATAGGGTATGTTTATTCTCGTATTGGTTATGAGGGAGACATCTTTAATAGCTATATGGGAGTAGCAGTACCGGTTCATCTTTCATTTGAGTTGAAGGTGTAGAATTCTTACTATCTTGCCCATTCTCTTTTGATACATCCTTATTATCCTTTCGATAAGCCAATTCCCGAGCCTAAAATTACAAGCTTGCAAGTCCTGCCCGATCTATCTCCTTGACTCTGAATGCCTCGATTAGTGGAGATTGGTATCATTCTTAAGCTTATGGGTTGCATTTTATGAGTTCTGCATGCATGATTTCTTATTTTGATTGCTTCATAACAAATCTAAGGAATTTTCACACACACACACTCTGCTATAATCTTGGATCACGATTACCGTACATTTGTAATTTTCCTTAGTTGCTTTACCTAGTTGAGCATCCAGTTCCCGACGTTGCATTATCTTAACTGTACCACTAGTTATTTTATCGCTTGTTTGCTCGAGGGCGAGCAAAAACCAAGTGGGGAGTGGTTGATGTATGTCAACCGGATGATCATATTCCACGTTATTTATCCCCTATTCTCTAGTATATAGTGATAATTCACTTCAATTATAGTGAAATCTGTTATAAACCGAATCACTTTTATTTTAGAATAAACGCAATAATTATCCAACATTTCACTATAGTTCTACTAGTTTTATTTCATTCTCGGAATTACTCATGGCATTTTCATTTTGATATTTTTCAGTAATTACGAGTGCGGAATATAAGAATCGAATATGGAACGACTTATTGAGCGGGAAAGGAAATTGAGGAAGAACCGGTCACAGTTCATCCAGGTTGCAGGACAAGAGATGTTCCGGCGCGGGCCGAGACATGTTGATGGCGCACGCCGAGAGACCAAGTGTATAATTGCACATTAAATGTGATGTAATATCTCAACAACTCTGACATGCACGTGCGCTGAGGACATCATGGCACGCGCCGAATTACAGAAAAAGGCGGAAAAATGCAATTTAACTATTGCACAACAGAGAAGAAAATGGGAGTTGGTTTTTTAGAAGTTTTAGGGAGAGACTTGCAGACAGCTTCATCCTAAGGCTTCCCTAAGCCAAAAATTCCACCATTTTAACATTTTATATCTATTGTAAAAATTTTAGAATCATCTTTTTGGAACTCAAGTCTTTCAATGGATGTAGAAGGCAACTAGCTTGTGTTTTATTTTCATCAAAAACTGGAGTGGATGAACCTCACTTCAAGTTCATCATTCAAATTTGGTATTCTCTTGATTTTTACTTTGATCTAATTGTTCTTATCATTATGAATGCTAGCTTTAACCTGTTAGTAGTTGTAATCATGAGTGGGTAGTTCTTTGTATTAGCTAAGATGATATAGTAATGATAGTAAACCCGTTCATTGTTTGGAATTGATCGCTTATGTTGCTAGATTCTATTGAGTTGAAAATCTTATTGTTTGCATTGATTGATAATATGTATGTTAGAATAATTAACCAATGTATGTACCTACACGACTAGTAGACACCGAACGGAGACGTTAGTTGTGAGACGAGGACAAGAGGGACGGATGGTAGAATTGACCCTTGCGGAATTCAATTCCTTATCCAGGGAGTATTGCAATCAAGTGTTTATCGTGTCGAGTCATTAGGTTTAAGGTGCTTAAACCAAGGATAAAGCATAGTGCAATTTTATACACTCGTATGAGGAAAAATTGCAAGTTTAGGAGTGCACCATTCACACAATAGAACATCAATGGAAGGCGGTAGGTTGATCAATTCCAATCAATCTAAGGGAGATAACTTGAACTATATATCATCTTAGTTAGTTTCTGTTAGGAACATTTTATTATGTTTTGATGATGGTCATACTAGCTGTTATAGCAAGACTGAAATAAGTTAGAACTCTCTGTATAAATCTTTACTTAGAGTCTGAAATATTGTATAAGTTGAGTTAGAAAAGTATTGTACTAGTTGGTAGGACGGCTGAGTGAGAACAGATTTTTGGCAGAGTGAAGCCAGTCAAGTACCAGCAGAGAAGCAATGAAGACATTATGGTATGACTTATAACCAAGGAAGTCTGTGATGACCTTGGATAAGTCTAAGTTACATTCCAAGTGATGAAACTTGATTTTTAAAAATGGTGTACACTGATCTCACACAAATCAAGGATCAGTGAAGTACAAAGATTCTCCTAATCCTTAAAGAATGAAGGAAACAGTGAATCGGCAAAGTGAACTGACTATCGGCTGAGTGAAGACAAAGCAATGAAGGAAGATCTAAACGGAAAAGTCAGACAGTCACTTAATTGTTCAGAGAACGGCCAAATAATCCTTACTTGATCAGATTTTGAAGTATGAAGATGATACAGAGGATCAAGCATTAAATGCACAATCAATTGAGGATCAATCAAGGACGGATTTTCTGATAAACGTTTGAAGAAAAATCCGATCACTGAAATCAAGGTGAATATAATGATGAGGGAATGAAGAATAAAATCAAGGATTATTCCCCTCATTAAAATAGCCAACGGACGAAAATTCAAATAAAGGATTATCAAGGCTATAAATAGAAGGCATTGACAAACAAGAAAAATACACACAAGAGAACGATTAAGTTTGACATTTTACAAAGAAACTCTATCAAAGTGAAAAGCCTTCATCTGTGGTAAAAGGAAATATCTAGAGATCAACTCTCAGGAATCAGAACTTCATTTACAAATCAAGCTCTGAGATTGATTAACAAGTCTGTGGATTTAATTCACGTCAACTGAGGCAATTGAATCAGAGGAATCTGAGAAGGAGTTGCAACCTTTGTGATAGCTGCTGAAAGATTTGTTCTCAAGAAGCAGTGATAGAGACTGAGTACAATCGTACTATTGTATCTGTGAAAATAATAGTGAATTCCTCCAATCATCACAGGAGAAGAGTGGATTAAGGGATTACACCACCCTGAACCACTATAAACCTTTGTGTCTATTTACTTCAACAATTTACTTTTCAGCATTTTACTTAACTGCATAATATATATCTGTGGTTGCATAATCTACTTTGAAACAACATTTTAAGAAGGGACTTATCTGCTGCCCAAAAGCTTTTAAATATAACAAAAGTTTTTGAAACTCCACTATAGTCATTCACCCCCCTCTGACTATAGCTTTACCCATCTTTGGGACCAACAATTTCTTTTATCGTTTGAATAATCTTTGTAGCTAATTATTAAGTTATTAAACAAAAATTGCGATTCGGATCAAGATAATAGCGACTAATTAGTGTTTAACCTCACAGTCCCTTGGGATACAACCTTGACCACCATACTAGACTACAATTGACCCGGTACACTGCCGGTAAGATTGAAACCCTAGGAGGATTGTATCATGGGGTCGCAGGAGGAATTCCAAAGAAGTCTATAATCCTATCCATCTTGCGATACAGGCTCGCAATCTCTTTCGAGTGCTCCTCTAGAAAGGCTCTCTGAGTCCGAGGTGCTCCGAGGACCGGAGTACGCTCCCTCTCTGCTCTCAAACTGACCCATCTTGGTACGCGTTGAACCGACTGTGAACTATTCATCGGCTCAGGGTCTTCCCAATCATCAATGTCGAGAATTTTCACTGTGTCCTCTAAAGCAAACATGTCAATCATGTTGAAATAATGTCCTAAACCCAATCGGGTTGGACTGGATCCGACCGGTTCGGATCATTTCTACTATTTCTTTCTGTTTGTATATATATTAAATGGCTTTTATGTTGTCATATAAATGTTCTTTTAAAGAACCAATTATGAATTGTTATATGATAATGTCCTTAGTATTAAACTATGATAGAAAACCATGACAGGCAATTATGGTTGATGAGATCTCTAATCACTTTAATAAGTTTGATACTTAAATGTCTCTAGGCTGATGTACTATTAAACAGGGCATTGATAGTATGAATAGGCTAGAACGTATTAGATGTCTTCTGTCTTTGAGGGCAGGGATAGATCTCATCTATCAAAGTGTGGAGACACTTGGACTGTATGTGGACGTGTATTAGAGAATGCGTACGTTAGACTGACCCACTTACACTGTTAAGTGTCACACTATGTGGCGGTTGTGTAATTATCCTTAGGACCGGAGTCTACATGGCATCATGGTGTGGATTGTCATGCTTTGACGCTATTGAGGTTTCCCCTAGCCATGGGGCGATCATGCGGTAGTGATTGGGTTTGATATTAAAGCATACGGAGTATACATGTTTGGTCGTCTGGGAATCGCGTACCCTATCAGTAGGGGTGAATATCCGAAAGGGCCTTCGTATAAGGAATGTCTTACTCTCATGAATCTTTGCAAAGTGGAAGTAAATGAGTTACTTCGAGAGAGCATGGCATCCAGATTATAAGATACGGTCGTTAATGTTTGACACTCGACGTACGACCGTATGGATATTATTACAACGATGGATTGTAAGTTACACGGTAATTGTTTCACATGAAAGGTAGTAGTCATTTCATTTGACTCTTCCGATTATTGGAGGTCACGGTGTGTTGCTAGATGCTATCCCGTGATTGTTAGGTATGAAGGACATTTTTGTAATTTGCACTTTGTGCCTATGGCCAACATATTCGGAAGCCTATCGGGTCACACACACATGAACATCTAGCCGGAGTAAAATGTGGTTATAGATGATAACCAAATAAGGAATGAATTTATCTCGTACTATAAAGGTTATAGTGGTATGTATTTATTATGAATAAATATAATTCAAGATATTAATTATGTTGATTAATTAAATATGTATATTGATACATATAATTTTGAATATATATATATATATATATATATATATATATATATATATATATATATATATATATATATATATATATATATACACACACACACACACACATTTATTTTGTGAATTAATTAATCATAGTATTATATTAATTAAATAAAATCTCAATTCCCAAATTTGTGGGGAAAGGGGTGCCACTTTATTTTGTATAGGATACATTTGAGTTGTGCAATTTAATTAATAAGATTACCATAATATTAATATTAGATATTAATTGATTTTGGAAAAATAGATTTATGGTAATAAGATAAGGATATATTCAATATAAGATATTGTCAATATATATCTTAGGAAAAATATTTAATATAAGATATTGAATATTAAATGAGATAAATCAATCAAAAGGATTTTACTTATTTTATTAGGAAAATATTTTCTCTCTCATCTATCCACTAGAAGCTAATCCCAATAAGATTGGGAACCATAGAGGGGCGCCCCAAGCCCTATGTATAGGAGGCTTGGCTAGCTCTTTTGTACATCACAATTCCATGAGCTAATAGTTCTTGTGAAAAATAGAGAGCTTTCTAGAGAGAGATTTATAAGAGAGGAAAGTCGGTCTAGCAGCCGAGTTTCTCTGGTAGTAATCCATGATGGGATACCGGCGAGGTGTTCATGTGGATCACCGGTAGAGGCCGAACACTTGGGCGGGTTCGTGCAGAAACTACAACCGTAGACAAAGCGTCGATCCAATTGGATCAACTAAGGTATTCTTTTGTCTACTTCTTTTATGCTTGTTGCTTAAACGAAGTCGATCTTGGGTAAAAGAGAATCAAAATTTTGAATTCCGCTGCGTTCCTGCGTTGATTTCCTAACAAATCATCGGTCCATACGGCAACTGCTCGCGCTCAGATGTGGTGGCAAGCTCGTGAATACGGCTATGCATCAGTAGACCGATGTTGACTGGAGATCCCTGCTCCAGGTAGAACATCAACTCTGCCCTCTTCGGTGTGACAGACACCGTGTGCTTGGTCGGTAGAAGGCGAGCACAAACAAATCTGTTGACCATCTTTCCATCCCAAGATAATTCACTCTCTAGGAAGATGGTGGGGGCTCCCATAGGGTTGCGCTTCCATTGCACCCCAAAGTAATCAGCAATCATGTCCATCCTCTCGATATCTTCAACATTAGTCAAGGATGTGTACTCGTCTGGGCCCACAGGTGGATTTCGAACCCTAAAGTGTGCATTGATCCGCTCAATAGAAAAATCAATCTTAACGCCACGGACCATAGCATATGTGGCTCCTGGGTTGTGCAAAACATAAGCATAGAATTCTTGCACCACCGTAGCGTTGAACCATGTCGGTGCCTCAGCCATATCCAATATATCTTGCATTTGTAGGGCTCAGGGAAAAATTTAACCGCAATCGTCCAGTTCTACGCACCGTTCTCGAGCATCAGGTCTTGCGTTCCAATGCCCTCGGAACGATTCGTAGATTTCCAATGAGAAAAATTGCTCAACCCTATCTATCAAGGGGTTAGCATCTCCGTATATGCTCTGATAACCACTGGGACGAAGGGTGGTTCTGCTATGCTTTGGACCCATCCTGGATGATGATAGGAAATGATAATGATGTTGATTCTAAAAAAGGTCCCTCGGTAAACCAGCCTAAATTTTTTCTGATTTCTTTCTAGGACAGTGCACTGCTGATGAAAGAAGAAGAACTACAACACCTCACCTTGCAGAGATACTGCAAATCAGCAACAGGGGTGGAGAAAATAGTTGTTTTTGGTTGTTAAAATAGAAGAAAGGTTTGGTTTTGGTGGAGGTATAGTGGTGATAGTGGTGGTAATGGTGGCCGACTAGTTTTAAGAAGAAGAAATGGGAGAAGTTTGGTGATTTGAGGAGATGATGGTAGATGAGAATGATGATAATAGTGGTGAAAGGGTGGTTCAAATAGAAAAAATGATGGAATGTGGAAGGATTTGGTAGGATAGTGGGTAGGGAAGTAATTAGGGTGAGGGATTTGAGGGGGTGATTGATGGGATTGAGGTGGAGTTATGGTGGAGTGTGGGAAAGGATGAAAGGTTCGAAAAGAGGGGAGAATGGGACGGTTTTTGCTGACTGGCAGTCTCTGATACAACGCGTGTCCTCCACGTGTCTCTAAAAATTCGGCTTTATAAACTGACACACAGAAATTTGAAAATCCATGCTCGGTAACCCGGAGGTAACCCAGGGTTACCGGGGGTTCTTTTTCCCCAGATTTCTCTGTCTGCCCTCTCTGCACACTTCGCTCAACCTCTCTGCTCAATTATGACCTCAAATTGACTAGCCTCTTACTCCTTTTGTTGTTATCTCTGACTCGATCTTAACCTATTTCACTAGAATCCCCAACGAGTAAGAAAAACCTTCCTAACAACCATCGGTTTCAAGCCTAAGGGTGCGGTAGGATGGAAAATATATCGTCCCTTCATTCAGCTACTTTTATTCATTCCTAGCCTACCTAAGGGTTCAAAGGAATATTTCTGAGTTTATAGTCGCCAGCTCGACTTTCTTCAGATTTCCGATCATTCAGGGGTTGGAGCTTTAACTTGCCAAACTTTTGCTCCAGAGGTTTGTATCTTTATAGAACCTTTTTGAGCTCTCTTCCTAGCACGCCTCTCTCTCTTACCTTGCGTACTAGGTCTGCCTCTGCGTCGAGATTTAGACTTTACACCCAAAAACTCCATGTTTCCTGATTTAGGCTCAAATCCATCACTACGCAATACGGAATGACTGGCTTCCGTGAGTGTTTTGTGGTGGTCCTTATCTTCTCTCTCTCTCTAAGCATTAGTCTCATGAATTCCTGCTCAATGGTTTCTACTACAACCTCCCGATGCTTATGCCCCTCCTTCTCTATCTCCATAATTTCTACCTTTTCGGAATCATAAGCCATCTTGCAACCTGGATTAGTTAATCGTTACGTTTACATCCCCACATAATTTCCTTAAATTAATCGAGCGAGCGTTTGATTTATTTATCATCGGCTACGGATGCAACTCCTAACCTTATCTACTCCGACAATGGTAGTAGACAATCTATACGCAAGCTACCCTCCTTAATTGGTCCGTAATAGCCCATACGCATAAAGAACTAAAATTGCCGATATCGAGCGCTAACTCATACTGCTAACCCGCCTAGACAGCTGTGGACATTGATCAGCATTCCTAGTGTCCATCAGACTGTATCCAAACTAACACTGCACCTTGCAAGTTCTTCATGTTAATTTACGAATACAATAAGCAGATTGGCCAGATCTAACCTACTATTAATTAAACCTATCGATCAACGTAGCTGTAGTGAATCCCAGTTTTAGGTTGTCTAAATAATGCCTCGGTAAACCGGTATAGACCGCCGGTTTACAGGGTCAGCTTTTCCTATCCCTGGATCTACATTGCTCACATACGATTAAAATAAGTAAATCATTGGGTCTTTAAACATGCAGATTAACTAAAACACATAAATACGAACAGATCTACCATATTGAAGACAAAACGGAACGTTCAAAGCTTCATATCTTCAACAATGGAGATCTAGCTCGATCTACTCAAGCTAGAGATGGTAGAAAAAGGGAGAAAACCAGAAATAACTCCTCAAAAGCTTGGAATAACTTTATTTCATCAAATTATATAATGTATATGAAAACTTATGAAGAACTTGTGTAAACTTCTGTAGATGCGGCCTTATATAGATACAATGACCGACTTATGACTCTCTAAAACCCTAACCGACCTAGTAGAGGCGGCATAATCAATTTCGTGTCCCCGGAAACGACAAATCTTGATCGCGTGTAAGTCACTAACATCGATATTACTAGCAAGAATACTAGGTACATCGTAGTATAGTAAATGCAAGTCAAGGTCGATCCCACATAGATAATGCAACTTTAATTATAAACGATTCTAACCTAATTAAGAAGAAACATTGAGTCAGTCATGGACCAACAAAAAACATAAAACAAACTTGTTATTTCTCCCCCTCTTCTCACCGATATACTAACTTGGATTAGTTAATCGTTACGTGTACTTCCCCACATAATTTCCTTAAATTGATCGAGCGAGCATTTGATTAATTTATCATCAGCTACGGGTGCAACTCCTAACCCTATCTACTCCGACAATGGTAGTAGACAATCTATATGCATGCTACCCTCCTTGATTGGTCCGTAATAGCCCATACGCATAAAGAACTAAAATTTCCGATATCGAGCGCTAACTCATACCGTTAACCCGCCTAGATAGCTGTCGACATTGATCTGCATGTTCCTAGGGTCCATCGGACTGTATCCAAACTAACACTTCACCTTGCAAGTTCTTCGTGTTAATTTACGACTACAATAAGCAGATTGGCCAGATCTAACCTACTGTTAATTAAACCTGTCGATCAACGTAGCTGTAGTGAATCCTCGTTTTAGGTTTTCTAAATAATGCCTCGGTAAACTGGTATAGACCGCCGGTTTACCTGGGTCAACTTTTCCTATCCCTGGATCTACATTGCTCACATACGATTAAAATAAGTAAATCATTGGGTATGCAGATTAACTAAAACACATAAATACGAACAGATCTACCATATTGAAGACAAAAAGGAACGTTCAAAGCTTCATACCTTCAACAATGGAGATCTAGCTCGATCTACTCAAGCTATAGATGGTAGAGAAAGGGATAAAACCAGAAATAACTCCTCAAAAGCTTGGAATAACAGTTGTGTAACGAAGGCCAGGACCACCGAGGCTCACCGTTATTATTGCAAATGGATTACACTATAGGGATAGCTCAAGTCTCAAGGATTCCAAACATACCACATCCATTCGATCGGCCTCGCTAAATTCCATCTTAACTTTTATAGTAAAAGAACTGCCGAAAGAAACAAAGGAAGCTTTGTTTTTAAAATGTCAAAGACAAAGAACAAATTGTTTAAAGCGAAAAAAGAGTTCAAGAATTATATTGATCAACAGGCTCCATATTAACAACAGAATTACGATCCCATCTTTCATCTGCTTCTTTTTTATCTTCATTAGCCTGAGACCCAAAGATCAAAAGGAAATCAAACACCATGGAAAAATAAGCCAACAGGTTCCCTGAAAGTAGGACGACATATGTAGTTCTTGAAAAGGGATTATTTAAATCATCATTTAATGCTTTAGTATCTTAACAGCCTATAGTACATTCAGAACTGTGCAAAAACATTTAACCCACTATAAACACCTTGTGCTAATTCACTTCCTTCAGATATAAGCATATCAATCTACCTTGGAATGACATTGTTCCCTAAAATAATTAAATATGCAACTGGACCTTTTAATACTAACAAATTATCTAACATTTAGCCCATATAGACCGGTAAATCTAAAATTTCACCATAACAATTTATGGTTTTTATTCATCTTCCAAGAATTTTATTTCGAATTAACGATGCAAGAGAGAAGTTTGTTGGTTGCTCCAAGTGATCCAACTTAGTGTGACAGATAACAATTAATAGATCACCTTTTTACTGTTGTCGTTGTTGACAGAAGTGCCATAATGGGTGAAGATAAATATAACTACATATGTTTGTTCATGAATCTTCACACAAGATTATAGCAAATATAAAATTGTCTAAACGCCTTTCTATGTTGATGATCTAACATTTCTAATCATTCGTTTTTAACTTTGTAAGAGAAAGTACAAGACAATCATAAACAAGAGATCAACAAATGATCACATGTAGAAAGCAAACCTCAGGAAATTCAGTATTTAATGGTCACTCCTGGAACCAGTGACGGACCCAGAAATTTTTCTCAGTGGGGGCCGAATTCTCACTAAAATATGATAGTGAAATTTTTTCTTGAAAAATTCACAAATGTTAATAAGAAAAAAGGGAAAACATAAATATCAAACACAAGAAAGGAAAAAATAAAACATAAATTACAAACCGTAGGTAAAAAACAAACAAAAAAAGGATAAAAAATATATGTAGCAACCAGGATTTGAACACCTGACTGCATGGTTAATGCTTAGGCAACATGCCAATTGAGCTACAAGGTGACTTTTCTTAGAATGTTCGAAATTATATACAAACATAGGTATTTAATATTATTGGAGGGGTATACTAGTAATTTCACTCCGAAACTTGAGTGGGGGCCATGCTCCCCCCTCCTCCATGCTAGGTCCGTCCCTGTCTGGAACGGCACACTTGGTGCATGCTGTAATTTTGAGAGAATTGCAAGCATATTGTTCCGTGTCTCATCCAAATTTTGACGAGAATTCTTGTTTTCCATGTTACTTCTGGCGACATGGAGAGTATAGTCCAGAGCAAAATATTCATAATATTCATGTTGCGGCCATCCTATCTTCAAGCTCAATCCCAAGGGTAACTCATGTCTGCAAGCAAATGCAGTGTTTAAATGTGTGCATAACCAAGAAATATAAATAACAAGATGGTGGCGAATATAACCCACAATAGGCACCTAAACATTACCTCATAGCACCAACAACGAGCAATGTTGTGTATCATATAACCACCACCACCACCACCTCCAAGTAATAGTAGTGGAACATTAAATGATCTCACATACTTAACACACTCTATATGACCTTTAATCGTAAGATTGTAGCAGCCTAACCTATCTCTCCCCTGATAAAGGGTCTGCAGCTCATTGAAAGAGTACTGCATTTGGCCTATAAATCTCCATCACCTTGTCCATTATAGGCTTAAATAAAAACTGATAGCTTTCATCATCGATTCCGTCATCTAGTGAAACATTGAGGGAATAACACTTTCCGTTCCCGTATCCAATATCACGAATATCCCTAATGTCTGGGAAGTAATCTCCAAACTTGTGGAAAGAAATAGTCATGACCCTGTCTGTAGTATAAAACGCCTCCACAACACCACCGTGGTGAATATCAACATCTACATACAGAACACGCTGAAAAAGAAAAAAAAGTACAGGTTATAACTCAACAAATTTGGCTTCTTCTGCCACAAGGTATTTATAAAGATCAAAAGTCACTACCTAGTAAACAAGCACATAGCGCAAATAATGTTAAAGCCACTAATCCTCTTTTAAACATTCTTATGACAAAACAAAATGACTTACTCTGGTTCAGTGTCTTTTATTTTATGTTTCCAAAAACCTCTTAGTATAGGCCATAAAGTTCATTTGAGACTGATTCCTTTTTTAAGGACACACATTTTATACACCAGAGATAGTTAGGTGTGGGGTTCAAGGAAGGAACATCAATTTGTTCCTCTAAAAAGAGAAGCATTAATTTGTACGGCATAACTCAAATCCATGTCAGATAAAACATTTAAAGAGGCAAAAGTATAAACTGCAATTGAAAGATCAAAATTCATTACCGAAATTTAGTTGTTGAGGTCTTCGCCTGATTCGAAGAGCTACATAACGAAGAACGGAAAAGACCTGCATTTGAAATAAGCACCACCACAAAATTTCCGCCAAAGTACCTGCGCAAATAAAAAAATGCTAAGAAATATATTCAAAACAAAGAGTTGATCAAAATTAGTAGAAATTAAATAGATGAGTGGAACCACATGATTTCGTCCCAAAAAAACCTGCACAAAAACGGATAAAAACAACTAAAAAACATATTCAGAACTAAAATACCTCATCAAAAGTAGCAGAAAAAGAAATAGATGAGTGGAAAATGATTTTGAAGGAAGATTTACATTACAGAGATGTGAAGAAAGATGAGAGTTGCGACTTTGTGAGGATAGAGAAGAAACTGCAAAGAAGCGGATGAGTTTGAGGATTCTAATGAGAAAGCTGCTCCCTCTTCAAATGAGAACCCTAGCAACGTCTTCTTTTGTAGTTAGTTAAACTGGCCAGACATTCCTTGGGCCCTTTTCCCTGGACCTTTTTTTTACTGGGTTGATTACAACCAAAGCCCAAACGGAATTAATTGAAAGAATGCGTCGATGTGTACCGTTCGAATGAAAAATACGTAGCTTTCTTATATATATATATTAGTAGTATTATGGTGGTCCTGGTCCACCATGTCATAGTTGTTCAGCCAATGAAAATTCTTAAAAGAAGGCCAAAGTTGTAAATACACGGTACTTATATTTTACACGGTAGGGTCCTGTGTGTTGTGCTGAATTTCTATTGGTCCTGGATCACCATTGCATACTTGATCCAGGACCATACTAAAATTTACGATATATATATATATATATATATATATATATATATATATATATATATATATATATATATATATATATATATATATATATAAAATCTTCCTTTTTTGTTAACATAAAAAAGAGCCCAACTATTTTAGAATCTTGGGATCGATCACGATAACTACATTATTATTAATAAATGTGTATGTTATATATACATCGATCGATCTCTCGTTAAGAATGAAATTTCAATATCATCCCACATTAATTCCCCTCCTTCTCCAGGTCCAGGTTCTAACTCCCAATATATTAGCAAAATGCACGTGCATTGCACGTGTTGTTGTTGGTTAAATTGATATACTTATTTGAAATTTAATAACATAATTTAAAGTTATACATTCTTAGGCACGTGTTTAACTCATAAAATAATTGTATATTGTACAATGATAACCTTGTATGAGTTTGTTGTTACAATTGTAAATTCAATTATAGAATAGACATCAATACAAACAGAATCTAAGCATCATAACTTTATAAACACGTCTATCGTCACAACATAATATAAACAAACTTAAGCATAAAAGATAGATACTGAAAATACCTTTGGACCGGACAAATATCCGGACATGTATGAGGGCTGGATTCAAAGGCAATTGAAGACCTCTCACCAATTGTTCTTTGTAAACGGTCATAAAATCTTCAGGAGGTTTATTGGCCCTCTCATCAGATGACGGGAGGTGAGTACTGAATATATTCAGGGTGATATCATAAGTCCGGAAAATCTCCTTAATGACAGCATCAACGTTAAGGGAGGATCGACTATCCTCTACGCCAGAAAGTACTACCACAACATTGATGAGTTTGTACCTTCTTTTGAGCGGGTTGAATTCTGTCAGATGGACCCAAAACTTCTGGAAGTTACCTTAATCTTCAATAGAAGCCGTTGAGATTTCGAGGAAGATTTCAATTTCAGTAGAAGAAGTGAATTACTTTGTTGATGGAGATTTGAATTTCAAAAGACAGCTGAAATTTGTATTTATGTCAGAGACCTTTGGGTTCCCGCTTCTTAAGAAGTTCCACATCATCTCCAATCAGACATTACCTATGACCTCCGTTCTAGCTTAAGTCTATGGGGCCTTTGACGTTGGTATGACCCGACGTCACACACGTGGCACCTAATAGGATACATCAGATCCTCATACCGTATGGGTCACAGAAGTCCAGCCTAATTTAGGGCCTTATACTCTAGATAACTTTGATGAGGATGTCTCAGTCTGATATGAAGTGTTTCCAACTCTCGTTCTAGCGATATGGTGTAGGATCACCTCGGTCTTGAACTCTCAACCCGGGGCAGATCATCATCGCAGACTGCAGGTTTCTGATATGACCGGTCAAGTCATTTAGCAGACTATAACTGCCACAATAATGCCTCCATGATTCCCACTACATAATGGCACAAACTGTAAACCGTCCCATGATTTCAGCCATAATCATGTGCTCAAAGGCATATTCTCCGGAATGGGGGTCACATAAAAATGATTCACTCCCACAAATTCAGAACTCTATTAATACATTGATCCCAAATCCTCTGGTTATGTAGGCAGTCAATCACGTACATTGGCTCATCTATATTTAATCACAAAATTCATCAGTCAAAGAATTGGATTATCCTTACAAAGCCTAATTACCCGCATAATGATCCAGTTTCGTCATTGAAGATTTCACTCATCGTCAGATACTATTGTGGATTTCAAGAAAAACATAAAAGTGTAAGAAGTTGAATATTTATATAAAATAAAACAATAACAATTTATTAAAATACAAAATTCTACTTTGGAACTCAATGCATAATGATGCAATTGTCGATACTGTCTTCTCTCATTCTTCATGTGTCATCCTCTTCCATAGCATATAACTTGGTCATTAATCAGTGTAAAAACTTTGTGTGCTTTCATTCTTTATTAAGAATGGATAATTAAAAATTATAATATTAACGTACCAGACTATAGAACCTGTTTATATACTATATTATTTGTACATCTGTGGGTGTTGTCTAGTTGATCTTTGGGTTTGATCAACACCTTAGTTGTTGATATTGATGTTCCCCTTGAAAGTGCAATATATAGTTGTCTATGAGAGAACACCGGTCGAGGCAAATAAACTCTTACAAGTGGTTTTGTTTGTTCTTGTACGTTATTGATCATCATTGCAAATCAAAGATGTATAGGATATTGCTTTCTTATAAATGAAACAGGTATCCTTTGTTTTCTTCCAGTGAGAATGGAATATGTAAGATTAAAACTTGCTTTCCATAATGTTGCCCAACTTTGATTTCAGCATTAAATATATTTCCAGTTCTGTTTTGACTGATGGATTTTGTGATTAAATATAGATGAGCCAATGTACGTGATTGACTGCCTACATTCCCAGAGGATTTGAGATCAATGTATTAGGCATTTGAATGACAATAGCTTTATTTAAGCATTCTGAGATGATCTGGTCGAATTCTAATAAACCTCTTTTCTTTGCATCTTCTTTAAAGCTGGTGAAATAACATAATAGACTTGAGTATATATATATATATATATATATATATATATATATTTTTATATTTTTATTTCTTTTTTTTATATTTTTACTTAAATCGAGGAATGTTTTTTTTATAGTATGTTTTGTTACTAATTAATTTTCGTTTTTTTATTATAATTTAAAACTAAATGTTTAATTTTTTAAATTAGGAAGAAACACTTTTTGGGGGAAACATACTCACACTTTTAGAATAGTAGAGATAGAGATAGAGATAGAGATAGAGATTTTTTTTATTATTATTATTTAAAACTAATTGTTTAATTTTTTAAATTAGGGAAAAACACTTTTTGGGGAAACATACTCACACTTTTAGAATAGTAGAGATAGAGATTAATGTGGCCCGCAGCAGCTCGATCTGTCATTATTATAAATGTAGCTAGCATATACCTAATAATGGATCACATTCAGACACAGAAGCAAATCAGACAAACAGCAAATTCAAATGAAGGTGATAAAGATGTCAGCTACAATTCAAACAGATAATTGCGGCTCAAATAAAATTCAAACTAATAATTGCAGCTCAAAATCAAAAGAGATAGCATACAAGTTTAAAATAAAGGAGAGATAAGGTGGAATTACTTGATGCTAATCGGATAAATGCTGGTTCATATTTTGAAACTTGGAGATAAAGGTCACTTGAACTTTGATTAGTGATTAGATTCAGTTTTGTAGGTTTATCTTCTGCTTTGAATATAGTTTGAAATAAAGCAGGCTCTACTTCAGGCTCTACTCTCTGTACTATAAATAGACATTGATAGCAGCCATTGTAAATAAGCAAAAAATAAGAAAGACTTTCTCAATGAATTGAGGGTTGTGCATAAACAGCAGCCTGTTTTTCTTTAATTTCTTCTTCAAAGTGTGTGTGTGTGTTTTGTGTTTTTCTACATGGTATCAGAGATATTGGTGTCTTTAACACCATGACAACCTTGTCAATCAACGTAGCCAATTTCATCAGTCTAAAACTAAATTCCAGAAATTATCCCCTATGGCGTGAACAAGTTCTTGCTCTTGCTGAGAGTCAAGATCTAGCAGGACATCTTACAAATGATACACCTGCACCAGCAGAATTTCTAACAACATCAAAGAATCGCAACTCAAACAGCAAACAAATCTCATCAATGTGTACTACCCCAATCATAGCAGTGAAGTGAAACCATTACTCTCACAAAGAATCCGGAATATGAAACATGGAAAAAGGCAGACAGGATGTTAAGGGGTTGGCTCATAGGATCCCTATCTGAAGAATCCTTAGGACTGGTCATTGGATTAAATACTGCACATGCTGTATGGGAAGAACTACAGAATTCCTATGCACAAGATTCCCAAGAAAGGGAATTCAACCTAAGGCAGCAAATTACCTACTTAAGGAAGACTGATGACAAAAATATTAATGAGCATGTAAGATCCTTCAAGGGCCTATGTGACAGCCTTGCTGCAATTGGAAAGCCAATTACAGATCCAGAGAAGGTCTATTATCTACTTACAAGCTTAGGGCCTGAGTATGAAACATTCACCACCACCATGCTCAAACCTCCAAGGCCTACTTATTTTGAATTGGTCTCACAGTTGCAAAGCCTGGATCAAAGAAATACATGGTTCTCAATGAGCAAAGAATCAGAAAATCTGGAACATATGGCGTTCCATGGCCAAAGAGGATCACAGCAGTCCAACTTCACCAACACCAGCACCAGGTTCAATTCTGCAGGTAGAGGATTTCAAGCACAACAAAACTCATCAAGACCTACAGTCAGCAACAATCAAAAGCAAAATGATGGACAAGTATTTAGAAGGATGTCAAAAGCAGAAAGGGAACAATATAAAGACCAAATCTGCCAGTGCTGTGGAACAAAAGGGCATGTAGCACAGATATGTTGGTGGAGCTCCAAGAAGAAAGCTGAAAATGATGGACTGCCTCAAGCACTAGCAGCACTGACTCTAGACAATACAGTTGCAGAGACAGAATGGCACTGGTGCATCCAATCATATGACAGGTAATAAGCATATTCTTCATAACTTGTCTCCTTATTTAGGTTCAGAATATGTCATTATTGGGGATGGTACAAAATTATCTATACAGGGCATAGGTGAGTTACACTTATATACATCAGCATCACCTATATCAGTTATTAATGTCCTATATGTACCCAATCTTCAAAAGAATTTACTTTCAGTCAGTCAATTAGCATATCAACACTCAGCAGAGTGTATTTTTACTAACAATGGCTTTGTGTTGAAGGACAAAACAACAAATCAGGTTCTTTTGAAGGGTGCACTTAGACAGGAACTGTACATATTATCTGCTACACCAGAAGTTTATTTTGCACACAGATTCAAGTCAGGATCAGCACAGCTATGGCACCAACGTTTAGGACATGTCCAATTCCCTACACTTCAGTTTCTTAAAAATAAAGGCCTCATAGAGGTGTTAGGGCAAAATAAACAGGAGCATTTATGTGAGAGCCGCCAACTTGGCAAGTCACAAAACTCCCATTTAGTTCATCTTTACATTCCAGCTTCATGTTTATTTGAATTAATTCATTGTGACTTATGGGGCCCTGCCCCAGTTGATTCTATTGGCAAGTTTAAGTACTATGTTACCTTTGTTGATGACTACTCCAAGTATATGTGGTTTGTTCCCCTTAAACAAAAATCTGATTTCACTCAAGTCTTTTACAATTTTGAAAGTTCTATTTTGAGGCAGTTTAACAAACACATCAAAATATTTCATTCAGATGGGGGAGGTGAATTCATTAATACTAAACTCTCAGATCATTTCCTTAAAACAGGCATTGCTCATTTAATTTCATGCCCTCATACACCCCAACAAACTGGTGTGGTTGAAAGGAGACACAGAACTATTAGAGAGTTAGGCCTCACAATGTTGTTCCATAGCAGAACGCCTCTATTTTTATGGGTACAAGCCTTTTATACTGCTGTGTTTTTGATAAATAGGATACCAACCTCTGTCCTTAATATGAATTCTCCCTACTTCCTGGTTTACAATGTTCAACCTGACTACTCTAGTCTTAAAGTCTTTGGGAGTAGATGCTATCCTTATACTTGGGACTCCAAGAAACATAAGTTTGACCCAAAAACAGTTCCCTGTGTCTTTGTAGGATATAGCAGTCAGTATAAGGGTTACAAATGCTTTCACCCTTCTTCTAGGAAGTTTTTCATGACCAGACATGTTACTTTCGATGAAACTCTTCTTCCCTATAAATCCAAGGACTCCTACAATACCACAACTGTCAGCACAATCTTTGATTCCTGGTCCCAAACTATGTTTCCCTCCATAGATCACATACCAGCATCTGATCCTCAATCTGTTTCTATTACAGATCCTGCACCTACATCATCCTTGCCCACTGCACCATCCTTTCCCAACCATTCCCAAGACAACACCCTAATCCCCAATCTAAACCCTTCCACTGATCAACCAGCACATTCTGATAGCAGCTCCATTCAGACAGACCCCCCTACACATTCTGTAGACCACCAACCCATCAATTCCCCAATGGTCTCATCACCCAACTCACCAATAGTGCATCAAACAGATACCTTACATATTCTTCCTGAAACTCCCTCATCCTCAGAATTCCCAGATCAGCAATCTATCAGTCCTGAAATAGAACTCAGTCCTCCAATAGGATCATCTCCAAGCTCACCTACACCAAACCAACCTGATAACCAAGACATTCCCCATGTCACCACCAGAGCTCAGCATGGTATATTTAAACCTAGCCCTAAGTATGCTCTCACTACCACTATTTCTGACATTCCAACAGAACCTAAATCTGTAAAGTCTGCCCTCAAACATCCAGGATGGAGAGCAGCAATGGAAGAAGAACTAGAGGCTCTAGCCTACAATCAAACCTGGCAGCTAGTTCCTAGGACCCCAAACATGCACATCATTGGCTCCAAATGGGTGTTTAAGGCTAAACTTAACCCAGATGGCACCCTAGAAAGATTGAAAGCTCGACTTGTGGCAAAAGGATACAGTCAGATAGATGGTGTTGACTACATAGAAACCTACTCCCCGTAGTCAAACCCAGTACAATCAGAGTTGTTCTCAGTCTGGCCTTAGATCGGTCTTGGGATGTTAAGCAGTTAGATGTTAAAAATAATTTCTTGTATGGTCACATCACAGAAGACATCTACATGTCTCAACCTCCAGGTATGGCTCACCCTATACACCTAGACCATGTATGTAAACTAAGCAGGGAACTCTATGGCCTCAAACAGGCCCCTAGGGCTTGGTTTGACAGATTCAGCACCTTTTTGCTAAACTATGGATTTCATTGCAGTCTATCTGATCTATCATTGTTTTATTATCATGCTAACCATGGCACTCTAGTGCTGTTATTGTATGTGGATGATATTTTGCTTACAGGCTCCAGGGCAGATTTATTGGAATCATTTATTGGATTGCTGAGTCAGGAGTTCAAGATGAAAGACTTGGGACTCATTCACCACTTTCTTGGAGTACAGGTTCACCATACAAATGCAGGTCTCCATCTCAGTCAGACACACTATGCCACTACAATACTTACAAAGGCTCAAATGCTGGATTGCAAACTCATGAGGACACCCCTTGCCACCAAACACAGGGAGGAGGCAGAATCTGAACTCCTACAGGACCCTACATACTACAGAAGCCTTGTAGGTGCCCTACAATACCTCACATTCACCAGGCCTGATCTAGCCTTCAGTGTCAACTATGTATCCCAGTTTATGCAACAGCCTACCCGTTTTCACCTCACTTTAGTTCACAGGATTCTCAGATATGTCAAGGGGTCCCTAGACCTTGGCATGACCCTACACAAGACCTCTACCAGCAATATCTTGGCCTTTGCCCACACAGATGCAGATTGGCCTACCCTTTTGGCCTTTTCAGATGCAGACTGGGCAGGGTGTGAATTCACTAGAAGATCTACAACAGGCTACTGTACATTTCTTGGTTCTAATTTGATCTCTTGGTGTGCTAAGAAGCAGCCTACAGTCTCAAGATCAAGCTCTGAAGAAGAATACCGTGCTATGGCCCATACTGCAGCAGAAATTACTTGGTTAACTTATCTACTACATGAGCTTCATGTTCCCCTAAAAGCTCCACCTATTCTTTTATCAGATAATTTAAGTGCCCTGCATATGACTAGTAACCCTGTATTTCATGCCAGGAGTAAGCATATAGAATTGGACTATCACTATGTCAGAGAACAGGTGGCCCGCAATCTCCTGGTCACAAAACATGTTCCAGCATCAGAACAACTAGCAGACATCTTCACTAAGGCTCTTCCCAAAGCCCCCTTCCAATTATTGCAACACAAACTCGGCCTCAAAACCCAGCCTCGTTTGAGGGGGGGGGGGTAATAATGGATCACATTCAGACACAGAAGCAAATCAGACAAACAGCAAATTCAAATGAAGGTGATAAAGATGTCAGCTACAATTCAAACAGATAATTGCAGCTCAAAATCAAAAGAGATAGCATACAAGTTTAAAATAAAGGAGAGATAAGGTGGAATTACTTGTTGCTAATCGGATAAATGCTGGTTCATATTTTGAAACTTGGAGATAAAGGTCACTTGAACTTTGATTAGTGATTAGATTCAGTTTTGTAGGTTTATCTTCTGCTTTGAATATAGTTCGAAATAAAGCAGGCTCTACTTCAGGCTCTACTCTCTGTACTATAAATAGACATTGATAGCAGCCATTGTAAATAAGCAAAAAATAAGAAAGACTTTCTCAATGAATTGAGGGTTGTGCATAAACAGCAGCCCGTTTTTCTTTAATTTCTTCTTCAAAGTGTGTGTGTGTGTTTTGTGTTTTTCTACAATACCATTACTATGCCAATGTCGATATAAGTTTACAGTTTTTTTTTCTTACAATTTGAACAGCTTTCACCTTAATATTGCGTTCTTATTATGTCATATATGATTACAAATTAACATGGATATATGCTTACCCTGGGTTGGCCTCTGTATTTGCTGTTCAATGTATATATCTGCATCTGCAGGCTGCAGGCCTTATGATCGTTTCGCGTGCCATTATGATCCTTATAGCTAGCCCGATTTACAACGACCGCCAACGGCTACAGATCTTAATTTGTTTCAGACGCAGGGGTTCTTGTAGTTAGTTACGCGCGTTGTACTGCGTAGCATTGGCTAAAGGTCTAGCATGCATGCATGGTTGGTATGTGTCTATGGAGTTCCTTTGCTGGTTGACAATGCTTTTCTTGTCATAAATCACATTTTACCTTCAACACACTCACCCACATTACGATCCGAATGGGATTGGCTGAGGCCGGGGCCGGGGAGCATTGTCAACCATTGATCGAGACTATGGTGTACTAAACAAGGTTTTCCATATATAACATCATCGACACGACACACATGTATGTGGCTCATCAGCTCTTCTCCACCCACGATGCCACACTACCATGTAATGGAGGCAACCAAGGCGATTAAGCCATTGCTCGGGAGGTATTACCAGTTTGATGGTACTCCATTTTACAAAGCAATGTGGAGATCAAGAGGCAAGAGAGTGCCTTTACGTCGAGCCTGATGAAGCAGGCAAGGGAGTTTTCTGGTACAAGAAATTTATTCTGAGGCTGGCTGCAGAAGATATATAATATACATATAGATTGTCTTTCCCAGTTTTTGTTAGTGATGTCCCGAGTTTTATGAGAAAGAAAAAAAATGCATCCTTAAAGTAAAAAATGGTAAACCCTACCATTAAGGGTCCCCTCACCTCCGATCTCACAGAAAGTGAGGAGAGGTAATCGAGTAACCTAAGAGCTCCAACATGGGCTGCCTTTGAAACCTCTGCACTGAAGGGTGTTATCAATCGGAAATCAACCCCATTACGGGAATCGAACCGCTGACCTCCAGCTAAGGTTAGAGGCAAATGCATCCTTAAAGTAAACTACATATGTGGGGTAGTCCTCAAAGTTTGGTTCTGCTTCTGGTTCTGGTTCCTAAATCATGCTTGTGTTTTCTGGGACTGTAATCAAACGTTCATTTTTGCATGTGTTTATCTCCAATCTCAACAAAAAAAAAAAAAAAAAAAATCTCCAAGTTTTGAACTTTTATAATTTTCAAATAAACAAAATCTGATGCAAAAGTAAGAAATTTTAAAGTAATTGATGACCAAAGATGGTAAAATAGTGTAAAACAAGGTAAATTTGTAAAACATATATCCAAACCATTCAGATCCATAAAAATACATAATCTCACTTTTCATCCGTAAAATTAAGAATCTTTAGATTCTGCATATGAAATACAGAAGGCGTACGTGTCAAGCAATCTTTGCACTTAAGTAAACTGGGCAAACAACTAAACATAGTGCAAAAGAATCACAAACATTTATTCCAAAGTGCATAATAATAGTTACAAAAAAATGAGTAGACAATTAACTAAAAGACATAATTTCAAGCAGACTACAAAATATGTGATAGATTAAAAAAAAAAAAAAAAATATCTTGACATCAGGACAAAGCAAAATACACAAATGAAAGAACATGTAGTATATCTCTGTTCCTGTTAAAAAAAAAAAAAAAAAAAAGTATGAAGCACTGTAACTATATCACATACAATTGGATGGAGTTTTCTACAGTCATGCATGTATCACGTGGACAATTCCCAACTCTGACATTCTTTTTCTTCCAGACATGTAACAATTTCATTTCCCAGATCGATGTAATGAATACTCTGGTCCAAAAACTTGTATTCCTATATGATCATATTAAAGGAAAACACATCTACTGCACAAATTGTACAGGGAAAGGATCTTCTGTGTGTTTTATTTAACTGCAAATCGCGGCATAAAGTTCTTTTGCTGTCCAAGTTACTTCTGCTAGGCTTTCAAGAGAAAGGGCGATATCCTCGGCCATTGTCATAAGTAGGAGCCTACATTCTGCAGATAACAGAAAAGATATCTTTAAAAAATATGAACTTCTACTGTTAACATACATGGATTTCCATGCATATATGTGTAGGCTACTTATATATCTGACCTGGGAATTTGCTGAAATTGAGCAGTGACATAGAAGCAAGAACCCGGTGTTCTACAAGATCACCATGTTCAAGGCAAATTTTCAGCCCAGCTAAAAGTGCAGAAAATGCAGCTAGTTGAAATTCAGCATCAGAGAGCGATACAATCAGAGCTTAACCACGCCACCGTGGTTATACACACCCTTACCAGATCAGGGAATTGAGACATCAAACATGTAGATATTGCTTCTAAGAATGACTTATCACCGTCTCCAAGAAGTGACGCGCAAAGATTCAACAACCACTTCTCTCTTGCTCTATCTTCATCGACATCCTCTACGTGTACCTGTGTATTCATTCATTCTATACAAATTAGATTCACTGTAAAATTAGTCTCTATATATGTACAGCAAGAGGCCAGAGAGACAACTTACCGTAGTGACAGCACTATTATGCATTATTAACTCACTGGACTCTTCATGTTCAGGAGAATCATGAACTTGATAATGAAGAAATCCAGCTTGTTTTAAGATCCAATCTTCTGTCATAATCTTTCCAGCTGAAGAGAAGTGACCTCCAAGAACAAGGAGTGCCCTGCAACAATTTTCTCGGACTCCCTCATCTACCAAACTACTTTCAAGCGCCGCTGTAATGGCATCAACAGCTTCCCCTCTGTACAGACTATAATTCTGTGGTTCTCCCTGCAGGTGTGACCCTAGTTAATCTGTTTATTTTATTTTTTTATTTTATTTTAAAGAATAGATTTATCTGTGATGCTGAGTTGCAGACATACCAGAAGATCAAAGTGTAGGAGTAGCACGGCAATCTGAGGCCTTTGTTTTTCTTCACAACTTTGGAGAAGCATAAGCAAGACATGCATTGCACTCAGTGTTTCTTCCCTTTGTAGGCCTTGTAAAAAGTACATAGCATCTTTTCTCCTGAGCATTGAAAAACGAGGTTAAACCGAAAGAAAATTAGAAAAGAAATGAACACACTGAATCATACATCCAAGCATGAACTACCTGTTCAGACAAACAATTTCAGTCAGCAACGATACCGCGCTTGTTCTCGACTTAAGTTGTTCACTATGGAGTAGATTAAGCACAGAAATCCTCTCAATCTTTACACAAATATAAGTTTTACAAGCTACATCAACTTGAATACAGGTCAGCAGTATCGTTGAGATACGTGTCTTCTCCTCTAGGTTTCCGATATGAAATCTATGGATAAGGAACTGCAAGCCTCCCCCATTTATAATCTGCATTGCATTTCTTTTTCTTTCTTTCTCACTTGATGCCTTAAGAAGTTGTTCTATAATGAAAACTGCGATTTCATCCTTCGATTCTGTGCAGTCCTTTAATTTTGAGGCCAGATCCATTAAACTCTTGTAGTATTCTGATCTCCAGTTATCGACTACACGTTTTAAAATGGAATTACTCTGAGGAACAGATTGACATTCCAATGTTTTCTTTGTCACTGGACATGTTATATTGTCTCCTCTATTGAACCATTTTGTGATGGCTGATCGCTCGAAAGTATGACCAGTCTCTAATGTCACCGGGTCTTCAAATGGAAGTTCAGTTAGAGGACACACAAAGTCCGGTGGAATACTGGAGAAAAATGATTCACCATTAATACATCCACAGCTTCCACTTTCTGCATTGTTAAATGATCTTATTATTATGATACATTGTGTATAAAAATGCACAAGAAAGCACACTCACTCACCATCACCAGGAGATCCTGATTCGGTTTTCTGCAGCTACAAAAAGAAACTTTTAGAATGGTATTTGCATATTCTTGAGTGAACAGAACTTTAAAGATAAACACATCACCCTGGAATCAGGAAGCAGAAAAACGTCCATGTGGGCAGAGTCGGTAGAATTGTTTGAGTGTTGCTGTTCAAATACTCCTTTGGCCAAACTCTTGAGAATCATTTCACTTACTTGTGCAGGTACTGGTGATTCAACAGTGGGCATGTGTCCTAAAGTCTCTTGCTTTTTACTCCAGGAATGTAAAAGGTCTCTTGCACTTAATTTCTGTGAAGAACTTGTTAAGACTGCTCTCTCTGGTTCCTCAACTTCCTACAGAGATTTAGCAAAGCCTTTCATTAGACTGGACTAGGCCAAGAAACTCTAAATGTAGTTTATATAATGATTACTCCTAAATCACCTGTGAAAATATTTAAGAACATCGTTTTCATTGCACATACTTTAACACTACTTAAATCTATATTCCACGTTGTCCCAAACAATGGATTTCAAAGAAGTTTCTTTTCAAGACTACACATAACATTGAAGGTTACCTACTGCGATTCGATGAGACTCCAAAATTGTATAATGCGGTCTGTTTTTCTATTATAATGAAATGTGTCATAAGTATGAAATCCCAGAAATCTAAAAAAAAAACAGGTTACTTCACAAAATATTAAGTTTTACAGACCTTGGATATTTCCTAACATCAGCATCTTTTGAAAAAGCTAAGGGCAAAGAGGTAGAAGAACCACTAACCGGATGTGAGGATACATCGCACTTGACATCTGTAATGGCTCTCTTGACTGTTTCAGAAGAGGAGTTCTCCTCAAGTGCCGCAAAATGTGAACTTCTCCCGCTTATTTCAAAACTCTCTTCTTCACACTCAACCACCTCTGACCCCGTTTTAGTGGAGTGCTCAAATACTTGTTCATCATCCAACTTTCTTTTTGTAATTGGTAGAGAAGGCAAAATATGGATAGGACTACTTATTTCATGTGAATGATCCTCTTGGTCTTCGTCCTCGACTATTTCAAAAGGTATCGATGATGGAATCTGAATAGAAGGGAGCAATGGAGCTGCAACCCCTTCAGTAAGCCAATCTTTGTAGTATGAAGCAAGTTGATAAGTGCATGAATCCAGAACTTCATTATACACTTTCTCTAGAAGCTTCAACTTCCTTGCCTTATTAGATGAATTCGCAAGAGATTCGGTCTCTTTGCTGTACCAACCGTTCAATTCTGAAAGATGAGGGGCAAAGATTTGGTCCCATAGATCTTCCAATAAAACAGTCCTTGCCTGCAAAGGCGAATCGCATAACACTTGAAGAAGATGCTTTGCAGCTACCTTGTCTTTTTTCTGAAGCACAAAGATCACACTAAGGTATACATGAGCACAAGCAGATAGTTTGTAATTTGGAATTCCAGACGTATATCCGTCTTTCATATCATTAGAACTTAATCCTGTGATAACACTAAGCTGCAATGAAGCTTTCTTTAACTCTTTGCTCGCCGCACTTTCCTCATCTGCCCTTTCAACTATTTTTATCGCATTTTCAAGATTTGATATGGCTTTACTTTCTGTGTTGAGAGCATGCTCATGGCCCGTAAAGTTGAGAGATTCAAAACTACCACGACGAAGGGAAGCTCGAAAATCCTCATCTTTAAGAAAACGTTTAGCGTAACTTGTCAACATAGAAATCAAGGCTAGGATGGCTGCTTCATCGAGGGCAGGTGTATCAACATCTTGTTCAAACACTGCTTGCCTTCGAATTTTCTTAGTCTCTGCAGCCTGTTTGTTGCTTCTCTTGTTATAGCTGTTCAAGCTCGTGTCCATCGGCAAGTTCTCATCCGAGATGATGCTATAATTTCGATCAAATAGTATTTCCTTCTCTGGTGGTGGTTTGTAGCTACCATTCTCTTGAAACCTTGCGTCATCCTGAGCTTCACTATCGTCGTTTCTGTAAACATCATTCTTGAATAATGTCTCATTGTACTTTTTATTTTCATGTAATCCCACCTCAATAATCTCATCAGACTCTGCAGTCTCTATGACTTCAAAGCCAGACGATTCTTCAGCCGAAACAACAGTAACTTTCTTAGCTTTCATTGACTCACGCGAATCTTTTCTTTCATGATTCTGCCACTGCTCAACCTTTAGTCGTCTTTCTTGGCTAAATGAGCTGTTTCTGGACTTCAGACCTTTCATTTTGTCATTCGTAACAGTTTCAGCTCTTGAACGATAATGTGCTACATCAGATCTTGTCCTGCTTGCCCTCCTAATGATAGATGATGATCCAGCTGAACCAGGTCTGTGTGGCCCAACATTTGAGATAACCAGTTGCATATTTTTCGATTCTGGTCCTAGCGATTTTCTTGAAGATATTCTCAACTTTCTCCTATTAAATCCCTCTTCCACCAAAAGGTCCTCCAATGATGACATTGCTATTCTGTTTTAGTGCAGATCTATATATTTGTGTGAATCAAAGCCTAATTAGCCTCTAAGTG
Organism: Gentiana macrophylla; assembly: GCA_026214975.1. Lineage (NCBI taxonomy): Eukaryota > Viridiplantae > Streptophyta > Magnoliopsida > Gentianales > Gentianaceae > Gentiana > Gentiana macrophylla. The sequence goes on along the minus strand of CM047813.1, from coordinate 64,484,501 downwards.
AACTGAAAATCATCTAATTGGCCTCCAAATGAACAAAAAATCTGTTACATAAACAAAGTTAGTCATTGTACCAGAAGTTCCTTTTTAGACCAAAACATTAATACACAGATGATGTAGCTACCTACTAAATTTGAATCTAATCACAACACCAAACACACATATATAGAACCGAATTTCACAGACGTGTTTGGTACATTCATCAAGAATCCAAGTGATCCTATACTCCATTATTCAACTATATATGTTTGTATTGACTCGTATGCTCTGGCATCATTTTGATCATGTACATGAATTTGCAGAAATATTAATTAATTAGGTCTCTACTCTCTAGTAGATTATCTAACAAAAATCTTAAACCTGTATCTGTGAAACCCTATGATGTTTTGCAGTCTAAACAAGAACAGATTATCAGATAAAAGTGCTTGTAGCTTAGCAAAACGGACTCTTTTTCTGTATATGAGATTATACTTGGAACAATAAATAATAAAGGGAACAGAGCGCGCGATAGCTCAATTACAAGAAACAAGAAAATCAGAAGAAGTAACTTACTCTTTCACTTCTATAATCGAGAAAATCTCTGCAACTGCAAAAACATTATGGGAATACAGAATTCCGCCTGGATCACAACTTGGTTTTGACCCTTGTTGAATAAAATCCAGAGGAAAGGAGAAGAAATGAATTTGAAAAGGAGGGGTCAGTATGACAAAAAATGTTATTTTCCAAGAGCCAATCAGAAATACAAAGAAAGTGAGGTACAGATTACGAGCAAAGCAAAATGCCATCTTTGAAATGACGTTGATTATTTCTTCACATAATACGAAAGCAGATTAAACTTTTAAACAAAATAAACATTTAAAAAAAAAAAAAGACAGAGTTTGAAAAAAAAAAGGGTCAGCGAAAAAATCAAGAAGAAATGGAAATGCTTGCATTAGGCAGCAATAGGAAGAGAGATTCGGGGAGAATGACATTTGGAATATGACAATTAATATACTACTAGAAATTGTCACTGGCTTGATTTGATCAGTTGGCAGGCCAAGCATACTGGAATCTGATTTGTTTGAACGGTCCGTCACCTTCACCCTCACCTCACCACGTACGTCTCTGCATGGGAGTTGTACCAACTTCTAAACAAACAAACAAAAAAAAAAAAAAAAAAAAAAAGTGGTCCACCTCTACAACGAAAGACATGTAGATGATAATTTTTATATCAATTTAGCATGATGTAAAACTCATTAATCACTACGTAGAAGCACCATAATAAATGATATAAAAATACATTGTGTGAATTCTCGGTGAAGTAGCGTTACCTTACATCATGGATTATAATGTGATATCCATCTGATATGAGTTCCATGACAAATTATTTGTGTAATATCTCCCATTGTTAATATAAGTGAAACACATCACTTTTATATAATAAACAGACATATGAGATTGTTAACTCGTGTTAATCCTTTAATACAAAGCGATAATGCAATCTACTAAGTAGTTCTGAGATCCATTATGATCGCGACGAACCTATATACAATTTAATTAAGGGGCAACCGCCTCCCTCAATCTAAGAAAAATCTACTAATATATGTAGTATGATCTTGTTTGTCCCCTAGTTTTCTTATTTGTCTCTTTAAAAATTTTATTGCCCCCTTACCCGAGATCCTCGTCCTTCACCGATTATGGCTCGGCTTAACGTTGGCGGACCAATGTTTTGAGGTGTTACGATTGGGATTAGAGCCGATTACTACCGAGCGGAATTAAGTGCTACACCATAAGAGGCAAAAGGATAATGTAATATCTCACATTGTTAATGTGAGAGAATAAACATCACCTACTAGACGGAACTAAGTGCTACACCGCGAGAGATGGTGTGGGGGCTCGCCTGCAGGGACGAGTCATGGTGAGGATGGCTTATACTCATAAGAGGGCCAGGGATCGGGGGAGGAAGAATGTAATATCCTAACTGCTAACGTGGGAGAAACATTACGTACCACACATAACTAAGTGCTACACCATGAGTGAGGCCGCCTATGGTTATCTTTGGTAGGCGGAATCTGCTAGGACGCCTCTTAAATACATATAAGTGAGGATAATGAGGAGAGCCAAAAGGCCTTTGATGATCTGAAATCCTACTTAGCCAAGCTGCCAACTTTGACTTCCCTCAGGAAGGAGAAACTGATGTAGAAGATCTACAACATAAAATATAAAACCATAAACAAGAGCTAATCCAAGCTCTTAAGGGATTTTTACCCATAAAGAGAATTCAAGATTACATAATATCCCAACACTTAGATAACTTAGCCTATTAATAGTCTACAAAGCCCATTTAGGATTAACACAATAGTTAAAAAACCCATATAACTATTAACTAATTAAAACATAATAAAATACTAATAATTAGCTTGGATGTGCTACATCATCTCCATCCTTCTCCTCAAAAGCTCGTCCACGGCGAACTCATAGAGATCCACATCGAGGCCTCATAAAGCACTATCACGAGCCATTGGTGGGTCAGCCCATTGACGTGGCTTTTTCTAGTGCTATACCGGGTCATCCTAAACCGACGATTGTATCGGGTCAAATCAGAGTGCTAGTGTGGTGAGTCAGAGTGTCTAAAAACACCAAAAGAGTCAAGTATTAACTTTCGATCTAAACCGCAATTTTATCACACAGATTACTACTATTCTACTGAACATAAAATAAATGCGTAATTTAAAAGTTATTCTAATATAATATATATAGATATATAAATATATATAAATGTACATGGATTGTAAAATATATATATATATATGTATATAGATATATAGATACCAATATATAGTTTATAATAATAGAGAAATAAAACTAGCCAAAGTTTATATAATTGATTTATACAATCTTTTTCAAGAAACGGAATGTGCTCGATCTTTTCCTTTTATATTAGGTCCAATTGAGTAAATGAAGCGGTTGGAGTGCACTCACGAGGTTAACAATTCCTCTCACACGCGAGTGTATGAAATTGTCATATGTCATTGTCATCGGCTTCAATCTCCACAACCGCCCCATGCTAATCTCGGTTGATGCGAGCAGTGCAGTACAAATCTACCCCGGATAAAGAGGTTATTCCGCTTTGTCGACGGCCGATGTTATTCAAAAGGCTCCGGTTGTCGCGGATCGATTTAACTTTCCGGTGTTAGTTTCAATTAAACCGTTGATTTTAACATTATTACGATCTTGAGTACACTTTTAATAAGATTCATCTTTCCCAAGACAAATCGGCCCCCGGGTAGGAAATAGGATTCCGTTGTCACGCTTTACGCATACGGTAATTTTACCTTCCGGTTTTTCTATCTTTTATCTCATATCCTAACTTCTCTGAGGTCGGTTCATCGTTAGGTTATATGGTGCGATTCATCTTGGTTAATTACGCCAATCCGAATATTATCAATACGTTACAAAATAGAAAAAGATTCAATTAACTCAATTTTAATCAATTTTACTTAGACAAAGATTCCTTTACCAAAAGATCGAAATAAAACGATTACATAACTTTGGGTAGTTATTTAGACTTAGCTAAAAAACATTATAACAATTTAAAAGATAAAATAAAAACAAAACAAACATAAATACTTTAGAAAATTTACCCGATTACAAATGCTGAATCAGAGTCGTATTCTTCCGGACATTACAACAACTTCAACAACACCGAACTTCCGATACCGAGCATTACAACAGTACTACGGTTTTATTATTTTTGGCATAAGGCCTATTTACATACTACTAAAATAAAAGAAAATAAGAAGATAATATATATATAGGAGATTGTATATATATATATTAGTACACTCTCTGCTGTTGCAAATGAGCTCCTATATATAGAAAAAAATCTTCAAGCCGGACCGGCCGAGAGTAGGCCGGACCGGGCCGGTCTAATGATTGAATCCACCCCTTGATTAATCAAATATGAGGATATATATATATATATATATATATATATATATATATATATATATATATATATATAATTATATATATATATATATATATATATATATATATATATATATATATATATATATAATTATATATATAACTTATAATTATATATTTATATATATAATTATATATATAACTTATAATTATATATAACTTATAATTATATATATAACTTATAATTATATATTTATATATATAATTATATATATAACTTATAAGTTATATATAATTATATATATAACTTATAATTATTTATATATATAATTATATATATATATATATATATATATATATATATATATATATATATAATTATATATATAACTTATAATTATATATAACTTATAATTATATATATATATATATATATATATATATATATATATATATATATATATATATATATATATATAATTATATATATAACTTATAATTATATATATTTATAATTTGGAGATTGGAACTCAGATATGAATTTTATAAGTTATATATATAATTATATATATATAATTATATATATATATATATATATATATATATATATATATATATATATATATATATATATATATAATATATATATAACTTATAAAATTCATATCTCGAGTTCCCGATCTCCAAACAACATGATTCAAGATCCATTGGAAAGCTCTTCGAATAATCTACAACTTCCATGAAGGACTCTTTCTCAGAAAATGTCGTTTTGATGAGCCATTTGTTTGTCGAAGATATTTCTCGATTACCACTTAATCAAATCGATTAAATTACTTGACCACTTCGATTGACCACTTGACCACTTGCTCGTGACACTCTCTAAATCCTTCCAAAGATATATTTATACTTTAAAATGTCGATTCTCGGGTCTCGGCTTATAAATCTGCAATAAAATACCACAAATACCCACGTAAATCGACACACTTACACTCGATTTACTAAAATCGGTACAAAACGATAACTTTTACTATTATTACTAAGTTTTATTACTAACTATACTAAAATATAAAGATTAACATTTCATATCATTTATATCATAATTTCATATATTTTATATAGAATTCGTTGATAAAACATAATAATATAACGTATATTTAATCATATAAAAGTAGTATATCAACTACTCCCCACTTAAACTTTTGATCGTCCCCTCAGAAAAATAAGCGATAATAAAAGATAATATAATTGATCGATTATAATTTTTAATGTACTTTATATTGTCAATATTATAAATATATTACTTATTCTAATTTAAAATTGTAAGAAGACAAAAAGTGTATATATAACTTAAATAGCTTAAACATCAAATATTATTTAGATGAAATTGTACATGTAATACTTAATAAGTATAAATAAAATATTAGAATTATTTTTAATCGCAACTATTTTGAAATCTGGAATTGAAACTTGGTCGAAGTCAACAAAACGGCTTTATAAAGTTTAGATTCAAGAGATGTTGGTTAATCGGAAAAACGAAAAATCAAAATGAGAAAGAGGCAAGTCGTACGTACCTACATCTTCATATTTTTGATCAAAAAACAATCTCGATTAATAGCATCTTTTTCATTCCCTCTATTTTTTCAGATTTTCTCTCTTTTTTTTTATTTTTTTATTTTTTACATTAAGAACAAAAAGCGTGAGTGTGTGTAGAAAATCAAATTTACAAGCATTGCTTCATCAAGATTGATCGGAGTACTACTCTTTCGATCGAAAATTACAAGTCCGGTTTCCTTAAACTTGTAATCATTCTTGAGATCTCATGATTCGACTCTTTCTTTTTCGTTCTATGCCTTCATTCCCAGCAATAGGACATTTCGAGATAATACCCTAGCTGGACTACTATTATCAGGCAATCGGGAGCTTTTAAACCTCATAGTGATATAGGACGTTTCGTGATAACACCCTACTGCACTCAAATCATTAGTAGCTACAACCGATATGTTCTTTTTATTTTTAAGTTGTCGATCACAGATAAGGAAGATACCTGATATTTGATTAATTCTGTGTAGATATAGTGCTTCGTTCTTAATTCTATTATAGAATATTAACATATCCGAACTTATTACCAAAATCAACTATCTTGCAAGTGTCATGAGGTAAGATCGAATATACTAATACTTATCTAATTTTTCCAATCTCAGCATACACCAAAACTTAGCTTTTATGTTTACATTTCTTTTATAAGACGCATAAACTTATGCGAATTTTTAAGGAAATGTAGACCAAAATTAGCTAAAGGTTGGTTAATTCCAATTAATCAAAAATGACAATTTCGAGTGAGGTCTTGATCACTCTAATCAAGGTCGACGTAGGAACAAAATTGGAAATTTATTTAGGTAGGCTTATTTAGCTATAGTTATATTTTTGTGGTGCCAAAATCGTCATCCCTAGTCCAATTCCAAACTCATAATTCATTTTTGAAAAGAAAATGATTCTAAAAAATTTTACTTATAAATATCAATATACTTATATAATTTCATGAAAACAATATTTAATATTAATTACTTAATTATATAAACTTAAAATCTCATTAAAATCTAAATTAGACATAAAATATAATTATAATATATCTAATATACTTTACTTAATTAAAAACTTATTCTTCCAAATTATATCATTTTTTTATTCATAATTAACTACTTAATTTATCTAAAAAATCAAAAATAAGTAATAAATTTTTTGATAATTTTATAATTTATAATTATTTTTTAAAAAATTTTAATGAATTTTCTAACCTAACTCTACTCCCCACTTACGAAGTGGCATCGTCCCGATGTTCAGTGAGTATTAAAAAGTAGGTTTGAAAATAAAATTAAAATTATATATCATCGTTATTATTTTGATTTTTTACGTAACATATACTAATATATTATTAAATAACAAACTGTTGGTCCCTTGAAAAGGCTTTAGTTAAGTTTAGAGGGGGGGGGGGTGAATAAACTTAACACTTAAAACTTTGGAGTTAACAAATTCAGAACTTCACAGCCTTCACCGATACTTCAAAGAGTCTGTCGAGACCTCGTGAGCCTCCGATAAACAAGAGTTCATCGACAGCTCAGCTTAATCGAATTTGTGCAATGGAATAATATCAAAATTAAGCCTTGTTACTTGTTGTTAAATATGTTACTAAGTATTAGATACTCAAGAGTGTATGTGTGTGATTTCAGGTTGCTAGATTCAAGAGAGTTGATATGAATAATGACTAAGTGCGTAAAGTAAATGCAAGCAAGTAAGTAGAGAGATTTTTATAGTGGTTCCAGTGATGTAATCTCAGACGCCCACTCTTCTCCCGTGATGTTGGAGGAAATTCACTGAGATCTTTGAGTTATCTCATTACAAAGATTCCTAAGTTGTTTGTCCTTCACCAATAACTATGGCTTCACAAATCGAAACTAGAAACATGTAGGATTGCCGCCTCCCGAGTCTTCCACTGGTCCTTGAAGGGTAGAATTGCCTCTTCACCACTCCACCACAAACAACAGCCTTTCACACTAAACTGATGCTTCACTGCTTTCAAGAGGTTCTTTATAAAATAAAGATTGAATCAAGTAAATGATTCAGTTGCAGCAGCTTGATTAGGATGATATAATCAGCAGCTTGTAGTCTTCAAGTGTGTATGCTTGATTCAGCTTGAACACAGAATGCACTTGAAGAAGATAACTAGATCGCAAGACCTTAAGCTCGATGAAGTTCAAAGCAGGTGTTTTTCACCAAGTGTTATCACTTGAAGTTTATTCCAAAATTCATCATCTTCTTCTTGAGTTGAAAGTCCTCTATTTATAGGTAGGAATGCATGTGACTTGAATTTGAAATTCAAATGTGACCGCCCTTGTATTTGTCCCATCCTCACCGTTCGTCATCACTATTCATGTGGATCGACACCGCCAGATTACTTTTGACAAAGGCAAATGTCCACCCTTTGACTTGTATCCAATGGATAAGAATGTAAATCATCCCAACGCCTTTTAATCTCACCTTTGATTTGCTTGATAAGTCGAGGTAGTTGGTGTCCTTATCCATGTAATCTTCCAATAATCTTGAATTAAACGAGGTATATATCAAAGAGTTCATCATCATTGTAATACCAATCATCACGAACATCTTATTTGTGTCTCAGAAGATATAATGCAAATGATTACTTTTATCTAACTTTTATTTCCGAAGTTAGATTACATCATTTTAAATATAACTAAGTTCCAAACATCATCCAACTTGTGGAACTTAGACTTACACAAGGTATATGTAATCGCTTTAGGTCATCACAGCACTTGCCTAAATTCTCGATTCCATATCCTTGACATTAAATACTAAGTTTGATCCCTTAGCCTTCATTTATCGAGTTTGAACCCTCACCTTCGGCTCTTCGGCCTTCAAAGAGTTGCGCACTCGCCATCGACCTATCTACCCTATCGACCTAGACCATCTGGCGATATCAATCACAGCCTTTTACAAAGGCTTGTTTGATCAAACCTATTTATGAATCAAACTCTACTAAACCTATACATTTTATCTAGACATCTTTTTGCCTTTGCACTATAACAGCCTAGTATGGCACTCATCATCAAAACTAAGAAATAAGTCCAACAATTTCCTTTTTGGTGATGATGCCACTACCTCACCTAATCAAAGAAAGCAAAAGATAAAAGCACAAACAGAACAAATTCACTCAATTCTCATTATAAATATTTGTTCACGATTATTACAACTAGATACAAAGAAAGATAAACAGTGATAAGTAGCTGATCTATTGTCTCTTCTCTCTTTCTTGTCTAGCCTTCTCAGCTTGCTCTTGATAGGCTCTGATCTCTTCTATCATTTCAATCATCCATTCATTCTCAATTAGTGTAAAATCAATATAGTGATTGACTTGTTTCCACCAGTTCCATGCTTCAGGCAAGATGAGATTGATCTGATTCACCCTGAAGCCAAACTTCATATACAGCTCCTTAAATTCTTTCAGTGAATCTTTTGCTTTTGTAATTGGCAGCACCTTTTCACCTTTGCTACTTCTTCTACCTCTGGTATTTGCTCTTAAAGCTTTAATCCTTGCCTCCCAAAACTTCAAATTCAAGAAGGAGTTAAGACCTTCATGAAATCCTATATCACGATAAGGTCTCCTTCATATGAAACTCTTCTTGTACCGTGATAGAGATCATCAAAGGAGTCGCAATCCGCCAGTGCAAAGTTGCCTAAAAGCATTTGTATCATCACCCATCTCTTCTGCAAAGAGTCTAGCAAATTCCTTTGTCGCACTTGATTGGCCATCTTCCCCTTAGTGACATCATCAACAAAACGTGAGATGAGGCCATGAATAGCTTCCCTCGTGATACTATCACTCTGTGTAATTGACCGCCATAGTTCCAGCCTAGTATCAAGTGAAGTAATCCTTGATTGCGTGGTCTCTTCCAATTGCTGATCCTTTCAAGAATTTGGGATCGCACATCGCTTTGTTGTGCAAAGAAGAGCTCAGCTTTTAAAGAAGCTTGTCAAGTTTTTGATGAATGGATGTAAGTTGATCTTTCAAAAACTTGTCCTTCAAGTGTGTTCCTTGCTTGATATATCTTACATCATATATCGATCATTCATAGCATTTTGAGTGGAAGCAAAGTTTGAAGCAACTGTAGACGTTAGATTGTCTGCTTTCATTTACTGCAGAGCCATCGGGCTTCTTCAAATCTTCTTTCTTGTCTCTGTTCAGCTTGAGTCCTTAATCAAGTGCATATCACTTCTTACAATCCTCAACTCATTTAGTACTTCAACCGCACTCCACCGCCATTCTCGCTATCGTAGATCCATCGCCAGCTCCTCAACTCAGACAGCCGCAGTTGTCTCGGCCGATGACCAAAGCTTTACTCATATCTCTCCCAAAGAGGGGAGGTCCTTCTCAACCATTGCACCAAGAACATCTTCAAAGATAGGATCTTGTGCAGTTCTTCAAAGAACATCTTCTTCTCCAAAAATTAGAAATTCTTCATCATCAGAGTCATAGTCCAAAGAAATTGCTTCATCCTCATTAATGCTAGCCTACGACTATCCTTCCCTTACAAAGGCCTTGGCTCCAAAGCAGACTCCACTACAAAGAACCTCATCAACAACAGGGGTTCCTCCAAACCCAAATCGTTCCAACCTTTGTCCAGTGTCGCTTGAGACTCAAAGCAATTGCACTTCATGTTCCAACCTTTGTCCAGTGTGTCGCTTGTACCCCAAAGAACTGCACTTCCTCTTCAATTTCCTCGTGATTAAATATGGCTTCATTATCCACTTGAAACCTTCTCGCATGACCAACCTTGGTCGTAATCATGGCGCTTTTGGTGAGAATTCCCTCAAAGTCAAATCCACTTTGATATCCAATAGATTCATCGAACTAGCACTTGGTTCATCAAGTCGTGATCTTTTCCACATCCAAATCAACATTCTCAGATAACTTCAGTTTGTGCAAAGAGTTCTTCAACAACTAACCTACCAAAGACTCAATGTTCCCCTCGGTGATTAGTGCTTTAGATCATCCATGGTGAGATCTTGTAGATCCTCATCCATTTCTCCATCACGACTTTCGCCAGATCTACCAAAGATCGCGGATCACACGATGGTACATGTGTTAGTGCAGCCCCACTTGATTCTCCCCGGTCCAGAGGAAAGTCTCCTCTGCTATCCGATGATGAAGAAGAATCATCAGACCATCTCTTGATCTCTAAATTTGATACCCTCCTCCTTCTGCTGCTCATCAAACAGATCCATCACCTGATTGCAGCAGGTGGTGTCAACCGAGATCCAGCAAGTTTTCTACTCCCAACTTATCAAAAACCCATTCTTCAAAATCACCATTGGTTCAAGAAATGGCTTTTGTCTCTTATAAAACCAAACTTCCATTGAAAATAATCAGCAATCAATCAAGTTTGGGATCCACATAATCTTCGCTTTCTTGCTCTCTTTCACATGCCTTTCAAAGGGCATAAAGGATCTCCCGGAGCAGCTCCCAGTGAGCTTGTTGACCTCCAAAGGTTCCAACAAGCGATTCATGGTTTCTTCTATAGATGTTTGAAAGTCAAGAGTTGTTGTGATTGTACATTTGTACCTACTACTTCCATCTCAGATCACACTTGGTTCCCTCGACTTACATGCTCATCAATAGGTTAGCAAAGCAGATCGCTTCTTCCCTCTAACTATTGCCAAATTTGCAGGTCTTCAACCAAGTCTCCAATCACCTCTTCAACCACCACAAAGAGTTCAAGTGGTTTGTCAGGTTCTTCATGGATACTACAAGCAGCTCGTGGTCGATGAGATCATTGTATATCTTCAACAGATTGCTCAACAACAACCTCAGGCAAATTCAAAGAGATTCACCAATAACATCTTTTACAAAGAAGCTCGCACAAAGAGATCATTGTGATTCTTCAACAGATTGCTCAACAACAACCTGCTCACTTACAAGAGACTTAATAACCTCATCAGTGAGGAATCACCGATCACAACCGTGGAATAATAGTTAAGGGCTCAAATTTCAATAAATTCTTCTTCCTCTTCTATCGATGCTTCCTCTTGACTCTTTGAGCTTCCAAGTTTTTCAACTCTTTCCCCTTGCCATATTTCTTCTTTTGGTAACTTCCTTCATTCTTTTGGAGAGGGTTCATCATCATCATCTTTCTAGTCAATTTTCTTTTCTCCTAGCTTCCTTCCGTTGTTCTCTAAAAATTTCACCAACAGCTTTTTCTTGAAGCCACAAAGCAGGTCAAGAATCTCCATTTGACCTCAAAGCAGACTCAAAGCCCTGTGCTATTTCCTTTCTTGTTTTCTTTGAAGGCTTTAACACTTCAATTATCTTTCTTGTAGTTCCAAACTTTCTTTTCCCAAAGAGCCTTTCTTTGGTGCAAAGAGAGTTTGATAGATATCTTCTTAGTCTCACGAACTCGCCACCACCAAAGATCACCATCATCTCCATCATCATTATCATCAAGAGCCTTCTTCAAAGAATCTCTTCATCATCATCAAGTCCAGAATTGCATAATCAATCTCCTTCTTGTATCTAGACTCGATTTATGTTTGTAGATTCAAGATCAGAACCCGCAGATGATTCAGAGATTCTGACCATCAACCCTAAGGGTAAGGCCTTGATTTCATTTTCCTAGTTTCTCCTCCTTGGCAACTTTCTTCATATAATGAATAAAGTAACCAATTCAATCAAACTTCAAACTCCTGCAAATGATCATCATCAACTCTATCTTGGGTCCGATAGAGTATCCATACCGCCAACCAACCCCAAAGATGTTCTTTGCAATTAATTTGCTCAAAGAAGTTGTACTCAGGCCAAATATCCCCGCAGCTTGATGCCAGAAACTGATTTTGTGTCTTGATGTATCTTAATCTGATCCACTTAATGCCATCTTGTTCAATCCCATTGCTTCAGGATTGATCGAACCATCAACGCTTTCTTCAAAACCAAACACTTGTCTCAAAGCAGACGAGGAGATTACAAGCTCCTCACCATTCACAAAGTGGTTTTGAATGCTTCAGCTTCTTCTTCTATAACCATATTCTTCCGTAAATCAATAACATTGGTGTATGATATCGCTTCTAACTGATGTTGAGTTTGTTCTCCGTGCCTGCAAACCTTCTTATTCTTCGACCTATATTAATGGCCGCTCGCTTGATTTGCATCAACAACATAGCCTCTTACACTTTGGCTTGATTCGATTTGAACCTCAATCTTTTCCGCCATTGAAATAAGAAAAAGATGAAGAAAATTGCTCTCAAATCTGGTTCACACGATGTAGATTTTGCAGAGATAAAGCGTAAAATTGCAAGTGGTGAATTTGCTATGTAGCGATCCTCAATATATAGACAAGTGGTAGTTGAAACTGCCATCGCACGCATATCGAGGGTAACCACGATTAAACTGATTAAATGTCGCCTTGACACGTGGTCCATTACTCCTCCATAACGCTTGTAACCGCTGGATGGTTTAACTGTGGTAATAATGGATAAAATAAATATCCCGCCAATATGCTTTTTGACTTTAATAACTTTGACTCGAGTAACGCTCCATTCAAATAGGTATCCTCAAAGAGGTGGGCTCAAAGAATCATTGATAATGTGCTTCAAAGAACTCAACGACAAAGTGACTCACCGATCCTTGTTTTCTCCTTGTTTTGTTCAATTGATAATACAAGATGAAGTTTAATACCAATGACTGATCCGTCAAGTGAGCTCACCCAACATGACAAAGACCAACTCCCTGGCAACCTCATTTGCTCAATTGTTCAAACATAAGTACATGGAATTGTTAATACCAATGACTAATCTGCTAAGTGAGCTCACCCAACATAGAAAAGACTAATCCCCTTGGTGAATTCCCAAAGACACCGAATATCACCAATCTTTATGATTCCAAGTTCAAATTTTAATTTGGCAAATCTTTCACTATCAAGTGGCTTAGTGAAAATATCGCAAAGTTGATCTTCAAGAGGAATGTATAAACCACCACATCTTTCTTTTCAACATGATCTCTTATAAAATGATGTCTCACATCAATGTGCTTGGTTCTTGAGTGCAAAACATGATTTTCTCGTGATTGCAATTGCACTTGTGTTGTCACACATGATTGGAATTTCCTTTTCTTCAATTCCATAATCCCTTAATTGTTGTCTTAGCCAAAGTATTTAGCACAAAGAGCCTTCCAAAGAAAGAATGTATTCAAACTTTCAAGAAGTGGAAGTTGAAATAGAAATTGCTTTCTTTGCTAAACCAGAGACCAAATATTTCCCATTAACTCGATGTGTTCCCGAGGTGCTTTTTCACAATCTTGCATCCAAAGATAATCGTAACTGAGTAGGATATTACTTTGAAGCTTCCTTCCTTGGAATACCATATCCCTACTCCCAAAGTCTCTTTTAGATACTTAAGAACTCTTTGATAGCACCTAAATGACTTTCTTTAGGTTTAGATTGAAATCTTGCACAAACACCTACATCAAAGGATATATCAGTCTGGCAAGTGAGAGATACAAAGAGATCGCCTATCATCCTTCTCGTATAAAGTCCTGATCAACATCTTTGCCTTCTTTATCTTCATCCAACTGATGTTTGTATTCATAGAGTTGAGCTCTTAGTGTTGCTTTCCATGCCAAATTTCTTCAAAGAACTCTTTGGTATACTTGGTTTGATGAATGAAGATTCCATCTTTCATCCTGCTTAACTTGCAATCCCAAGAAGTAATTCATTTCTCCCATCATACTCATTTGGAATTTGCTCTTCATTAGATTTGCAAAATTTTCACAAAGTAAATCATTCTCGTAACCAAATATTATGTCATCCACATAAATTTGCACCAAGAGGTGTGTCAGTTTCCTTCACTCGATTCTCGAAAAGTGTCTTATCAATGGTGCCTTTAGTAAAACCATTGTCCACCAAGAATTGAGATAGTCTCTCATACCATGCTCTTGGTGCTTGTTTCAATCCATAATGTGCTTTGTTGAGTTTATACACTTTATCTTCTTGATCTTTAACTTCAAATCCAGGAGGTTGCCGAACATACACTTCCTCCTCTAGGATACCATTCAAAATGCACTCTTGACATCCGCTTGATATACTTTGAAGTTCTTATATGCAAAGATGTGCCAAGAATAACTGATAGCTTCCAATCTTGCAACAAAAGTATATGTTTCATCAAAATCTATTCCTTCTCGCTTGAGAATAGCCTTTGCAACTAGTCCGCCTTATTTCTTACAATGGTACCGTGATTCATCAAGTTTATTTCTCAGATACCCATTTAGTACCAATGATATTTGCATGACTTGGCCTTTCAACTAGTGTCCAAACTTGATTTCTTTCAAATTCATTTAATTCTTCTTGCATAGCAATTATCCAACTGATCTCAAATTGCTTCTTCAACAACTTTGGGTTCCATTTGAGATACAAAACAAGTAAACATAGCTTCCAGCTTGTCTTCTAGTCCTCACACCTTGTCGTACATTGCCAATTACTTGTTCAAAGTGGTGATTCCTTAACCATTGTGGATTTTGGTTATTTTGATTTTCGTGAATATCATCTTCAGTAGGTCTCGCAGAGTTTCTTCTACAAGAGGGTCAGCAGATCTTTGAATTGCTTCAGCTTGTTGCATCAAGAATATTGTCACAGGTGTTCAAAGAGGGCAATATCGTAAACTTTTAAGTCATTGAATCTTTCCAAAACTTCAACACAACTGGATCATTGACTTGTTGATTCTTAAGCAAAGTTCATGATCTTCAACTTCCATTCCAAAGAACTTAGGTTCATCAAACACAACATGGATTGTTTCTTCATGTTTTAGTGACCTCTTGTTCAAGACTTCAATGCTCTATCGATCAAGAATATCCCAAGAATATGCCTTCATCCGATTTTGGTTGAATGTCTTCAAATGAACTTTGTGATTTAGAATAAAACATTTACTTCCAAATGGATGGAAATATGATATGTTAGGTTTCCTTCCATTCCAAACCTCATAAGGTGTCTTCAGCAGCTTCTTGTTTACTGATGTTCTATTTTGTGTATAGCATGTCAGATTTATCGCTTCAAATTTCAATATCTTTCGTAGCAATGCTTCACAAATCATTGTTCTTCCCGCCTCTTTAATGTTCTCGCTTTCTTCTTTCAAAGAACCCCATTTTGGTCGAGGTGTACCAAAGCTAAGCAGTTAGTTGATGTAAGACACCATTCTGCTCACAATAATCACTTATAACTTTGTTGAGAAATTCAAGACTCGATCCGATCTTATCTTTTATGACTATTAAACTTTTCTCATTTTGTAATCTCTTCAAAAGATTAGGCAAGCTTTGGAGTGTCTCACTTTTCTTGTTCATGAATATCACCCAAGTGTATCTTGAAAAATCATCCACAACCACTAAGGTGTATTTCTTTCCTCGTCACACTTGTTGGAGTTATTGGTCCAAAAGATCCATGTGCATAAGCTCCAACACTCGTTAGTTGATTGTTTAGTCTTTGACTTGAAACTTGACTTTATCTGCTTATTTTGGCCGACATGCATCATGTATAGCATCCTTCTTGAATGTGATCTCGTAAACCAACCACTAACTTCTTCTTCACCAACTGATTAATATCATCAAAGTTTAGGTGATTTAACTTCTTGTGCCATAACCAATTGAGTTCAGATTTGGTATGCACAATCAGGCAGGTTTCTGGAACTGCAGTAGACCAATCCACAACATACATGTTCTCGCTGCCTTTCACCAGCCAAGTACAACTTGATCACCTCTTTCACTAATGACAATACAATTGTTTTTGTCAAAAGTGACCTTGTATCCCAAGTCACGTAATTGTCCAAAGGTTCAAAGTTGTAATCCAAACTTCTTCCACATATGCAACATTCTTGATTGTAAGTCCATTTCGATAAGTGTGCCATATCCTCTTGTATAACCAGTGTGTATTTTTGTTGCCAAAATTCACCCTTGACCATCTTTTTGCCACAAAGTTTGATAGATAAAGGCTTATTCTTTTTTGTCATGTGTCCGAACATCCACCGCCAAAGTACCTGCACACCCTACAAAACAAAGTTAATGCATTTTAGGTACCCAAACCTGTTTGGGTCCATAGTGGTCAGTGGCAAGCATGACCCTTGGTATGTTTCCATAAGGTCTTCTCCTAAATGTGTCATACTTTGGTTCATACATGTATTCCACACATCCATAAGTTCTAACAGTAGGTTGTGTAGGAACCACATATGTTTTCCCGGCCTTTGGTACATAATGTCGTTTTGAAATGATTCTGTTGTTAGAAACATTTGCATAACCATAGGTGTGTCATCTGCTAGAATAACCATGTAATATGAAGTCTCCACGAGGTCTTATGTAAGTCCTCTCCGCCGATTCCATTGCCTAGGTTTTACCCTAGTAGTATGGTTATACTTAATGCTTTCTAGCATTAGATACATGAATATTCCAATCATTATCAGCAGGAACAGTCTACCTTTCCCCTCGAGATAAGTATCCTTTGAATGATCAACCTTTTGGATTTCAGGGATTCTTATCCTTGGAATATTTCTGCTTTTTCCTTCTCGTGGTCCAAAGAGACTTAGTAGCAGTGTCCGCTATCACAGAGCTTAGAAGGCACAAAGCAATCTCTATTTTTAGATTTATTCCTTTTACTAGAGCCAAAGAAAATCTATTTTTAGATTTATTCCTTTTACTAGAGTCGTTGACTTCTCGAGACTTCTCTGATTTTGCTTACTTGAGGCATTCTCATTTGGTTTTACTGGCTTCAAGAATTTTACTCGAGATTTGATCTAAAGTGTGCACAAACTTAGGACCAATTCTAGTACTAGGTTCAAAGAACCTCCATCGATCCACTCTTGTTAGATTGCCGAGTTCCAAATCCAAGCCCGCCTATCTCCATAAGGCTTTCCCGATTTGTATGCAAAGATTGGAACAAGATGGTTCAAAGAGATTCAGAGGTCGCTTGATGTTCAAACAGACTTATATGCCGATTCTCGGCCCAACATCTTTTCCTTTACCTTTGAAAACCCTTAATTCAAATTTTCAATCTTCCAACTTCTAACTCAAGAGCCTCTTTCGTCTTCACAACCTCATAACCAGATTGTATTATCCTTAGTTGATTAAGGATGGCATCCAAAGTCTCATTGTTGTCGAATTTCTAGGATTTGAACCACGTGTTGATTCACAATCACTTCCACAGAGTGTTTATAGATACAAAGGTTGTATACCTCCTCGCCCATCCATGTTGGCCATCAAAGCATAATCCTCCATATCAAAGAATCTTGAAGGCCAGGTCATCCGATTCATTTCCTTTTTCAGATTCCACTTCATATCCTCGATTCATCTTCAAAGAACCATAGCCTTCTTGCCATGTCTTCTTTGTTGACTCTTGGTCTTCGTGAGGTCCGACAATCAGTCTAAAATGTCCAGCTTCTACCAGCTTGAAGCAAAGATAATCAGTTCCTTGCCTTATTTCAACTCGTGACAATCAGTCCAAGTGTCCTGTTTCTGCAATGAAAGCATAGATAGTCATTATCTTTCTTTGGTTCTTCTTTCCTTCTTTCAAGAGGGCCTCTTTGTGAAATTTCTTGTGGCCTTTCCAATTTTCATCATTCTCGATTTTCTTGCTCAAGAGGGCAATTTGCTCTTGCATTTCATCTAGCATATCATCCTCGTCCTCCTCGATGTTTCTTCATGATGTGAAGCATGCAAGGCAAGGGGTCTTTGGCTCTTCCTTTCGCCTCGTGTACAAGTTTTTTGCTAAATTCATAGGCCTTGAGATCTCAAAAACAATTTGAAGGTATCTTCTTCATGCAACTTTCTCATTTCTTCAATTGCAATACCTTCATTTTCCAAACATCTCTTGCAGTGTAAAGCTTCCAAGATTTTGGTGTTTACTTCTCTTTGAATAACTTACACTCAAGCAGGTAAGTTCATCCAAGATAGCATTGAATCTTGATTCCATTTGCTCAATGGTTTCATTAGTAGCATCTTGAACTTTTGAAACCTTTTTCCGCTACACCGATTTTGTTCTTCTTTATTGCATCAAGCCTTCACAGATTAAGTGAATCTTATCCCAAAGTTCCTTTGCGCCTTGCAATCTTTGACCTTCATGTACATATTGCTATCCAAGGTTCTGTAGATGATATCAATAGCAATGTTGTTGAGGTTTGCTCTTTCCCTCGCCTTCTCTCGCATTCCATTCTCTCTTTGGTTTACGAATGTACTCGATCACACCCACTGTTATCGCTTTGTAATCTCCAAAGGGTCTTCGCTTAATACATCCATCATCTCATCATGAGTAGCGAAGCAAGATATGCCTCAGATTCGACGCTTATACTCATCAAATCTATCAAGAGAACACATCAACATAGTTCTAGCATACCGTGTGTTGTCCATGATGCAAGTCTTGAAAATCAAGAACTTGAAAGGAAGTTTTAAAGAATTTTCACAAGTACAACAAGTAGGATTTCTTCGAGCAATGTAAGCACCGCTCCGATACCAATTGTTGGTCCTTGAAAAGGCTTTAGTTAAGTTTGTAAGGGGGTGAATAAACTTAACACTTAAAACTTTGGAGTTAACAA